>CAWUFW010003322.1:1402500-1859115 GCA_963921515.1 Calotriton arnoldi | reverse complement strand
CACTGGTCACCATGTATGCCTGTCTTTCCATGACTGAGTTGCACTTTGCTCTAAGGGTCAACCTTTGGCTGCCTACATCTGGGGGTTGGGTCCCTTTGGATGGACCACTGGAGGGACATGGCAGGTTTGGAACCTTTTGGTCCCAGGTTTGCCCTTGCCTAACAGAGTCCTTCTGGGGGAGGTCCCTACACAAATGTATGGGGGATCCCTCAGTGTGTTGAGGAATTTTCACCTGGCTAGGGCTACTAGCCTGGGTGCCCCTAATCTGCTGATGGGGGGGTTCCTCTGGACAGGGGGCCCTGGGGGGTCCACTGACCTCTGCAGCCCTGGGCTGACTGAAGCAGGGTAGAGAGGGGCAGGTTACCTGCTCCAGACTGGGTATCACCTTGGAAGGGTCCTCTGCCATCAGGGGTGTGGCCAGGCCAGGCCTGACTACCTCTGGGGCAGTTCCTTCACTAGGGGTAGGGTCAGTTCCCTGAGGAGGCTGACCCTTACCTACTGTCTGGGGGGAAGAAGACTTTTCTTCATCCCTTGTGCTCTCTTTTGGGGGAGAGTGGGCCATTCTTCCAGGCTCCATCTCTCCATAATTTTCCTGGGCTTGGGCTGTGGCCATCACAGCCCCACTAACCTTTACAGGGACGCCCAGCATTCTCAGATGGGTTTGGTGTTCAACTTCAGCCCAGGCTGAAATTTCCAGATCATTGCCCATCAGGCAATCTACAGGCAAGTTGGGGGACACTGCCACTCTATTTGGGCCTGTGACCCCTTCCCAGCTGAGATTGATTATGGACATGGGGTGATCTGTTCTGACACCATCTATGTTGGTCACCTGGTATTTAAACTCAGGTAAAATCTGGTGAGGGGGGACTAGTTTCCCTTCCACCATGGTGACACTAGCCCCTGAGTCCCTGAATGCCACAGCCTTCTGACCATTAATTATTGGCTCCAGTCTGTACCTACCGAATGCATTGGGACCCATGGTAAAGGTGGCAAATCCTATACCACCATCAGAGTCAGAGGAGTCTGTTGAGGGGGTCCTGTCTAAACTGGGGCCCACCTCTGTTCCTCTTGCAAAAGCACCTAACTTTTGGGTGCACTACTCCCAACTGGAGGATTACTACTGGTAGTACCAGGAGGGGTGGTAGTATTTGTTGGAGGAACATTTTCTTTATTGCCAATCCTGGGGCAACTGGGATCAGTTTTCCAGTGTCCAGGCTTTTTACAGACATGGCAATATGGTTTCTTTTCAGGAGAGGAAGGAGTTTGGGACCCACCCCCAGAAGAGGATTTTTGGGGCCCTGTAGTGGACTTATCCTTAGATTTATCCCCACCTTTCTCTTGGGACTTGGTAGAATCTTTCTTCTGGTCACCACCCTGATTCTTAGGCCTTACCCTGGTTCTGACCCATTTGTCTGCCTTCTTTCCCAATTCTTGGGGAGAGGTCAGATCAGAGTCCACCAGGTACTGGTGTAAAAGCTGGTTTTGACAATTATTAAGGATCTGCTCCCTCATAATCAAATTGTACAATCCTATAAAGTCATGCACCTTGCTGACATGTATCCAACCTTCCAGAGCCTTAGTAGCACAATCTACAAAATCAACCCAGTCTTGAGTCTGAGCCTTTTGGGTGTCTCTGAACTTCAACCTATACTGTTCAGTGGTTAGGCCAAACCCATCTATCAGAGCACTCTTCAAGACTTTGTAATTGTCAGCATCCTCTTCTCTTACAGTGAGGAGCTTGTCTCTACCTTTGTCTGCAAAGGAGAGCCACAAGATTGCTGCCCACTGCTCCTGGGGGACCCTCTGAACTTTACAGGCCCTTTCCAGTGCAGTTATCCATTTGTGGATGTCATCCCCACTCTGGTAGGGAGGGACAATCTTGCTCAGGTTTCTATGGTCATGAGACCATTCCCTATCTCTGGGGAAATTGCTGCCACCATGGGACTATAGTCCCAACTTTTTTCTTTGCCTTTCAAGCTCTAGGGACTCCCTGTCTATAGCCAACTGCGCTCTTCTGAGTCTCAACTGAGCTTCTCCATACTTGAGCAGTCTCTCTTTCCTCTCACTGGAGGATTCCCTCCTATGAGAGGAAACAGAGGTCCCTACTGAGGTGTCAGAGTGGTTAGACTCCTGAGAAGGAGATCTAGGCCTTCTGGGCACACTCACAACTCTTCCTGGGGGACAAAGGGGAGGTCATTCTGATCCTCCTCCTCATCCTCAGGAGTAGCTGCATTTTCCAGGTCAAGGTCATTGTCACCTTCCTGGCCAGTTTCAGAGGTTGGGTCCTGGTTATTTTCATCCCTGGCCCCTTCCTCATCTTCTGCCCCACCCTGTCTGCCTACCCCTTCTGACCCTGGTAGTCTTCTGAGATCATCCAGCAGGAGTACCTCTATGAGGCGTTGGGTGTTGGCACTTTTGCCTGTCTTCAGTTTCCTAGCAGTGCTTAATGCTCTCAATTCCAAGAATGGGAGATTATCATACTTGGAGGGAAGAAGCCGATTGGCTTCTGGCTGGGACCCACTGGTTCCTGGCCCTGAAGACATTACTAGTGTGGTGTGGTGTATGCACTACCTACTCTAGTGTGGCCTACTAAACTCTCTTGAGTTGTAGAAAGGGTGTGCTATCCCTTAACACACAAATCTAAGTTCAGTAGAACTTACTGTATCCTAAGCTTGATTTATATGTACCTAAGGTACCCTTAGTGGTTTTCAGTTGATCAATTCAATTGAGATTATCTGGTAAAACAATAGCAAGCTGGAATCCCACACGCTGCACACCAATGTGAGAAGTTGGCCTGGTATATGCTGTCCACTAATTATAGTGGGCACCTTGCACCAGTCCAAACAACTCCTTATTGGAGATAGGTTAAAGACAACCTTTATTAAAAGCTATCCTAGTGGTAGCTATGGAGAGCAGCCTTCAGGCTAAGTCTTGGAGGAATGTAAAGCAGCTTGTTTTACCAGTCTATAATCTCTTGAGTGACCAAATGAAAGAGGACCACACCAGGTATATATTTAAAATATATGTATTTAGTCTTAAACACACCCCTCTAGTCTCTTTATGAGGCTAGAGTTCGAAGTACATAAGTTACAAGTCGAATATCTACAGTAATAGCACAAATACACGTTTGAGCCCTAGGGGCGTACCAAACCATATACCAATAAAGTGGTATAAGAACCATGACTGAGCTAGACACAAGGCCTAGAGCCTGTAGAAGTGCTTGGCCCTCAAGGAACCACCCAAGGTAGTGACACAGGGACCCACGGGGGACGCGTGCAGTGTGAGAACACTGCCGCGAGCCGCCGTTGACTTCTATGGGGAATGTCGCGGTTGGAGTTTTAAAGAAAAAGGACACTTAGAGGAGGACTTGGCGCAAACCCCTTTAGAACTAGGTTGTTCTAGAGTCTATACCCACGGGAGCACCGGAGTACTCGAGTTACCTCACCCAGGGAAGCCGGGTGCATAGGTGTCTTTCGGGGTCGGGTTTCGTCGTCGCTTTCAATGGCGATCTGCTGCAAAGTGCTGCTGGCGACCAAGTCGAAAGTGTTCTGGTGGATCCAAAGGTGGATCGAAGATCTGAAGAACCTAAAAGCAGAGGGGACAGAGTCTGGGTCACTAGCCAGTGACCAGGAAGGCGATGAGCAGATGCCCACCGATGTCGGGTGCTTCAGGTAGGTTGACGGTCGTCTTGACTCTTCAGCCACGAGGTCCAGGAGGCGTTGACGACAACCAGGAGCTGGATTCGAGCTGCCCACGACGTCTGTAGATTGCAGGGGTGTCGGTGACCGGATTGGCCCCAAAAAGCCTTGGGAACGGCAAGTCACGTGGAAATAGAAGAAGGACGGTGGTACAGACCAGCAAGGTCTGAGGGACTCACCCAGCGAGGGTAAGTCAGGGCACGTCTGGAGCAACCAGGGAAGCCAAAGCAGAAGAAGAGTTGCCTTCGGGAGGGCCCACTAGCCAACGGACTAGCGACCGCAAAGGAGCCTCGAGTGGACGCACTTGGAGCTGGCTTCCAGGACCCTCGTGGAGTGGAGGCCAGTGATCTTCGGTGCAGTCGGTGCTGGATGCGGGGGCTACTCGGAGCCCAAAGCACAACTTCGTGGGAGACCAGGAAGAGGATGCACTTGCAAATGTGCTCGGTGTCCAGGGGTCACGGTTCCACGTTACCCACGATAGCTACGGGCCTCAGCTTTGCTGGTGACTCAGGGCAGCCTCGGGGAAGTCTGGAAATCCACCTCTGGTGATGCAAGGACTTCGGCGTCCGGCGGGAGCTTCAGCGATGCAGACCGGACAATTGCTTCTTAGGTGCCTGCCAAGCAGGGGAGTCACTCCTTGACCCCTACGGAGATTCTTCAGTCCTCTAATCTTCAGGTAGAGCGTCGAAGGTCCAGGATTCAGTGTCAGAGTTTCGTCCAGGGTAATCTAAAGTCCTAAGGACAGGGGTCCCATACTTATACAAAGTTAGGGGTTGGACATACTCTGGGGACCCACCTATGGGAGGGTCAGGGAAGAGGGGTGGTTACACCCATTCCCTTTGTCCAGTTTTGCGCCAGAGCAGGGGCAGGTAGCCCCTGCAACCGGTTTGAACTGGCATATGCACAGGGACACCAAATGTGCCCCCAGTGCAGGACTTCAAAGCACCAGAGGGTGCTCCCGCCCAGCCCCAATACACATTATCCTGTCTGGGGAGGTGGTTACACCTCCTTGGGACAGGAAACCTATTGTCCAGGCCTCCCCTGCCGGAGTTTCAGTCAGCAGCAGGAGGCCAGACCCGTGTCTGTGGCAGCGGCATCCATTTTGTGATGCCAGGGCTCTGGAAAGAAGTTACCGGGTAGCCCGGTGTGTACATGTCTCTCCCTCTAGAAGGGTGGAATGCTACCCCCCCCGCCAGAATTGGCGGGGGGGTAGTATTCCAAGATGTTTGACACCAAACACGACATGTTTCTGTGCAGCCATCCCAAAGTTAGCATTTACCGCGAGGATATAATGTACTTAAGAGTATATGGTCAGGCTGCACCACAAACAGCATCAGAGGATTGACTCCGAACGCTGCAGAGGGGCCCCTCTCACATAAAAACCAAGCACTCTGCCTTCAGGATTGTTAAGGCCTGCCATAGGAGTGACTTATAGGTTTATATGTGTGTGCAATTGTAGTGATATAGGTAGCCTATATCACAGTAAGGGGTGCTTGCACCACCTTACCCAGGCTGCAGTAGCAGGCCTGGGGTGTCAATTTGGCTGGCCTTCAAGGGGTGGCATAATACATGCTTCAGCCCCTGGCAGGCCTCTGGGGTACCTATGCCCTGGGTACATAGTATACCATATACTAGGGACTTATAAGGGCACTCCAGATTCCAATCAAAGATGTACCTAAGGTACATGGAAACCATTTTATAGAGGAAGCAGATAGACTGGGGCGCTGAATAGCAGGATCCCAGTCCAACTAAGTCATAAACCAGCAAAACACCAGGAAAAAAGTGGGGGCAACCATATAGTCAGATTCCACCTTCCTACATAACCCCCCCCAAACAAAAGGAGATAAGGCTAACCTTGGCCAGTTGAGCCTTTATTGACTAAGTGGCCATATAAGGAAGCACCTGCACTAGCATGGTTGCCCCCTGTCTTATGGTCCACTAAGCAATCCCTCACCCTAAGGGTATGAGAGGGTCTCCACCATGGGGAATTACTACCTGTAGAGTTGTGTGTCAAGGGCTTAGCACACCCTTTCTACAACTCAAGAGAGTTTAGTAGGCAACACTAGAGTAGGTAGTGCATACACCACACCTCACTAGTGATGTCTTCAGGGCCAGGAACCAGTAGGTCCCTGCCAGGAACCAGTGGGCTCCTACCCTCCAAATATGACAACCTCCCATTCTTGGAATTGAGAGAATTGTGCAAGATTAGGAAGCTGAAGACAGGCAAAAGTGCCAACACCCAACGTCTCATGGAGATGCTTCTGCTGGATGATCTCAGAAGACCCATAGGGTCTGCAGGGGTAGGCAGAGAGGGTGGGGCAGAAGATGAGGAAGGGACCAGGGGTGAAAATACCCAGGACCTGTCCTCTGAAACTGGCCAGGAAGATGAAAATGATCTTGCCCTGGACAATCCAGCTCCTCCTGCAGATGAGGAGGAGGATCAGAATGACCTCCCCTTTGTCCCACCAGGAAGAGTTGTGAGTGTGCCTAGAAGGTCCAGATCTCCTTCTCAGGAGTCTAACCATTCTGACACCTCAGTGGGGACCTCTGTTTCCTCTCATAGGAGGGAATCCTCTAATGAAAGAAAAAAGAGGCTGCTCCAGTATGAAGAAGCTCAGTTAGGATCAGAAGAGAGCAGCTGGCTATAGACAGGGAGTCCCTAGAACTTCATAGACAAAGAAGAAAGTTGGGACTAGAGTCCCATGGTGGCAGCAACTTCCCTAGTGGTAGGGAAAGGTCTTATGACCATAGAAACCTGAGCAAGATTGTCCCTCCCTACCAGAGTGGGGATGACATCCACAAATGGATTACTGCACTGGAAAGGGCCTGTAAAGTTCAGAGGGTCCCCCAGGAGCAGTGGGCAGCAATCTTGTGGCTCTCCTTTGCAGACAAAGGTAGAGACAAGCTCCTCACTGTAAGAGAAGAGGATGCTGATGATTACCAAGTCCTGAAGAGTGCCCTGATAGATGGGTTTGGCCTAACCACTGAGCAATACAAGTTAAAGTTCAGAGATACCCAAAAGGCACAGACACAGGACTGGGTGGACTTTGTAGATTGTGCTACCAAGGCTCGGGAAGGCTGGTTACTTGGCAGTAAGGTGTGTGACTTCAAAGGATTGTATAATTTAATCATGAGGGAGCAGATTCTTAATAACTGTCAGAATCAGTTGCTACATCAGTACCTGGTTGACTCTGATCTGACCTCTCCCCAAGAATTGGGAAAGAAGGCAGACAAATGGGTCAGAACCAGGGTGAAGCAGAAGGTACAGAACCAAGGTGGTGACCAGAAGAAGCAAGATTCCAAAAACTCTGACAAGGGTGGGGAAAAGGGTAAAGACCAGAAGTCTTCTCAAGGTCCCCAAAAATCTGCATCTGGTGGGGAATACCAATCTACTAAAGGAAAAGGCCAAAAGAAACCATGATGCAAAATCTGTAAGCAAAAGACTCACTGGACAAGTGATTGCACCAAGTCCAAAGACTCTAATCCAGCCACCATTGCCCCTAAGGCAACTGTTCCCCCTAGTCCAGCTACAAATGGTGGTGGAAACACTCAGAATAAGGGTTTAGTAGGGTTGACCCTGGGTACTGAGATGGGCTCTGGCCTAGTCAGAGTGCCAACTCAGGCTGTCCTAGTCTGTGATGGGGGCATGGATATGTCCCCCTTTGTGAGTCCCAATAATTTGGGCAAATACAGATAGCAGCCTTTAATTAATGGAAAAGAGGCTTGGGCATTCAGGGACACAGGAGCAAGTGTCACCATGGTGACACAAGACCTTGTGGATCCTGGGCAGATTATACTTGGTGAAATGTACCAAGTGACCAATGCTAGCAATGTCAGAACAGACCATTCTCTGGCAGTTGTTAACTTCTCCTGGGGAGGGGTAACTGGCCTTGAGAAGGTTGTGGTGAGTGCAGACCTACCAGTAGAATGCTTGCTTGGCAATGATCTTGAAACCTCAGCTTGGGCAGAGGTGGAGCTCAGGAAACATGCAGAAATGTTAGGGATCCCTGCACATGTCTTTGCTGTGACTAGGTCACAGGCCAAAATGTCAAAAGCTGAACAGGCCCTGGATTCTAAAACAATGGACCAGGTGCCTCCCAAGAGAAGGAGCAGTAGGGTTAAGGCAGTACCTTCCCCCTTGGCTCAGGAAGCAGATCAGTCTTTTGAGGAAGATGATCTCAGGCCTGAAGAAGGAACTGTCCCAGAGGAGCTTGAACCTGATCAGGTTGAGTTCTTGGGGACAGGGGGCCCTTCCAGGGCAGATCTGAGCCAGGAGCAGCTGAACTGCCCCTCTCTTGAACCCCTCAGACAGCAAGCTGCTGCTGAGGCTGCTGGGAATGCTAGTGGCACCCATAAGATATATTGGGATGATGGACTCCTGTACTCAGAGAGTAGAGACCCCAAGCCTGGAGCAGCCAGGAGGTTGGTTATACCTCTGAAGTTCAGGGGCTTCCTATTGACACTAGCCCATGATATTCCCTTAGCAGGTCACCTGGGCCAGAACAAGACTTGGGACAGAATTGTCCCTCACTTTCACTGGCACCACATGTCTGAAGACACCAAGGAGTTTTGTCACTCCTGTGTAACCTGTCAAGCCAGTGGGAAGGCAGGTGGCACCACAAAGGCCCCCCTAATACCACTACCTGTGGTGGGGGTTCCCTTTGAGAGGGTGGGGATTGACATAGTTGGTCCCATGGATCCCCAAACAGCATCTGGGCACAGGTTTATCCTGGTGGTGGTGGACCATGCCACCAGGTACCCAGAAGCCATTCCCCTTAGGACCACTACAGCACCTGTGGTGGCAAGGACCCTTCTGGGAATTTTCTCAAGAGGGGGCTTTCCTAAGGAGGTAGTATCTGACAGAGTTGCGAACTTTATGTCCAGTTACTTGACTGCAATGTGGAAGGAGTGTGGAGTGACTTATAAGTTCACCACACCCTATCACCCACAATGCAATGGTTTAGTTGAGAGATTCAACAAAACCTTGAAGGGCATGATTAAAGGGCTCCCAGAAAAGCTTAGGCGAAGATGGGACATACTCTTGCCCTGCCTTTTATTTGCATTCAGGGAGGTGCCTCAAAAGGGGTTGGCTACAGCCCTTTTGAACTTTTGTTTGGCCATCCTGTCAGGGGTCCATTGTGTCTGGTGAAGGAAGGTTGGGAGTTACCTCTCAAACCCCTAAACAGGACATAGTGGACTATGTACTTGGTCTCCGCTCCAGGATGGCTGAGTATATGAAAAAGGCAACCAGAAACCTTGAGGCTAGCCAGGAATTACAGAAAGCCTGGCATGACCAAAAGGCTGTGCTGACTGTTTACCAGCCAGGACAGAAGGTGTGGGTGTTGGAGCCAGTGGCCCCAACAGCCCTCCAAGACAAGTGGAGTGGCCCCCATACCATTGTTGAACAGAAGGGAGAGGTTACCTATCTGATAGACCTGGGAACTCCCAGGAGCCCCCACAGGGGGCTCCATGTCAACAGGCTGAAGCCATATGTGGACAGGGCTGACATGGGCTTGCTCATGGCAACTGATGAGGGAGAGGAGGAGGAGAGTGACCCTCTCCCTGACCTGCTCTCACAGAACCCTGATGATGGGTCAGTGGATGGTGTAGCCTTGGCAGGCAGCCTCACTGCCCAGCAGCAAACTGATTGTAGACAGGTGCTAAATCAGTTCAGACACATGTTTTCTCTGACTCCAAGTCAGACCACCTGGTGCACTCATGAAGTGGACACTGGGGACAGTCTGCCTGTTAAAAGTAAGATTTACAGGCAACCTGACCAGGTCAGGGACTGTATCAGGACAGAAGTCCAGAAAATGTTGGAATTGGGTGTCATTGAGCCTTCAGATAGCCCTTGGGCTAGCCCAGTGGTCCTGGTGCCAAAACCTCACACCAAAGATGGTAAGCGAGAGATGAGGTTTTGTGTGGACTACAGAGGCCTCAATGCAGTCACTAGGACTGATGCCCATCCAATCCCCAGGGCAGATGAGCTAATAGACACTTTGGCCTCAGCCAAGTATCTAAGCACATTTGACCTAACAGCTGGCTACTGGCAGATCAGACTAGCTGATGATGCAAAGCCAAAAACTGCATTTTCTACTCCTGGTGGGCTTTACCAATTTGTAGTGATGCCCTTTGGTTTGAAAAATGCATCTGCCACTTTTCAGAGGATGGTGAACACAGTCCTTACAGGTCTGGAAGCCTATAGTGCAGCATATCTAGATGATATTGCTGTCTTTAGCTCCACCTGGGAGGATCACCTGGTCCACCTCAGAAATGTTTTGGAGGCCCTGCAGAAGGCAGGCCTAACTATCAAGGCCACCAAGTGCCAGATAGGGCAGAGTCAGGTTGTGTACCTGGGCCACCTTGTGGGTGGAGGCCAGGTTCAACCATTGCAGAGCAAAATCCAGACCATCATGGACTGGGTTGCTCCAACTACCCAGACTCAGGTGAGAGCCTTTTTAGGCCTGACTGGGTACTATAGAAGATTTGTCAAGGGGTATGGATCAATAGTGACACCCCTGAATGACTTAACCTCTAAGAAAATGCCCAAAAAGGTTCAGTGGACAGTTGGCTGTCAAAAGGCATTTGATGACCTGAAGCAGGCCATGTGCACTGCTCCCATTCTGCAAAGTCCTGATTACTCCAAAAAGTTCATTGTGCAAACAGATGCATCTGAGTTGGGGGTAGGGGCTGTACTGTCACAGTTGAATGATGAAGGTCAGGATCAGCCAGTAGATTTTATTAGCAGAAGGCTGACCCCCAGAGAGAAACGTTGGTCAGCCATTGAGAGGGAGGCCTTTGCTGTGGTTTGGGCTCTGAAGAAGCTGAGGCCATACTTGTTTGGCACTCACTTCCTTGTTCAGACAGACCATAAGCCCCTCTTATGGCTAAAACAGATAAAGGGTGAAAACCCCAAACTTTTGAGGTGGTCCAGTTCCCTACAGGGGATGGACTATACAGTGGAACATAGACCTGGGAGTAACCATGCCAATGCAGATGGACTCTCCAGATATTTCCACTTAGAACATGAAGACTTAACTGGTCAAGGTTAGTTTAATGTCCCTGCGTTTGGGGTGGGGGGGTTGTGAAGGAGAGTAGGATCTGCCTCTTATGGTTACCCCCACCTTTTGCTGGTGTATCACTGTTTTTCGACTTTAGTCTGGCTGGGGCCCTGCTATCCAGGACCCCATCCTAGCTGCTTCCTCTCTAAATTGATTCCATGTACCTTAAGTACACTTCAGATTGGATTCTGGGGTGCCCTTATAAGTCCCTAGTATATGGTATACTATGTACCCAGGGCATAGGTACCCCAGAGGCCTACCAGGGGCTGAAGCATGTATTGTGCCACCCCTGGAAGGCCCTCCAAAATGACACCACAGGACTGCTACAGCAACCTGAGTAAGGTGTGCATGCACCCCTTACAGAGATATAGGTTCACTATATCTCACCTATCACTGCACATAGAAACCTATCAGTCACCCCTATGGCAGGCCTTATCAATCCTGAAGGCATGGTGCTTGGTTTTATGTGAGAGGGTGCCCATGCATGAGCAGAGCCCCTCTGCAGCCTTCGGAATCTCCTCTCCGGGGTTGTCTGTGGTGCAGCCTGACCATATACTCTTAAGTGCATTATATCTAAACGGTAAATGCTAACTTTGGGATGGCTGCACGGAAACATGTTGTGTTTGGTGTCAAACACCTTGGAATCATACCCCCACACCAGTAACTGGTGTGGGAGTATGATCCCACCCTTCTAGAGGGAGAGACATGACAGCACCGGTATACCCGGTACCAACTTTACAGAGCCTGGCATCACAAAATGGATGCTGCAGCCACAGACACAAGTCTGGCCTCCTGCTGCTGACCGAAACTCCGGCAGGGGAGGCCTGGACAATAGGTTTCCTGTCCCAGGGAGGTTTTACCACCTCCCAGACAGGCCTTAGTGGATTGGGGCTGGGTGGGTGCACTCCAAGAGTGCTTTGAAGTCCTGCACTGGGGGCACATTTGGTGTCCTTGTGCATACCCCAGTTCAAACCGGTTGCAGGGGCCGCCAGCCCCTGCTCTGGCGCGAAATTGGACAAAGGAAATGGGTGTAGCCACCACTCTTTCCAAACCCTCCCATAGGTGGGTCCCCAGAGTTAGTCCAACCCCTTTCTTTAGTATAAGAAAGGGAACCCTGGCAACAGGACTTTAGATATCCCTGGACGAAACTCTGCAACTGAATCCTGGAACTTCGACGCTCTACTCAAGACTAGAGGACTGAAGAAATCTCCCTTGGGGTCAAGGAGTGACTCCCCTGCTTGGCAGGCACCAACGAAGCATTTGCCGGTCTGCATCTCCGAAGCTCCCGCCGGACTCCGAAGTACTTGCAGCCCAGGAAGAGGATTTCCAGACATCTCAGAGGCCGACCCGAGTCCCCAGCAAAGCTGAGAACCACAGCCCTCGTGAGTAGCGGGGAACCAGAACTCCTGGTCACCGTGCACATTTGCTAGTGCATTGACTTCTCGACGACTCTTGAAGTCCTGCTTTGAGTTACTCATAGACCAGGCCCTGAGCACCATTTGCACCGAAGATTGTGAGCCTACACTCCACAAGTGTTCCGTGGGCCCGCTTCCTGCATTTCCGCTTGGGGCTCCTTTGCGATCCCTGATCCGTCAACTGGTGGGTCCCTGTGAAGGCAACTCGGATTTTCTTTGGGTGTTTCTGGTTGCTCCAGACGTGCCCTAACTCCCCACCAAGTGGTGAGTCCCTCAGACCTTGCTGGTCTGCTCCAAAGCATCTTTCTCTTTTCTGCGTGGGTTGCTGTTGCCAAGGCTTGTTGTGTTCAATCCGGACACCAACGCTGCAGCACTTGACATCCTTCGTGGCACAGCTCGAATCCAGCTCCTGGTCATCGTCGACGCCTCCTGGTCCTCGTGGCTGAAGAGTCAAGCTTCACCTCTTTCACCTGAAGCACCCGACATTGGTGGGAATTCGACTATCGTGCCCCTGGTCACTGGCAAGTGACCCAGGTTCTTCTCATCTCCGATCCAGGCTTGGATCTCTTCGGACACTTTGCATCTTACCGGCAGCAGCCCTTCGTGGCAGGCTGCCATTGAAAACGACGACGCGACCCGACACCATTTGACACCTATGCACCCGGCTTCCCTGGGTGAGGTAACTCGAGTACTCCGGTGCTCCCGTGGGTGTTGACCCTAGAACTGTCTAAGTCCAAGAGGGTTTGGTCCTAGTCCATTTCTAAGTGTCCCTAAACTCTAAAACTCTTACCGCGACTTTCCCATAGACTTTAACGGAGCTCGCGGCTGTGTTCACACTCTGCACACAGCCCCCATGGATCCCCTGTGTCACTACCTTGGGTGGTTCCTTGGGGTCCCAGCGATTCTACAGGCTCTAGGCCTTGTATCTACTCAAGTAGTGGTTCTTATACCACTTTCTTAATATATGGTTTCGTACGCCCCTAGGGCTAATCGTATATTGTGCTAATTTACTGTGCTATTTGACTTGTAACTTGTGTACTTCGACCTCTAGCCTCATAAAGAGACTATTGGGTAGTGTTTAGTAATAAATACATATATTTTCTATATATACCTGGTGTGGTTCTCCTTTCATTTGGTCATTCATGAGTTTATAACTGGTAAAACAAACAGCTTAACACTCCTTCAAGACTTAGCCTGAAGGCTGCTCTCCATAGCTACCACTATGATAGCTTTCAATAAAGGTTGTCTTTAAACCTATCATCAATAAAGGTCGTTTGGACTGGTGCAAGGTGCCCACTATAACTAGTGGACAGCATATGCCAGGCCAACTCCTCACTTGAGGACCCTCATTGAAACTCCCCTCCTCACAGACCTGAAGGTGAGGACCCTCATGGAGTCTTCCCTCCTTACAGCCCTGAAGGTGAGGACCCTCAAGGAACCTTCCCTCCTCACAGCCCTGAAGGTGAGGACCCTCATGGAGCCTTCCCTCCTCACAGCCCTGAAGGTGAGGACCCTCATTGAAACTCCGCTCCTCACAGCCCTGAAGGTGAGGACCCTCATGGAGCCTTCCCTCCTCACAGCCCTGAAGGTGAGGACCCTCATTGAAACTCCCCTCCTCACAGCCCTGAAGGTGAGGACCCTCATGGAGCTTTCCCTCCTCACAGCCCTGAAGGTGAGGACCCTCATGGAGCCTTCCCTCCTCACAGCCCTGAAGGTGAGGACCCTCATTGAAACTCCCCTCCTAACAGCCCTGAAGGTGAGGACCCTCATGGAGCCTTCCTTCCCCACAGCCTTGAAGGTGAGGACCCCCAAGGAACCTTCCCTCTTCACATCCCTGAAGGTGAGGACCCTCATGGAGCCTACCCTCCTCACAGCCCTGAAGGTGAGGACCCTCATGGAGCCTTCCCTCCTGACAGCCCTGAAGGTGAGGACCCTCAGGGAACGTTCCCTCCTCACAGCCCTGAAGGTGAGGACCCTCATAGAACCTCCCTTCCTCACAGCCCTGAAGGTGAGCACCCTCATGTAACCTTCCCTCCTCACAGCCCTGAAGGTGAGGACCCTCACGAAACCTTCCCTCCTCACAGCCCTGAAGGTGAGGACCCTCAAGGAACCTTCCCTTCTCACAGCCCTGAAGGTGAGGACCCTCACGGAGCCTTCCCTCCTCACAGCCCTGAAGGTGAGGACCCTCATTGAAACTCCCCTCCTCACAGCCCTGAAGGTGAGGACCCTCATAGAGCCTTCCCTCCTCACAGCCCTGAAGGTGTGGACCCTCAAGGAACCTTCCCTCCTCACAGCCCTGAAGGTGAGGACCCTCATGGAGCCTCCCCTCCTCACAGCCCTGAAGGTGAGGACCCTCATGGAGCCTTCCCTCCTCACAGCCCTGAAGGTGAGTACCCTCATTGAAACTCCCCTCCTCACAGCCCTGAAGGTGAGGACCCTCATGGAGCCTTCCCTCCTCACAGCCCTGAAGGTGAGGACCCTCATGGAGCCTTCCCTCCTCACAGCCCTGAAGGTGAGAACCCTCATTGAAACTCCCCTCCTAACAGCCCTGAAGGTGAGGACCCTCATGGAGCCTTCCTTCCCCACAGCCCTGAAGGTGAGGACCCTCAAGGAACCTTCCCTCCTCACAGCCCTGAAGGTGAGGACCCTCATGGAACCTTCCCTCCTCACAGCCCTGAAGGTGAGGACCCTCATGGAGCCTTCCCTCCTCACAGCCCTGAAAGTGAGGACCCTCTTTGAAACTCCCCTCCTCACAGCCCTGAAGGTGAGGACCCTCATTGAAACTCCCCTCCTCACAGCCCTGAAGGTGAGGACCCTCATGGAGCCTTCCCTCCTCACAGCCCTGAAGGTGAGGACCCTCAAGGAACCTTCCCTCTTCACAGCCCTGAAGGTGAGGACCCTCATGGAACCTTCCGTCCTCACAGCCCTGAAGGTGAGGACCCTCATTGAACCTCCCCTCCTCACAGCCTTGAAGGGTAGATCACAGATTCACACCGTCGGCACCAGGGGGCAGTGCGCTGGGCAGTCAGCCACTCCAAACAGGGCAGGTGGCAGCTGAGCAACAGGCTGTGAACAAACACTGCCCTGCCCTGTGTATCCTGTGTCCACAACAGACAGTGATTTGCGTGTCTGGGCCTTTCTACCAGGACGGAGATTTTACTAAACTCACAGTTTATTTGCATCGACGGTGCTCCAACTGGGACAAACACACCCACGATGAGATGGAGGAGTGTATCTTCCCCCGAGAATGTTCTGGTGGTTTCCGGGCAGGAACACTCGAACATTAGTACACACTGCAAGCCTGGAAGTGTCTGCAGGTACAGTGAGGTGCACTGGTGGAGCTGTGTGGAGGACACCGAGCTGGAACAGCTGGGGAGCTGCAGGTCAGTAATGAGGTGCACTGGTGGAGCTGTGTGGAGGACACCGAGCTGGAACAGCTGGGGAGCTGCAGGTCAGAAATGAGGTGCACTGGAGGAGCTGTATGGAGGACACCGAGCTGGAACAGCTGGGGAGCTGCAGGTCAGTAATGAGGTGCACTGGTGGAGCTGTGTGGAGGACACCGAGCTGGAACAGCTGGGGAGCTGCAGGTCAGTAATGAGGTGCACTGGTGGAGCTGTGTGGAGGACACCGAGCTGGAACAGCTGGGGAGCTGCAGGTCAGTAATGAGGTGCACTGGAGGAGCTGTGTGGAGGACACCGAGCTGGAACAGCTGGGGAGCTGCAGGTCAGTAATGAGGTGTACTGGTGGAGCTGTGTGGAGGACACCGAGCTGGAACAGCTGGGGAGCTGCAGGTCAGTAATGAGGTGCACTGGAGGAGCTGTGTGGAGGACACCGAGCTGGAACAGCTGGGGAGCTGCAGGTCAGTAATGAGGTGCACTGGTGGAGCTGTGTGGAGGACACCGAGCTGGAACAGCTGGGGAGCTGCAGGTCAGTAATGAGGTGCACTGGAGGAGCTGTGTGGAGGACACCGAGCTGGAACAGCTGGGGAGCTGCAGGTCAGTAATGAGGTGCACTGGTAGAGCCGAGGTAACCAGGGGACCGCATGCCACAGCTCAGGTGCATCGGTGGAGCTGGGTTTGTGTGCCAATGCTGGAATAGCCAGGGAGCTACAGGCCAGGTGGAGGTACCTTGGTAGAGCTGAGATAGCTGGGGGTGGGGGCACAAGCCACAGCTCAGGTGCATCGGTGGAGCTGGGTTCATGTGCCAATGTTGGAATAGCCAGGGAGCTGCAGGCCAGGTGGCGGTACCTTGGTAGAGCTGTGTTAGAAATGGGATTTCTGGTTGGCTAGGGCTTGCGCCTAAACCAGGCAGAAACCACCACTCTAGTCAGGGCAAGGGAGTTACACGCTGAAGATAACCCCTGCTCACCCCCTTGGTAGCTTGGCACGAGCAGTCAGGCTTATCCCAGAGGCAATGTGTAAAGCGTTTGCGCAACACACACACACAGCAGCAACACACTAGGCACACCACAAAAGAAGCTCCACACAAGGTTATATAAAAAATAGCCTTTGTATTATCATAAACACATTAGAATCATAATCACACAATATACACTGTGCCAACTGGCACCAGGTAGTAATGTACATGGGATTATATACATCACAGGGCCAATCGGGCCACGGTCAGAACCATTAGAAAGCACAAGTAGCAAATATAAAATAACCAACAACTACTGGTAAAATACTGTACTTAGTGGAAACATATTATGCATAAACACATTAGGCATAAATCACATTTAGAAGTGCACCGTAGTAACACTCCCAAGGTGCATACATCACCTTCAGCCATAAACACATTATGCATCCTTGTAGGGCCTTGCGCCCTACCAATACCACAAAGATGACCCCAGGCCAACTGGCCTTCTTTGGGGCCCAAATGCCCTATGTCCAAAAGTCAGGGCTCTCAGCTGCCACCGCAGCAGGGTGCAGGCCCAACAGGCCAGCACCAGAAATGAGGGCGAGGGTGTAATCCACCCTGGTCTCTCTAGAGACCCAAAACAATGCCCCCAACGTTGCAGCTGCCCGCTATCCGGCGGTGCAGCTGTGCAACCAAAAACGAGCGCCAACAGTGCTCTGGGAGCCCCCCTCACCGGGGCTTCGCTGGTGGGCCCCCCAGAAAATGCCCCCTTCGGTATAGCTACCCGCAACCTCTTGGTGCAGCTGTGCAGCATCAGCTTTGGCACCAACAGTGCCTGGGGAGCCCCGTTCACCGTGCTCCTCCTTGTGCCATCACTCGGCACCCACAGTGCCTTTCCGGCCCCAAATAGGCACCCGTAGTGCCCAGCACCAACAGGGCTCGATTTCCACCCCACTCACCGGGTCCTACGTCCTTGCGCCACTAGGAAGGATGCGCTCACCAGGGGGGAAGCCTGCTAGGCTCTGGTCCTCTTCTCGCCAGGTCCGGTGAGCCTGCAAGACTCGGCTTCCTTCCCGGCCAAGTAACCACGCCGCCGACCACGTAGGGCACTCTCACGGGGCTCAGCCTCCAGTTTCAGGCACACGGGGGTTCCGCAGCACGGAGCGGGATCTCCGTCGATCTCGGGCGTCCACCTCCCGCCTGGGTTTTCTTCTGCCCGGGGCACGCCCTGGGTCAGGCTTTCCTCGCCTGACTTCCTGCTGTGGCCGGGAGGGCCCACAAGACTTCCTCTCTCCTGCCGGCCAGCCCGCCTACAACCAGGCAAACCCCGCCTGACTTCCGGCGGCCGCAACGGTCCATGACTCCTCTAAGGCACAGAAATGCGGGGTAGGCTCTTGTAGCACAAAAATGCGGGGTAGGCTCCCGTTTCACTCCTGGAAGCACACGAATGCGGGGTAGGCTCCCACTTTACTCCGATGCAGTGCGGGGGAATCCCCACGCTGGGATTCCCTCTGGACGCTGTGCAGCCCAGCGCTGCAGGACTCAAACGCTCCTCTCGTCCTGGGTATAAACAGGCAGCGCTCACGAGGCGCTAAGCCCAAATCCAGAGGGCAGAGCTGGGCAAAGCTGGGCCCAGGCAGGCCAGCTCACAGGGCCCTCCAGCAGAGGGGCAGTCCCTCGTGGCGGTTCCTCCTGGGGCCCAGCAGGTACAGCAAGCACCCAAAGCAGCACACAGACATGGGGTCACAGCCCCAATATTTATATTCACCAGGTCTCTGTTCTGCCCTGGCACAGGGCTTGGGGAACCAGTCCCAACTGGTTCTGGGGGGTACTGAAGCACTTTGTTTACAGTGCTCACACCCTCCTTTGTCAGGTGGGGCTCTGTCCTCAGACACACCACAGGGGGGCGGAGCCAGCATTGAACCAGGCAGGCACAGACCTCTTCAGGGTCAGGGGCTACTCCTCCCACTGCTCCAAATGCAGATCTTCCTATTCAGCCTAGCGCTGACTCACCCTGCCCCTCTGGAGCCACACACCTCAGCAGCCCCTGTCACTCCAGAGCCAGACATGCAATACACATCAGGCAGGCAAAGACACATAGCACACAGAAATGCCAACTTCTAAAAGTGGCATTTCTAAAATAATGATAATAAATCTGCGCACACCATTACGCAGCATTTATTATTACTATTCCAAACATACCAAACTTGACCACACTGCTCCTCTCATATCAGGAATTACCACTGAAACACTTATCAGGGAATCCCCAATGCATTCCTATGGGAGGGCAGCCTCCAGCAGTGAGAAACCAAAATGGCTGTTTGTCACTACCAGGACATGTCACCCACCTAAGGTACATGTCCTACCTTTTACCTACAATGCACCCTGCCCATAGGGCTAGCTAGGGCCTACCTTAGGGGTGACTGACATGCAGTAAAAGGGGGGTCTCAGACTAGGCACGCACTTTATGAGCCATGTCACAGAGGCAGTAAAACTGCGCGCACAGGCCCTGCAATGGCAGAGGCCTGAGACAGGTTTGAAAGGCTACTTTGGTGGGTGGCGCAATGAGCGCTGCAAGTCCACCAGTAGCATTTAATTTACTGACCCTGGGTATCTGAGATACCACTTTACAAGGGACTGACAAGTAAATTAAATACGCCAAACAGGTGTAGACCAATCTTACCATGTTTACCACAGAGAGCACACGCACTTTACACTGGACAGCAGTGCTAAAGTGCCCAGAGTCCTAAAACCACCAACACCAGGTCAGAAAAAAGACTAGGAGGAAGGCAAAAAGTTCAGGGATGACCCTGCAAAAAGGGCCAATTCCAACAAGCTGAGATAGCTGGGGAGTGGGGGGTCAAAAGCCACAGCTCAGGTGCATTGGTGGAGCTGGGTTCATGTGTCAATGCTGGAAAAGCCAGGAAGCTACAGGCCAGGTGGAGGTTCCTTGGTAGAGCTGAGATAGTCGGCTGACCTCAAGCCAAGGCTCAGGCACCTTGCTAGAGCTGAGATAGATGGGTGGGGAAGGGGGAGGGGGACAAGCCTCAGCTCAGGTGCATTGGTGGAGCTGGGTTCGTGTGCCAATGCTGGAATAGCCAGGGAGCTACAGGCCAGGTGGAGGTACCTTGGTAGAGCTGAGATAGCTGGGGGTGGGGGGGGCACAAGCCAAAGCTCAGGTGCACTGGTGGAGCTGTGTGGAGGACACCGAGCTGGAACAGCTGGGGAGCTGCAGGTCAGAAATGAGGTGCATTGGTGGAGCTGAAGTACAAGCCACGGTGCAGGTGCATTGGAAGAGCTGAGTTCGTGTGCCAGTGCTGGAATAGCTGGGGCGCTTCAGGCCAGGTGGAGGTCCCTTGGTAGAGTTGAGATACCCGGGGGACCACAAGCCACGGCTCAGGTGCATTGGTACAGCTGGGTCTGTGTGCCAGTGCTGCAATAGCCAGGAAGCTACAGGCCAGGTGGAGGTGCCTTTTGTAGAGCTGAGATAGCCAGGGGACCACAAGCCATGGCTCAGGCACCTTGCTAGAGCTGAGATAGCTGGGGGGTAGGGGGGAGAGGGACAAGCCGCAGCTCAGGTGCATTGGTACAGCTGGGTCTGTGTCCCAATGCTGGAATTGCTGGGGCGCTTCAGGCGAGGTGGAGGTGCCTTTTGTAGAGCTGAGAAAGCTGGGGGACCACAAGCCATGGCTCAGGTGCATTGGTAGAGCCGGGTCTGTGTGCCAGTGCTGGAATAGCCGGGGAGTGCAGGCCAGGTGGAGGCCAGGTGGAGGTGCCCCGGTAGAGCTGAGATAGCTGGGGGACCACAAGCCACGGCTCAGGTGCATTGGTACAGCTGGGTCTGTGTGCCAGTGCTGGAATAGCCAGGGAGCTGCAGGCCAGGTGGAGGTGCCCCGGTAGAGCTAAGATAGCCGGGGACCACAAGCCACGGCTCAGGTGCATTGGTACTGCTGGGTCTGTGTGCCAGTGCTGGATTAGCCGGGGAGCTGCAGGCCAGGTGGAGGTGCCCCGGTAGAGCTGAGATAGCCGGGGGACCACAAGCCACGGCTCAGGTGCATTGGTAGAGCCGGGTCTGTGTGCCAGTGCTGGAATAGCCGGGGAGCTGCAGGCCAGGTGGAGGTGCCCCGGTAGAGCTGAGATAGCCAAGGGACCACAAGCCACGGCTCAGGTGTACTGGTACAGCTGGGTCTGTGTGCCAGTGCTGGAATAGCCGGGGAGCTGCAGGCCAGGTGGAGGTGCCCCGGTAGAGCTGAGATAGCCAAGGGACCACAAGCCACGGCTCAGGTGCACTGGTAGAGCCGGGTCTGTGTGCCAGTGCTGGAATAGCCGGGGAGCTGCAGGCCAGGTGGAGGTGCCCCGGTAGAGCTGAGATAGCCAAGGGACCACAAGCCACGGCTCAGGTGCACTGGTACAGCTGGGTCTGTGTGCCAGTGCTGGAATAGCCGGGGAGCTGCAGGCCAGGTGGAGGTGCCCCGGTAGAGCTGAGATAGCCAAGGGACCACAAGCCACGGCTCAGGTGCACTGGTAGAGCCGGGTCTGTGTGCCAGTGCTGGAATAGCCGGGGAGCTGCAGGCCAGGTGGAGGTGCCCGGTAGAGCTGAGATAGCCAAGGGACCACAAGCCACGGCTCAGGTGCATTGGTAGAGCCGGGTCTGTGTGCCAGTGCTGGAATAGCCGGGGAGCTGCAGGCCAGGTGGAGGTGCCCCGGTAGAGCTGAGATAGCCAAGGGACCACAAGCCACGGCTCAGGTGCACTGGTAGAGCCGGGTCTGTGTGCCAGTGCTGGAATAGCCGGGGAGCTGCAGGCCAGGTGGAGGTGCCCCGGTAGAGCTGAGATAGCCAAGGGACCACAAGCCACGGCTCAGGTGCATTGGTAGAGCCGGGTCTGTGTGCCAGTGCTGGAATAGCCGGGGAGCTGCAGGCCAGGTGGAGGTGCCCCGGTAGAGCTGAGATAGCCAAGGGACCACAAGCCACGGCTCAGGTGCATTGGTAGAGCCGGGTCTGTGTGCCAGTGCTGGAATAGCCGGGGAGCTGCAGGCCAGGTGGAGGTGCCCGGTAGAGCTGAGATAGCCAAGGGACCACAAGCCACGGCTCAGGTGCATTGGTAGAGCCGGGTCTGTGTGCCAGTGCTGGAATAGCCGGGGAGCTGCAGGCCAGGTGGAGGTGCCCCGGTAGAGCTGAGATAGCCGGGGGACCACAAGCCACGGCTCAGGTGCATTGGTAGAGCCGGGTCTGTGTGCCAGTGCTGGAATAGCCGGGGAGCTGCAGGCCAGGTGGAGGTGCCCCGGTAGAGCTGAGATAGCCGG
Organism: Calotriton arnoldi; assembly: GCA_963921515.1. Classification (NCBI taxonomy): domain Eukaryota; kingdom Metazoa; phylum Chordata; class Amphibia; order Caudata; family Salamandridae; genus Calotriton; species Calotriton arnoldi. Next base: position 1,837,281 of record CAWUFW010003322.1, on the reverse strand, counting down.
GGGACCACAAGCCACGGCTCAGGTGCATTGGTACAGCTGGGTCTGTGTGCCAGTGCTGGAATAGCCGGGGAGCTGCAGGCCAGGTGGAGGTGCCCCGGTAGAGCTGAGATAGCCGGGGACCACAAGCCACGGCTCAGGTGCATTGGTAGAGCCGGGTCTGTGTGCCAGTGCTGGAATAGCCGGGGAGCTGCAGGCCAGGTGGAGGTGCCCCGGTAGAGCTGAGATAGCCGGGGGACCACAAGCCACGGCTCAGGTGCATTGGTAGAGCCGGGTCTGTGTGCCAGTGCTGGAATAGCCGGGGAGCTGCAGGCCAGGTGGAGGTGCCCCGGTAGAGCTGAGATAGCCGGGGACCACAAGCCACGGCTCAGGTGCACTGGTAGTGTTGTATGAACCCCATTGCTGGAATAACAAGGACCCGCTGGCCAGGATTAAGACTCCTTGATAGAGTTGTACTGTACTGCCCATATTGTATAGCGCTCACTACCCCTGTGTGGGGCACTACATGGGCAGCAACTATGCTGCTGTAGGATGTGTGGTTGGACTGGTGTTGTCTGTTTTTGATCCTATGTGGGAAGTGTTTCCCTGTTGTGCGTGATGATCACTGAGGTGCGGTTATCATGTTATGGGACGGAGCGCTTAGCAGTGTGATGAATGAAGAGGCGTGCGAGACAGAAGGGCATCTTAGGGTCTTCAGTAAGGTGGCAGCTTTCAGCAGCTCTGCAGGTCCCTTTATGGTATTTCTTAACATCATCGTCCACTTACCTGGATACTGCACTGGGTTGTCCAATCAGAGATATTTTGTTTAAACGTTTATGGTCCTGAGCACGCGTAGGTTGGAGGGAGAGATGGGGGGAGGGGATCTGCTGGGATGGCTCATATGTGAGTGCAGGGGGATTAAGCTGTAAAAAGGGGTTATTATGAAGCCGATATGTACAATTGGCTGACGACTGCTGATTGTTATGGTATGTGTGTGTGTCAGAAAGTTTATATATGAATTGACATTACCAAATAAATTAGGCCTCCCGATTTTATGGTATTTATTTTTTTAACATTTCCGTCTGCATTTATCCATATTTATTTTTGGGTCATTTTATCTGTATTTATCCATATTTATTTTGTGTTTTTCAGATAAATGAAGTTGTAAAACTGTTCATTTCCATATTTATTTAACTGATAGACGCGCAGTCATAATTTGATGTCTGTTGTGTTTTAGCTACTTAAGCTACAAAATATTACATAACTGTACATCCACTGGTAAATATGAGCATTTTACCACAAATGTATGTTGGCATATGCCGTTATTTAAAGAAATTTCTGCCTGTTTTTTAATTTCCCATGCTGTCCATCTGCTCAGCTGTTGGGCTTTATTTCATGAAAGACAGCATGGAAAGTCACTTAAAAGAAGCCCAATTTTCTGTATTTATCCACTTTAAAAAATAAATGCAGACAGAAAACACATCGTTTTCTGTCTGTATTTATCTGTAAAAATCCGTAAAAACAGATTTCTGGGAGCCTTACATATAATTTCCAGGCCAGCCATAGGCGAGCACTTAATAACTTACCTGGACATAGAAAGTAGTGTGCTGGTTGGGCTGTTCCATATCTGTGCGCTATAACGTGTAGATTGTACTTGAAGGTGCGATTATCATTCTGGGTTCTATCCCAGGGTTGTGGGATGCTGTAATTATCATAGAAATAACCATGTTTTCAACTCTCTTCTGAAGGGTGTTTGTTCTGGGACACTTCGACCCTTGGATGGTAGTGCATTCCAGAGCGTGGCGGCATGTACCGAGAGAGCAGTGCCTCTTTAAGATGGCCTATAGTAAGCCAGTATGATGATCCGAGGTGGAAGCCTGGCACGCAGAGTCCTGGTTTGTTTAATTGCTTGAATTTAACTTGTAGGTATAGCGGCCCTTTTCCTTGGAGGCTCTGTGGGCAATGCAGGTTGCCTTGAGCATGGCCCTTCTGGCCATAGGTAGTCAGTAGAGCGATTGCAGGATTGGAGTCATGCGTTCTCCTGGGTGAAGGCGGCATGGCAGCATTCTGCATTCGCGCTCTCCTGGGTGAAGGAGGCGTGGCAGCATTCTGCATTCGCGCTCTCCTGGGTGAAGACGGCGTGGCAGCATTCTGCATTCGCGCTCTCCTGGGTGAAGGAGGCGTGGCAGCATTCTGCATTCGCGCTCTCCTGGGTGAAGGAGGCGTGGCAGCATTCTGCATACGCGCTCTCCTGGGTGAAGGAGGCGTGGCAGCATTCTGCATTCGCGCTCTCCTGGGTGAAGGAGGCGTGGCAGCATTCTGCATTCGCGCTCTCCTGGGTGAAGGAGGCGTGGCAGCATTCTGCATACTCGCTCTCCTGGGTGAAGGCAGCGTGGCAGCACTCTGCATACGCGCTCTCCTGGGTGAAGACGGCGTGGCAGCATTCTGCATTCGCGCTCTCCTGGGTGAAGGAGGCGTGGCAGCATTCTGCATTCGCACTCTCCTGGGTGAAGGAGGCGTGGCAGCATTCTGCATACGCGCTCTCCTGGGTGAAGGCAGCGTGGCAGCACTCTGCATACGCGCTCTGCTGGGTGAAGACGGCGTGCCAGCATTCTGCATTCGCGCTCTCCTGGGTGAAGGAGGCGTGGCAGCATTCTGCATTCGAGCTCTCCTGGGTGAAGGAGGCGTGGCAGCATTCTGCATACGCGCTCTCCTGGGTGAAGGAGGCGTGGCAGCATTCTGCATTCGCGCTCTCCTGGGTGAAGGAGGCGTGGCAGCATTCTGCATTCGAGCTCTCCTGGGTTAAGGAGGCGTGGCAGCATTCTGCATACGCGCTCTCCTGGGTGAAGGAGGCGTGGCAGCATTCTGCATACGCGCTCTCCTGGGTGAAGGCGGCGTGGCAGCACTCTGTATTCATTTCAGTTTGTGTATGAATAGGTGGAGGTTGTTGGAATACTCAAGCCTGGAGACTACAAGCGTGAGGATAGCTTCTAGCTGTTGTTGGTATCCAAGGTATGGGAAGTTTCATCACAGTATTTTCTTTGTTTAGAAGGCGCTCTTTGGGACATTGCTGACGTGGTATCAAGGATACGTCCGAATCCATGCTTACCCCTAGGTTTCTGGCTTCTCTTGATGTTGTTTGAGGGGTCTCAAGTTTTTGGGGACAGATGGTGGTAAGCTGGTATTTTTGCCATTCTCCGAATGCCATGATGTCTGTATTTACGGTGTTGAGCTTTGGGTTCTTACTCATCTTCCATGTATTCATCAAGTTTTAAATTGTAGATGCATTCTGGGCTATCCCTTTTTAGAGTGATTTGCATGTCATCTGCATAGCTGTAACAGGTGAAGTTGAATGATTTAATCAGGTCTGCTAAGGGGGTGAGTTATGTTTGGGTCTCAGTGCTGGAACAGCAGGGGAGCCACAGGCTGAAACTACGGTTCACTGGTACAGATGTGCTCTGCCCAGTGCTGGACCAGCAGGGGAGCCACAGGCTGAAACTGCGGTTCACTGGCACAAATGTGCTCTGCCCAGTGCTGGACCAGCAGGGGAGCCACAGGCTGAAACTGCAGTTCACTGGTACAGGTGAGCTCTGCCCCAGTGCTGGAACAGCAGGGGGGCCACAGGCTGAAACTGCGGTTCACTGGTACAGATGTGCTCTGCCCAGTGCTGGACAAGCAGGGGAGCCACAGGCTGAAACTACGGTTCACTGGTACAGATGTGCTCTGCCCAGTACTGGAACAGCAGGGGAGCCACAGGCTGAAACTACGGTTCACTGGTACAGATGTGCTCGGGCCCAGTGCTGGACCAGCAGGGGAGCCACAGGCTGAAACTACGGTTCACCGGCACAGGTGTGCTCTGCCCAGTGCTGGACCAGCAGGGGAGCCACAGGCTGAAACTACGGTTCACTGGTACAGATGTGCTCGGGCCCAGTGCTGGACCATCAGGGGAGCCACAGGCTGAAACTGCAGTTCACTGGCGCAGGTGTGCCCGGGCCCAGTGCTGGACGAGCACAGAAGCTGCTGGTCAGGACTCAGGTGCTTTGGTAAAACCATGTGTTGGTCTCTGTAACAGTAGAGAAGGGGCACAGAAGGTCAGAACTGAGGTGCACTGGGTGGGTTGTGTGTAGGACTCAGTGTGGGAACAGCAGAGGAGCCTGTGAGTCAGAGGCGTGTGTGCATGCGTGCGTGTGTGTGTGTCTCTGTGTGTTTGTGTGCCCATATGCATGTGGGTCCCAGTGCAGGAAGAGCAGAGAGCATTGCAGAGAAGATTTGGGGTGCACCGCCAGAACCGTGTGGATGCGAGTACTGTTATAGCATGAGGTGCCGCAGGGTCATAGATAGACCTATGCACGGGACCCAGTACTGGAATAGCAGCGGTCACTGCAGGTCTGGACTGAGGTGCACTGGGGGAGCTGTGTGTAGGACTCAGTGTGGGAACAGCAGAGGAGCCAGTGAGTCAGAGGTAGGTGTGTGTGTGTGTGTGTGTGTGTGTGTGTGTGTGTGTGTGTGTGTGTGTGTGTGTGTCTCTCTGTAGCAGCGGTCGCTGCAGGTCCGGACTGAGGTGCATTGGCAGAGCTGTGTGTGACCAGGGGTTGCGGAAGGTCCGGGCTGCGGTGCATTGGCAGAGATGAGTGCTAGTAGTAATACTGGAACAGCAGGGATCCGATACTTCACGGCAGAGCTGTGTGTGACCAGGGGTTGCGGAAGGTCCGGACTGAGGTGCATTGGGAGAGATGTGTGTGACCAGGGGTTGCAGAAGGTCCGGACTGAGGTGCATTGGCAGAGCTGGTTGTGACCAGGGGTTGCGGAAGGTCCAGGCTGCGGTGCATTGGCAGAGATGAGTGCTGGTAGTAATACTGGAACAGCAGGGATCCGATACTTCACGGCAGAACTGTGTGTGACCAGGGGTTGCGGAAGGTCCGGGCTGCGGTGCATTGGCAGAGATGAGTGCTGGTAGTAATACTGGAACAGCAGGGATCCGATATTTCACGGCGGAGCTGTGTGTGACCAGGGGTTGCGGAAGGTCCGGACTGAGGTGCATTGGGAGAGATGTGTGTGACCTGGGGTTGCGGAAGGTCCGGACTGAGGTGCATTGGGAGAGATGTGTGTGACCAGGGGTTGCGGAAGGTCCGGACTGAGGTGCATTGGCAGAGCTGTGTGTGACCAGGGGTTGCGGAAGGTCCGGGCTGCGGTGCATTGGCAGAGATGAGTGCTGGTAGTAATACTGGAACAGCAGGGATCCGATACTTCACGGCAGAGCTGTGTGTGACCAGGGGTTGCGGAAGGTCTGGGCTGCGGTGCATTGGCAGAGATGAGTGCTAGTAGTAATACTGGAACTGCAGGGATCCGATACTTCACGGCAGAGCTGTGTATGACCAGGGGTTGCGGAAGGTCCGGACTGAGGTGCATTGGGAGAGATGTGTGTGACCAGGGGTTGCGGAAGGTCCGGACTGAGGTGAATTGGCAGAGCTGTGTGAGACCAGGGGTTGCGGAAGGTCCGGGCTGCGGTGCATTGGCAGAGATGCGTGCTGGTAGTAATACTGGAACAGCAGGGATCCGATACTTCACGGCAGAGCTGTGTGTGACCAGGGTTCGCTGCAGGTCTGGACTGAGGTGCATTGCAGAGATGTGTGCTAGTAGTAATACTGGAACAGCAGGGATCCGATACTTCACGGCAGAGCTGTGTGTGACCAGGGGTTGCGGAAGGTCCGGGCTGCGGTGCATTGGCAGAGATGAGTGCTAGTAGTAATACTGGAACAGCAGGGATCCGATACTTCACGGCAGAGCTGTGTGTGAACAGGGGTTGCAGAAGGTCCGGGCTGCGGTGCATTGGCAGAGATGAGTGCTAGTAGTAATACTGGAACAGCAGGGATCCGATACTTCACGGCAGAGCTGTGTGTGACCAGGGGTTGCAGAAGGTCCGGGCTGCGGTGCATTGGCAGAGATGAGTGCTGGTAGTAATTCTGGAACAGCAGGGATCCGATACTTCACAGCAGAGCTGTGTGTGACCAGGGGTTGCGGAAGGTCCGGACTGAGGTGCATTGGCAGAGATGAGTGCTGGTAGTAATACTGGAACAGCAGGGATCCAATACTTCTCGGCAGAGCTGTGTGTGACCAGGGGTTGCGGAAGGTTCGGGCTGCGGTGCATTGGCAGAGATGAGTGCTGGTAGTAATACTGGAACAGGAGGGTTCCGATACTTCATGGCAGAGCTTTGTGTGACCAGGGGTTGCTGCAGGTCTGGACTGAGGTGCATTGGCAGAGATGTGTGCTGGTAGTAATACTGGAACAGCAGGGATCCGATACTTCACGGCAGAGCTGTGTGTGACCAGGGTTTGCGGAAGGTGCGGACTGAGGTGCATTGGCAGAGATGAGTGCTGGTAGTAATACTGGAACAGCAGGGATCCAATACTTCACGGCAGAGATGTGTGTGACCAGGGGTTGCGGAAGGTCCGGGCTGCGGTGCATTGGCAGAGATGAGTGCTAGTAGTAATACTGGAACTGCAGAGATCCGATACTTCACGGCAGAGCTGTGTGTGACCAGGGGTTGCGGAAGGTCCGGGCTGCGGTGCATTGGCAGAGATGCGTGCTGGTAGTAATACTGGAACAGCAGGGATCCGATACTTCACGGCAGAGCTGTGTGTGACCAGGGTTCGCTGCAGGTCTGGACTGAGGTGCATTGCAGAGATGTGTGCTGGTAGTAATACTGGAACAGCAGGGATCCGATACTTCACGGCAGAGCTGTGTGTGACCAGGGGTTGCAGAAGGTCCGGGCTGCGGTGCATTGGCAGAGATGAGTGCTAGTAGTAATACTGGAACAGCAGGGATCCGATACTTCACGGCAGAGCTGTGTGTGACCAGGGGTTGCAGAAGGTCCGGGCTGCGGTGCATTGGCAGAGATGAGTGCTAGTAGTAATACTGGAACAGCAGGGATCCGATACTTCACGGCAGAGCTGTGTGTGACCAGGGGTTGCAGAAGGTCCGGGCTGCGGTGCATTGGCAGAGATGAGTGCTGGTAGTAATACTGGAACAGCAGGGATCCGATACTTCACGGCAGAGCTGTGTGTGACCAGGGGTTGCGGAAGGTCCGGACTGAGGTGCATTGGCAGAGATGAGTGCTGGTAGTAATACTGGAACAGCAGGGATCCGATACTTCACGGCAGAGCTGTGTGTGACCAGCGGTTGCGGAAGGTCCGGACTGAGGTGCATTGGCAGAGATGTGTGCTGGTAGTAATACTGGAACAGCAGGGATCCGATACTTCACGGCAGAGCTGTGTGTGACCAGGGGTTGCGGAAGGTCCGGGCTGCGGTGCATTGGCAGAGATGAGTGCTAGTAGTAATACTGGAACAGCAGGGATCCAATACTTCACGGCAGAGCTGTGTGTGACCAGGGGTTGCGGAAGGTCCGGACTGAGGTGTATTGGGAGAGATGTGTGTGACCAGGGGTTGCGGAAGGTCCGGACTGAGGTGCATTGATAGAGCTGTGTGTGACCAGGGGTTGCGGAAGGTCCGGGCTGCGGTGCATTGGCAGAGATGAGTGCTGGTAGTAATACTGGAACAGCAGGGATCCGATACTTCACGGCAGAGCTGTGTGTGACCAGGGGTCGCTGCAGGTCTGGACTGAGGTGCATTGCAGAGATGTGTGCTGGTAGTAATACTGAAACAGCAGGGATCCGATACTTCACGGCAGAGCTGTGTGTGACCAGGGGTTGCGGAAGGTCCGGGCTGCGGTGCATTGGCAGAGATGAGTGCTAGCAGTAATACTGGAACAGCAGGGATCCGATACTTCACGGCAGAGCTGTGTGTGACCAGGGGTTGCGGAAGGTCCGGGCTGCGGTACATTGGCAAAGATGAGTGCTGGTAGTAATACTGGAACAGCAGGGATCCGATACTTCACGGCAGAGCTGTGTGTGACCAGGGGTTGCGGAAGGTCCGGGCTGCGGTGCATTGGCAGAGATGAGTGCTGGTAGTAATACTGGAACAGCAGGGATCCGATACTTCATGGCAGAGCTGTGTGTCACCAGGGGTTGCTGCAGGTCCGGACTGAGGTGCATTGGCAGAGATGAGTGCTGGTAGTAATACTGGAACAGCAGGGATCCGATACTTCACGGCAGAGCTGTGTGCGACCAGGGGTTGCTGCAGGTCTGGACTGAGGTGCACTGGCAGAGATGAGTGCTAGTAGTAATACTGGAACAGCAAGGATCCGATACTTCACGCAGAGCTGTGTGCGGCCAGGGGTTGCTGCAGGTCTGGACTGAGGTGCACTGGCAGAGATGAGTGCTAGTAGTAATACTGGAACAGCAGGGATCCGATACTTCACGGCAGAGCTGTGTTGACCAGGGGTTGCGGAAGGTCCGGGCTGCGGTGCATTGGCAGAGATGAGTGCTGGTAGTAATACTGGACCAGCAGGGATCCGATACTTCACGGCAGAGCTGTGTGTGACCAGGGGTTGCGGAAGGTCCGGACTGAGGTGCATTGGCAGAGATGAGTGCTAGTAGTAATACTGGAACAGCAGGGATCCGATACTTCACGGCAGAGCTGTGTTGACCAGGGGTTGCGGAAGGTCCGGGCTGCGGTGCATTGGCAGAGATGAGTGCTGGTAGTAATACTGGAACAGCAGGGATCCGATACTTCACGGCAGAGCTGTGTGTGACCAGGGGTTGCGGAAGGTCCGGACTGAGGTGCATTGGCAGAGATGAGTGCTGGTAGTAATACTGGAACAGCAGGGATCCGATACTTCACGGCAGAGCTGTGTGTGACCAGGGGTTGCGGAAGGTCCGGGCTGCGGTGCATTGGCAGAGATGAGTGCTAGTAGTAATACTGGAACAGCAGGGATCTGACACTTCACGGCAGAGCTGTGTGCGACCAGGGGTTGCGTAAGGTCTGGACTGAGGTGCACTGGCAGAGATGAGTGCTAGTAGTAATACTGGAACAGCAAGGATCCGATACTTCACGGCAGAGCTGTGTGCGGCCAGGGGTTGCTGCAGGTCTGGACTGAGGTGCACTGGCAGAGATGAGTGCTAGTAGTAATACTGGAACAGCAGGGATCCGATACTTCACGGCAGAGCTGTGTGTGACCAGGGGTTGCGGAAGGTCCGGACTGAGGTGCATTGGCAGAGATGTGTGCTGGTAGTAATACTGGAACAGCAGGGATCCGATACTTCACGGCAGAGCTGTGTGTGACCAGGGGTTGCGGAAGGTCCGGGCTGCGGTGCATTGGCAGAGATGAGTGCTAGTAGTAATACTGGAACAGCAGGGATCCAATACTTCACGGCAGAGCTGTGTGTGACCAGGGGTTGCGGAAGGTCCGGACTGAGGTGCATTGGGAGAGATGTGTGTGACCAGGGGTTGTGGAAGGTCCGGACTGAGGTGCATTGATAGAGCTGTGTGTGACCAGGGGTTGCGGAAGGTCCGGGCTGCGGTGCATTGGCAGAGATGAGTGCTGGTAGTAATACTGGAACAGCAGGGATCCGATACTTCACGGCAGAGCTGTGTGTGACCAGGGGTTGCGTAAGGTCCGGGCTGCGGTGCACTGGCAGAGATGAGTGCTGGTAGTAATACTGGAACAGCAGGGATCCGATACTTCACGGCAGAGCTGTGTGTGACCAGGGGTTGCGGAAGGTCCGGGCTGCGGTGCATTGGCAGAGATGAGTGCTGGTAGTAATACTGGAACAGCAGGGATCCGATACTTCACGGCAGAGCTGTGTGTGACCAGGGGTTGAGGAAGGTCCGGACTGAGGTGCATTGGCAGAGATGAGTGCTAGTAGTAATACTGGAACAGCAGGGATCCGATACTTCACGGCAGAGCTGTGTGTGACCAGGGGTTGCGGAAGGTCCGGGCTGCAGTGCATTGGCAGAGATGAGTGCTGGTAGTAATACTGGAACAGCAGGGATCCGATACTTCACGGCAGAGCTGTGTGCGGCCAGGGGTTGCTGCAGGTCTGGACTGAGGTGCACTGGCAGAGATGAGTGCTAGTAGTAATACTGGAACAGCAGGGATCCGATACTTCACGGCAGAGCTGTGTGTGACCAGGTGTTGCGGAAGGTCCGGACTGAGGTGCATTGGCAGAGATGAGTGCTGGTAGTAATACTGGAACAGCAGGGATCCGATACTTCACGGCAGAGCTGTGTGTGACCAGGGGTTGCGGAAGGTCCGGGCTGCGGTGCATTGGCAGAGATGAGTGCTAGTAGTAATACTGGAACAGCAGGGATCTGATACTTCACGGCAGAGCTGTGTGTGACCAGGGGTTGCGGAAGGTCCGGGCTGCGGTGCATTGGCAGAGATGAGTGCTGGTAGTAATACTGGAACAGCAGGGATCCGATACTTCACGACAGAGCTGTGTGTGACCAGGGGTTGCTGAAGGTCCGGGCTGCGGTGCATTGGCAGAGATGAGTGCTGGTAGTAATACTGGAACAGCCGGGATCCGATACTTCACGGCAGAGCTGTGTGTGACCAGGGGTCGCTGCAGGTCTGGACTTAGGTGCATTGGCAGAGATGTGTGCTGGTAGTAATACTGGAACAGCAGGGATCCGATACTTCACGGCAGAGCTGTGTGTGACCAGGGGTCGCTGCAGGTCTGGACTGAGGTGCATTGGTAGAGATGTGTACTGGTAGTAATACTGGAACAGCTGGGATCCGATACTTCACGGCAGAGCTGTGTGTGACATGGGGTTGCGGAAGGTCCGGGCTGCGGTGCATTGGCAGAGATGAGTGCTGGTAGTAATACTGGAACAGCCGGGATCCGATACTTCACGGCAGAGCTGTGTGTGACCAGGGGTTGCGGAAGGTCCGGACTGAGGTGCATTGGCAGAGATGAGTGCTAGTAGTAATACTGGAACAGCAGGGATCCGATACTTCACGGCAGAGCTGTGTGTGACCAGGGGTTTCGGAAAGTCCGGGCTGCGGTGCATTGGCAGAGATGAGTGCTAGTAGTAATACTGGAACAGCAGGGATCCGATACTTCACGGCAGAGGCTGTGTGTGACCAGGGGTTGCAGAAGGTCCGGGCTGCGGTGCATTGGGAAAGATGCATGTTGGTGTCAGCAGTGGTGTAGCATGAGGGGGCCACAGGGGTGGTTGCCCCGGACGCAAAATTCTTAGGGACATTTTTAGGGATGCTAAAATTTTAAAGAAAAGTGGAAGGATACTTGCCTTGCCTCGGGCACTGGCAACCCACGCTACTCCACTGGGTGGCAGTAAGCGAAGAGGGGGTGCCCTAGGCCAGGAATTAGGTGAATCAGCAGAGCTATCAATGTGTTACCACAAGGCCTTAAAACCAAGGATTGGCGGCTAGAGGGTTAAATGTTCACGTGCTAAAACAGCACTTCACCATCTCCATGTGCACTGCTACACCTCCTCCACTTTCAGGGGGCAGCAGCCTCTCCAAGAACCTCCCCAACCCTTGAGTGCACACTTAGAAAGGGAAAAAGTTGAAATCACATTAATGCTTCCATCCATTAGCACTAATGCAGCCCTCCGGGGGGCGCACATTCATCATGGCGGATGGTACCCACTGCAAGAGGAGACCTCTGGACTAGAGACACATTGGAAGAAGTCCAAGCAGGACTGTGTGCTGCACGAGCTGTGTGAGGGCCTCAGTGCTGCAGGTCTGAACTTGAGTGCACTGGAAGAGCTGTGTGTGGGCCTCAGTGCGGCAATAAGGGCAGCAGCGAGCGTGGGCAGGGGTGCACTGGAAAAGCTCTGTGTGGACCTCAGTGCGGCAATAAGGGGTGCAGCAAGTGTGGACCGGGGTGCACTGGAAGGGCTGTGTGTGGGCCTCAGTGCAGCAATAAGGGTGCAGCGAGTGTGGACTAAGGGGCCACTGGAAGAGCTCTGTGTGAGCCTCAGTGCTGCAATAAGGGGTGCAGCGAGTGTTGCCTGGGGACCTTTAGAAGAGCAGTGTGTGAGCCTCACTGCAGCAATAATGGGTGCCACGAGTGTGGACTGGGGACCTCTGGAAGAGCTGTGTGTGGGCCTCAGTGTGGCAATAAAGGGTGCAGCGAGTGTGGAATGGGGTGCACTGGAAGAGCTCTGTGTGGGCCTCAGTGCGGCAATAAGGGGTGTAGTGAGTGTGGACCTGGGTGCACTGGAAGGGCTGTGTGTGGTCCTCAGTGCGGCAATAAGGGGTGCAGCGAGTGTGGACCTGGGTGTACTGGAAGGACTGTGTGTGGGCCTCAGTGCAGCAATAAGGGTGCAGCAAGTGTGGACTGGGGACCTCTGGAAGAGCTGTTTGTGGACCTCAGTGCGGCAATAAGGGTGCAGCGAGTGTGGACTAAGGGGCCACTGGAAGAGCTGTGTGTGGGCCTCAGTGCGGCAATAAGGGGTGCAGCGAGTGTGGACAGGGGTGCACTGGAAAAGCTCTGTGTGGACCTCAGTGCGGCAATAAGGGTGCCAAGAGTGTGGACTAAGTGGCCACTGGAAGAGCTGTGTGTGGGCCTCAGTGCGGCAATAAGGGGTGCAGCGAGTGTGGACTGGGGGCCGCTGGAAGAGCTGAGTGTGGGCCTCAGTGCAGTAATAAGGGGTGCAGCGAGTGTGGACAGGGGACCTGTGGAAGGGCTGTGTGTGGACCTCAGTGTAGCAATAAGGGTGCCACAAGTGTGGACTAAGGGGCCACTGGAAGAGCTGTGTGTGGGCCTCAGTGCGGCAATAAGGGGTGTAGCGAGTGTGGACTGTGGTGCACTGGAAAAGCTCTGTGTGGACCTCAGTGCGGCAATAAGGGGTTCAGCTTGTGTGGACTGGGGTGCACTGGAAAAGCTCTGTGTGGACCTCAGTGCGGCAATAAGGGGTGCAGTGAGTGTGGACTGGGGGCCTCTGGAAGAGCTGTGTGTGAGCCTCAGTGCGGCAATAAAGGCTGCAGCGAGAGTGGACAGGGGACCTGTGGAAGAACTGTGTGTGAGCCTCAGTGCGGCAATAAGGGGTGCAGCGAGTGTGGACTGGGTTGCACTGGAAGAGCTGTGTGTGGGCATCAGTGCGGCAATAAGGGGTGCAGCGAGTTTGGACTGGGGATCACTGGAAGAGCTGTATGTGGGCCTCAGTGCGGAAATAAGGGGTGCAGCGAGTGTGGACCGGGGTGCACTGGAAGAGCTGTGTGTGGGCCTCAGTGCAGCAATAAGGGGTGCAAGGAGTGTGGACTGGGGATCACTGGAAGAGCTGTGTGTGGGCCTCAGTGCGGCAATAAGGGGTGCAGCGAGTGTGGACTGGGGGCCTCTGGAAGAGCTGTGCGTTGACCTCAGTGCGGCAATAAGGGGTGCAGCGAGTGTGGACTTGGGACCACTGCAAGAGCTGTGTGTGGGTCTCAGTGCGGCAATAAGGGGTGCAGCAAGAGTGGACTGGGGGCCACTGGAAGAACTGTGTGTGGGCCTCAGTGCAGCAATAAGGGGTGCAGCGAGTGTGGACAGGGGTGCACTGGAAAAGCTCTGTGTGGACCTCAGTGCGGCAATAAGGGTGCCATGAGTGTGGACTAAGGGGCCACTGGAAGAGCTGTGTGTGGGCCTCAGTGCAGCAGTAAGGAGTGCAGCGAGTGTGGACAGGGGTGCACTGGAAAAGCTCTGTGTGGACCTCAGTGCGGCAATAAGGGTGCCACGAGTGTGGACTAAGGGGCCACTGGAAGAGCTGTGTGTGGGCCTCAGTGCGGCAATAAGGGGTGCAGCGAGTGTGGACTGGGGGCCTCTGGAAGAGCTGTGTGTGGGCCTCAGTGCAGCAATAAGGGGTGCAGCGAGTGTGGACAGGGGACCTGTGGAAGGGCTGTGTGTGGACCTCAGTGTAGCAATAAGGGTGCCACGAGTGTGGACTAAGGGGCCACTGGAAGAGCTGTGTGTGGGCCTCAGTGCGGCAATAAGGGGTGCAGCGAGTGTGGACTGGGGGCCTCTGGAAGAGCTGTGCGTTGACCTCAGTGCGCAAATAAGGGGTGCAGCGAGTGTGGACTGGGGGCCTCTGGAAGAGCTGTGCGTGGACCTCAGTGTGGCAATAAGGGGTGCAGCGAATGTGGACTGGGGGCCTCTGGAAGAGCTGTGTGTGGGCCTCAGTGCGGCAATAAGGGGTGCAGCGAGTGTGGACTGGGGATCACTGGAAGAGCTGTGCATGGGCCTCAGTGCTGCAATAAGGGGTGCAGCACATGAGGACTGGGGATCACTGGAAGAGCTGTGTGTGGGCCTCAGTGCGGCAATAAGCGGTGCAGTGAGTGTGGACTGGGGACCTCAGTGCGGCAATAAGGGGTGCAGCGTGTGTGGACTGGGGGCCTCTGGAAGAGCTGTGTGTGGGCCTCACTGCGGCAATAAGGGGTGCAGCGAGTGTGGACTGAGGTGCACCGGAAGGGCTGTGTGTGGGCCTCAGTGCTGCAATAAGGGGTTCAGCATGTGTGGTCTGGGGTGCACTGGAAGAGCTGTGTGTGGAGCTCAGTGCGGCAATAAGGGGTGCAGCGAGTGTGGACTGGGGTGCACTGGAAGAGCTGTGTGTGGGCATCAGTGTGGCAATAAGGGGTGCAGCGAGTTTGGACTGGGGATCACTGGAAGAGCTGTATGTGGGCCTCAGTGCGGCAACAAGGGGTGCAGCGAGTGTGGACCGGGGTGCACTGGAAGAGCTGTGTGTGGGCCTCAGTGCAGCAATAAGGGTTGCAAGGAGTGTGGACTGGGGATCACTGGAAGAGCTGTGTGTGGGCCTCAGTGCGGCAATAAGGGGTGCAGCGAGTGTGGACTGGGGGCCTCTGGAAGAGCTGTGCGTTAACCTCAGTGCGGCAATAAGGGGTGCAGCGAGTGTGGACTTGGGACCACTGCAAGAGCTGTGTGTGGGTCTCAGTGCGGCAATAAGGGGTGCAGCAAGAGTGGACTGGGAGCCACTGGAAGAACTGTGTGTGGGCCTCAGTGCAGCAATAAGGGGTGCAGCGAGTGTGGACAGGGGTGCACTGGAATAAGCTCTGTGTGGACCTCAGTGCGGCAATAAGGGTGCCATGAGTGTGGACTAAGGGGCCACTGGAAGAGCTGTGTGTGGGCCTCAGTGCAGCAATAAGGGGTGCAGCGAGTGTGGACAGGGGTGCACTGGAAAAGCTATGTGTGGACCTCAGTGCGGCAATAAGGGTGCCACGAGTGTGGACTAAGGGGCCACTGGAAGAGCTGTGTGTGGGCCTCAGTGCGGCAATAAGGGGTGCAGCGAGTGTGGACTGGGGGCCTCTGGAAGAGCTGTGTGTTGACCTCAGTGCGCAAATAAGGGGTGCAGCGAGTGTGGACTGGGGGCCTCTGGAAGAGCTGTGCGTGGACCTCAGTGTGGCAATAAGGGGTGCAGCGAGTGTGGACTGGGGGCCTCTGGAAGAGCTGTGTGTGGGCCTCAGTGCGGCAATAAGGGGTGCAGCGAGTGTGGACTGGGGATCACTGGAAGAGCTGTGCATGGGCCTCAGTGCTGCAATAAGGGGTGCAGCACATGTGGACTGGGGATCACTGGAAGAACTGTGTGTGGGCCTCAGTGCGGCAATAAGCGGTGCAGTGAGTGTGGACTGGGGACCTCAGTGCGGCAATAAGGGGTGCAGCGTGTGTGGACTGGGGGCCTCTGGAAGAGCTGTGTGTGGGCCTCACTGCGGCAATAAGGGGTGCAGCAAGTGTGGACTGGGGTGCACTGGAAGAGCTGTGTGTGGAGCTCAGTGCGGCAATAAAGGGTGCAGCGAGTGTGGACTGGGGTGCACTGGAAGAGCTGTGTGTGAGCCTTAGTGCGGCAATAAGGGGTGCAGCACATGTGGACTGGGGGCCTCTGGAAAAGCTGTGTGTGGACCTCAGTGCGGCAATAAAGGGTGCAGCGAGTGTGGGCTGGGGTGCACTGGAAGAGCTGTGTGTGGGCCTCAGTGCAGCAATAAGGGGTTCAGCGACTGTGGACTGGGGGCCTCTGGAAGATCTGTGCCTGGACCTCAGTGCGGCAATAAGGGGTGCAGCGAGTGTGGACTGGGGACCACTGCAAGAGCTGTGTGTGGGTCTCAATGCGGCAATAAGCGGTGCAGCGAGTGTGGACAAGGGTGCACTGGAAGAGCTGTGTGTGGGCCTCAGTGCGGCAATAAGGGGTGCAGCGAGTGTGGACCGGGGTGCACTAGAAGAGCTGTGTGTGGGCCTCAGTGCTGCAATAAGGGGTGCAGCGAGTGTGGACCGGGGTGCACTGGAAGAGCTGTGTGTGGCCTCAGTGCGGCAATAAGCGGTGCAGCGAGTGTGGACCGGGGTGCACTGGAAGAGCTGTGTGTGGGCTTCAGTGCTGCAATAAGGGGTGCAGCGAGTGTGGGCTGGGGACCACTGCAAGAGCTGTGTGTGGGTCTCAGTGCGGCAATAAGCGATGCAGCGGGTGTGGACAGGGGTGCACTGGAAGAGCTGTGTGTGGGTCTCGGTGCGGCAATAAGGGGTGCAGCGAGTGTGGACCGGGGTGCACTGGAAAAGCTCTGTGTGGACCTCAGTGCGGCAATAAGGGGTGCAGTGAGTGTGGACTGGGGGCCTCTGGAAGAGCTGTGTGTGAGCCTCAGTGCGGCAATAAAGGGTGCAGCGAGAGTGGACAGGGGACCTGTGGAAGAACTGTGTGTGGGTCTCAGTGCGGCAATAAGGGGTGCAGCGAGTGTGGACCGGGGTGCACTGGAAGAGCTGTGTGTGGGCCTCAGTGCGGCAATAAGGGGTGCAGCGAGTGTGGACCGGGGTGCACTGGAAGAGCTGTGTGTGGGCCTCAGTGCAGCAATAAGGGGTGCAAGGAGTGTGGACTGGGGATCACTGGAAGAGCTGTGTGTGGGCCTCAGTGCGGCAATAAGGGGTGCAGCGAGTGTGGACTGGGGGCCTCTCGAAGAGCTGTGCGTTGACCTCAGTGCGCAAATAAGGGGTGCAGCGAGTGTGGACTGGGGGCCTCTGGAAGAGCTGTGCGTGGACCTCAGTGCGGCAATAAGGGGTGCAGCGAGTGTGGACAGGGGTGCACTGGAAAAGCTCTGTGTGGACCTCAGTGCGGCAATAAGGGTGCCAAGAGTGTGGACTAAGGGGCCACTGGAAGAGCTGTGTGTGGGCCTCAGTGCGGCAATAAGGGGAGCAGCGAGTGTGGACTGGGGGCCTCTGGAAGAGCTGAGTGTGGGCCTCAGTGCAGCAATAAGGGGTGCAGCGAGTGTGGACAGGGGACCTGTGGAAGGGCTGTGTGTGGACCTCAGTGTAGCAATAAGGGTGCCCCGAGTGTGGACTAAGGGGCCACTGGAAGAGCTGTGTGTGGGCCTCAGTGCGGCAATAAGGGGTGTAGCGAGTGTGGACTGGGGTGCACTGGAAAAGCTCTGTGTGGACCTCAGTGCGGCAATAAGGGGTGCAGTGAGTGTGGACTGGGGGCCTCTGGAAGAGCTGTGTGTGAGCCTCAGTGCGGCAATAAAGGCTGCAGCGAGAGTGGACAGGGGACCTGTGGAAGAACTGTGTGTGAGCCTCAGTGCGGCAATAAGGGGTGCAGCGAGTGTGGACTGGGTTGCACTGGAAGAGCTGTGTGTGGGCATCAGTGCGGCAATAAGGGGTGCAGCGAGTTTGGACTGGGGATCACTGGAAGAGCTGTATGTGGGCCTCAGTGCGGCAATAAGGGTTTCAGCGTGTGTGGACTGGGGTGCACTGGAAGAGCTGTGTGTGGAGCTAGTGCGGCAATAAGGGGTGCAGCGAGTGTGGACTGGGGTGCACTGGAAGAGCTGTGTGTGGGCATCAGTGCAGCAATAAGGGGTGCAGCGAGTTTGGACTGGGGATCACTGGAAGAGCTGTATGTGGGCCTCAGTGCGGCAATAAGGGGTGCAGCAAGTGTGGACCGGGGTGCACTGGAAGAGCTGTGTGTAGGCCTCAGTGCAGCAATAAGGGGTGCAAGGAGTGTGGACTGGGGATCACTGGAAGAGCTGTGTGTGGGCCTCAGTGCGGCAATAAGGGGTGCAGCGAGTGTGGACTGGGGGCCTCTGGAAGAGCTGTGCGTTAACCTCAGTGCAGCAATAAGGGGTGCAGCGAGTGTGGACTTGGGACCACTGCAAGAGCTGTGTGTGGGTCTCAGTGCGGCAATAAGGGGTGCAGCAAGAGTGGACTGGGGGCCACTGGAAGAACTGTGTGTGGGCCTCAGTGCAGCAATAAGGGGTGCAGCGAGTGTGGACAGGGGTGCACTGGAAAAGCTCTGTGTGGACCTCAGTGCGGCAATAAGGGTGCCATGAGTGTGGACTAAGGGGCCACTGGAAGAGCTGTGTGTGGGCCTCAGTGCAGCAATAAGGGGTGCAGCGAGTGTGGACAGGGGTGCACTGGAAAAGCTCTGTGTGGACCTAAGTGCGGCAATAAGGGTGCCACGAGTGTGGACTAAGGGGCCACTGGAAGAGCTGTGGGTGGGCCTCAGTGCGGCAATAAGGGGTGCAGCGAGTGTGGACTGGGGGCCTCTGGAAGAGCTGTGTGTGGTCCTCAGTGCAGCAATAAGGGGTGCAGGGAGTGTGGACAGGGGACCTGTGGAAGGGCTGTGTGTGGACCTCAGTGTAGCAATAAGGGTGCCACGAGTGTGGACTAAGGGGCCACTGGAAGAGCTGTGTGTGGGCCTCAGTGCGGCAATAAGGGGTGCAGCGAGTGTGGACTGGGGGCCTCTGGAAGAGCTGTGCGTTGACCTCAGTGCGCAAATAAGGGGTGCAGCGAGTGTGGACTGGGGGCCTCTGGAAGAGCTGTGCGTGGACCTCAGTGTGGCAATAAGGGGTGCAGCGAATGTGGACTGGGGGCCTCTGGAAGAGCTGTGTGTGGGCCTCAGTGCGGCAATAAGGGGTGCAGCGAGTGTGGACTGGGGATCACTGGAAGAGCTGTGCATGGGCCTCAGTGCTGCAATAAGGGGTGCAGCACATGAGGACTGGGGATCACTGGAAGAGCTGTGTGTGGGCCTCAGTGCGGCAATAAGCGGTGCAGTGAGTGTGGACTGGGGACCTCAGTGCGGCAATAAGGGGTGCAGCGTGTGTGGACTGGGGGCCTCTGGAAGAGCTGTGTGTGGGCCTCACTGCGGCAATAAGGGGTGCAGCGAGTGTGGACTGAGGTGCACCGGAAGGGCTGTGTGTGGGCCTCAGTGCTGCAATAAGGGGTTCAGCGTGTGTGGTCTGGGGTGCACTGGAAGAGCTGTGTGTGGAGCTCAGTGCGGCAATAAGGGGTGCAGCGAGTGTGGACTGGGGTGCACTGGAAGAGCTGTGTGTGGGCATCAGTGTGGCAATAAGGGGTGCAGCGAGTTTGGACTGGGGATCACTGGAAGAGCTGTATGTGGGCCTCAGTGCGGCAATAAGGGGTGCAGCGAGTGTGGACCGGGGTGCACTGGAAGAGCTGTGTGTGGGCCTCAGTGCAGCAATAAGGGGTGCAAGGAGTGTGGACTGGGGATCACTGGAAGAGCTGTGTGTGGGCCTCAGTGCGGCAATAAGGGGTGCAGCGAGTGTGGACTGGGGGCCTCTGGAAGAGCTGTGCGTTAACCTCAGTGCGGCAATAAGGGGTGCAGCGAGTGTGGACTTGGGACCACTGCAAGAGCTGTGTGTGGGTCTCAGTGCGGCAATAAGGGGTGCAGCAAGAGTGGACTGGGAGCCACTGGAAGAACTGTGTGTGGGCCTCAGTGCAGCAATAAGGGGTGCAGCGAGTGTGGACAGGGGTGCACTGGAAAAGCTCTGTGTGGACCTCAGTGCGGCAATAAGGGTGCCATGAGTGTGGACTAAGGGGCCACTGGAAGAGCTGTGTGTGGGCCTCAGTGCAGCAATAAGGGGTGCAGCGAGTGTGGACAGGGGTGCACTGGAAAAGCTATGTGTGGACCTCAGTGCGGCAATAAGGGTGCCACGAGTGTGGACTAAGGGGCCACTGGAAGAGCTGTGTGTGGGCCTCAGTGCGGCAATAAGGGGTGCAGCGAGTGTGGACTGGGGGCCTCTGGAAGAGCTGTGTGTGGGCCTCAGTGCAGCAATAAGGGGTGCAGCGAGTGTGGACAGGGGTCCTGTGGAAGGGCTGTGTGTGGACCTCAGTGTAGCAATAAGGGTGCCACGAGTGTGGACTAAGGGGCCACTGAAAGAGCTTTGTGTGGGCCTCAGTGCGGCAATAAGGGGTGCAGCGAGTGTGGACTTGGGGCCTCTGGAAGAGCTGTGTGTTGACCTCAGTGCGCAAATAAGGGGTGCAGCGAGTGTGGACTGGGGGCCTCTGGAAGAGCTGTGCGTGGACCTCAGTGTGGCAATAAGGGGTGCAGCGAGTGTGGACTGGGGGCCTCTGGAAGAGCTGTGTGTGGGCCTCAGTGCGGCAATAAGGGGTGCAGCGAGTGTGGACTGGGGATCACTGGAAGAGCTGTGCATGGGCCTCAGTGCTGCAATAAGGGGTGCAGCACATGTGGACTGGGGATCACTGGAAGAACTGTGTGTGGGCCTCAGTGCGGCAATAAGCGGTGCAGTGAGTGTGGACTGGGGACCTCAGTGCGGCAATAAGGGGTGCAGCGTGTGTGGACTGGGGGCCTCTGGAAGAGCTGTGTGTGGGCCTCACTGCGGCAATAAGGGGTGCAGCAAGTGTGGACTGGGGTGCACTGGAAGAGCTGTGTGTGGAGCTCAGTGCGGCAATAAAGGGTGCAGCGAGTGTGGACTGGGGTGCACTGGAAGAGCTGTGTGTGAGCCTTAGTGCGGCAATAAGGGGTGCAGCACATGTGGACTGGGGGCCTCTGGAAAAGCTGTGTGTGGACCTCAGTGCGGCAATAAAGGGTGCAGCGAGTGTGGGCTGGGGTGCACTGGAAGAGCTGTGTGTGGGCCTCAGTGCAGCAATAAGGGGTTCAGCGACTGTGGACTGGGGGCCTCTGGAAGATCTGTGCCTGGACCTCAGTGCGGCAATAAGGGGTGCAGCGAGTGTGGACTGGGGACCACTGCAAGAGCTGTGTGTGGGTCTCAATGCGGCAATAAGCGGTGCAGCGAGTGTGGACAAGGGTGCACTGGAAGAGCTGTGTGTGGGCCTCAGTGCGGCAATAAGGGGTGCAGCGAGTGTGGACCGGGGTGCACTAGAAGAGCTGTGTGTGGGCCTCAGTGCTGCAATAAGGGGTGCAGCGAGTGTGGACCGGGGTGCACTGGAAGAGCTGTGTGTGGCCTCAGTGCGGCAATAAGCGGTGCAGCGAGTGTGGACCGGGGTGCACTGGAAGAGCTGTGTGTGGGCTTCAGTGCTGCAATAAGGGGTGCAGCGAGTGTGGGCTGGGGACCACTGCAAGAGCTGTGTGTGGGTCTCAGTGCGGCAATAAGCGATGCAGCGGGTGTGGACAGGGGTGCACTGGAAGAGCTGTGTGTGGGTCTCGGTGCGGCAATAAGGGGTGCAGCGAGTGTGGACTGGGGTGCACTGGAAAAGCTCTGTGTGGACCTCAGTGCGGCAATAAGGGTGCAGTGAGTGTGGACTGGGGGCCTCTGGAAGAGCTGTGTGTGAGCCTCAGTGCGGCAATAAAGGGTGGAGCGAGAGTGGACAGGGGACCTGTGGAAGAACTGTGTGTGGGTCTCAGTGCAGCAATAAGGGGTGCAGCGAGTGTGGACCGGGGTGCACTGGAAGAGCTGTGTGTGGGCCTCAGTGCGGCAATAAGGGGTGCAGCGAGTGTGGACCGGGGTGCACTGGAAGAGCTGTGTGTGGGCCTCAGTGCAGCAATAAGGGGTGCAAGGAGTGTGGACTGGGGATCACTGGAAGAGCTGTGTGTGGGCCTCAGTGCGGCAATAAGGGGTGCAGCGAGTGTGGACTGGGGGCCTCTCGAAGAGCTGTGCGTTGACCTCAGTGCGCAAATAAGGGGTGCAGTGAGTGTGGACTGGGGGCCTCTGGAAGAGCTGTGCATGGACCTCAGTGTGGCAATAAGGGGTGCAGCGAGTGTGGACTGGGGGCCTCTGGAAGAGCTGTGTGTGGGCCTCAGTGCGGCAATAAGGGTGCAGCGAGTGTGGACTAAGAGGCCACTGGAAGAGCTGTGTGTGGGCCTCAGTGCGGCAATAAGGGGTGCAGCGAGTGTGGACAGGGGTGCACTGGAAAAGCTCTGTGTGGACCTCAGTGCGGCAATAAGGGTGCCAAGAGTGTGGACTAAGGGGCCACTGGAAGAGCTGTGTGTGGGCCTCAGTGCGGCAATAAGGGGTGCAGCGAGTGTGGACTGGGGGCCTCTGGAAGAGCTGAGTGTGGGCCTCAGTGCAGCAATAAGGGGTGCAGCGAGTGTGGACAGGGGACCTGTGGAAGGGCTGTGTGTGGACCTCAGTGTAGCAATAAGGGTGCCCCGAGTGTGGACTAAGGGGCCACTGGAAGAGCTGTGTGTGGGCCTCAGTGCGGCAATAAGGGGTGTAGCGAGTGTGGACTGGGGTGCACTGGAAAAGCTCTGTGTGGACCTCAGTGCGGCAATAAGGGGTGCAGTGAGTGTGGACTGGGGGCCTCTGGAAGAGCTGTGTGTGAGCCTCAGTGCGGCAATAAAGGCTGCAGCGAGAGTGGACAGGGGACCTGTGGAAGAACTGTGTGTGAGCCTCAGTGCGGCAATAAGGGGTGCAGCGAGTGTGGACTGGGTTGCACTGGAAGAGCTGTGTGTGGGCATCAGTGCGGCAATAAGGGGTGCAGCGAGTTTGGACTGGGGATCACTGGAAGAGCTGTATGTGGGCCTCAGTGCGGCAATAAGGGGTTCAGCGTGTGTGGACTGGGGTGCACTGGAAGAGCTGTGTGTGGAGCTAGTGCGGCAATAAGGGGTGCAGCGAGTGTGGACTGGGGTGCACTGGAAGAGCTGTGTGTGGGCATCAGTGCAGCAATAAGGGGTGCAGCGGGTTTGGACTGGGGATCACTGGAAGAGCTGTATGTGGGCCTCAGTGCGGCAATAAGGGGTGCAGCAAGTGTGGACCGGGGTGCACTGGAAGAGCTGTGTGTAGGCCTCAGTGCAGCAATAAGGGGTGCAAGGAGTGTGGACTGGGGATCACTGGAAGAGCTGTGTGTGGGCCTCAGTGCGGCAATAAGGGGTGCAGCGAGTGTGGACTGGGGGCCTCTGGAAGAGCTGTGCGTTAACCTCAGTGCAGCAATAAGGGGTGCAGCGAGTGTGGACTTGGGACCACTGCAAGAGCTGTGTGTGGGTCTCAGTGCGGCAATAAGGGGTGCAGCAAGAGTGGACTGGGGGCCACTGGAAGAACTGTGTGTGGGCCTCAGTGCAGCAATAAGGGGTGCAGCGAGTGTGGACAGGGGTGCACTGGAAAAGCTCTGTGTGGACCTCAGTGCGGCAATAAGGGTGCCATGAGTGTGGACTAAGGGGCCACTGGAAGAGCTGTGTGTGGGCCTCAGTGCAGCAATAAGGGGTGCAGCGAGTGTGGACAGGGGTGCACTGGAAAAGCTCTGTGTGGACCTAAGTGCGGCAATAAGGGTGCCACGAGTGTGGACTAAGGGGCCACTGGAAGAGCTGTGGGTGGGCCTCAGTGCGGCAATAAGGGGTGCCGCGAGTGTGGACTGGGGGCCTCTGGAAGAGCTGTGTGTGGTCCTCAGTGCAGCAATAAGGGGTGCAGGGAGTGTGGACAGGGGACCTGTGGAAGGGCTGTGTGTGGACCTCAGTGTAGCAATAAGGGTGCCACGAGTGTGGACTAAGGGGCCACTGGAAGAGCTGTGTGTGGGCCTCAGTGCGGCAATAAGGGGTGCAGAGAGTGTGGACTGGGGGCCTCTGGAAGAGCTGTGCGTTGACCTCAGTGCGCAAATAAGGGGTGCAGCGAGTGTGGACTGGGGGCCTCTGGAAGAGCTGTGCGTGGACGTCAGTGTGGCCATAAGGGGTGCAGCGAGTGTGGACTGGGGGCCTCTGGAAGAGCTGTGTGTGGGCCTCAGTGCGGCAATAAGGGGTGCAGCGAGTGTGGACTGGGGATCACTGGAAGAGCTGTGTGTGGGCCTCAGTGCGGCAATAAGCAGTGAAGTGAGTGTGGACTGGGGACCTCAGTGCGGCAATAAGGGGTGCAGCGTGTGTGGACTGGGGGCCTCTGGAAGAGCTGTGTGTGGGCCTCACTGCGGCAATAAGGGGTGCAGCAAGTGTGGACTGAGGTGCACCGGAAGGGCTGTGTGTGGGCCTCAGTGCTGCAATAAGGGGTTCAGCGTGTGTGGACTGGGGTGCACTGGAAGAGCTGTGTGTGGAGCTCAGTGCGGCAATAAGGGGTGCAGCGAGTGTGGACTGGGGTGCACTGGAAGAGCTGTGTGTGAGCCTTAGTGCGGCAATAAGGGGTGCAGCACAAGTGGACTGGGGGCCTCTGGAAAAGCTGTGTGTGGACCTCAGTGCGGCAATAAACGGCGCAGCGAGTGTGGGCTGGGGTGCACTGGAAGAGCTGTGTGTGGGCCTCAGTGCGGCAATAAGGGGTGCAGCGAGTGTGGACTGGGGGCCTCTGGAAGAGATGTGCGTTAACCTCAGTGCGGCAATAAGGGGTGCAGCGAGTGTGGACTTGGGACCACTGCAAGAGCTGTGTGTGGGTCTCAGTGCGGCAATAAGGGGTGCAGCAAGAGTGGACTGGGGGCCACTGGAAGAACTGTGTGTGTGCCTCAGTGCAGCAATAAGGGGTGCAGCGAGTGTGGACAGGGGTGCACTGGAAAAGCTCTGTGTGGACCTCAGTGCGGCAATAAGGGTGTCATGAGTGTGGACTGGGGGCCTCTGGAAGAGCTGTGTGTGGGCCTCAGTGCAGCAATAAGGGGTGCAGCGAGTGTGGACAGGGGACCTGTGGAAGGGCTGTGTGTGGACCTCAGTGTAGCAATAAGGGTGCCACGAGTGTGGACTAAGGGGCCACTGGAAGAGCTGTGTGTGGGCCTCAGTGCGGCAATAAGGGGTGCAGCGAGTGTGGACTGGGGGCCTCTGGAAGAGCTGTGCGTTGACCTCAGTGCGCAAATAAGGGGTGCAGCGAGTGTGGACTGGGGGCCTCTGGAAGAGCTGTGCGTGGACCTCAGTGTGGCAATAAGGGGTGCAGCGAATGTGGACTGGGGGCCTCTGGAAGAGCTGTGTGTGGGCCTCAGTGCGGCAATAAGGGGTGCAGCGAGTGTGGACTGGGGATCACTGGAAGAGCTGTGCATGGGCCTCAGTGCTGCAATAAGGGGTGCAGCACATGTGGACTGGGGATCACTGCAAGAGCTGTGTGTGGGCCTCAGTGCAGCAATAAGGGGTGCAAAGAGTGATGACTGGGGATCACTGGAAGAGCTGTGTGTGGGCCTCAGTGCGGCAATAAGGGGTGCAGCGAGTGTGGACTGGGGGCCTCTGGAAGAGCTGTGCGTTAACCTCAGTGCGGCAATAAGGGGTGCAGCGAGTGTGGACTTGGGACCACTGCAAGAGCTGTGTGTTGGTCTCAGTGTGGCAATAAGGGGTGCAGCAAGAGTGGACTGGGAGCCACTGGAAGAACTGTGTGTGGGCCTCAGTGCAGCAATAAGGGGTGCAGCGAGTGTGGACAGGGGTGCACTGGAAAAGCTCTGTGTGGACCTCAGTGCGGCAATAAGGGGTGCAGCGAGTGTGGACAGGGGTGCACTGGAAAAGCTCTGTGTGGACCTCAGTGCGGCAATAAGGGTGCCACGAGTGTGGACTAAGGGGCCACTGGAAGAGCTGTGTGTGGGCCTCAGTGCGGCAATAAGGGGTGCAGCGAGTGTGGACTGGGGATCACTGGAAGAGCTGTGCATGGGCCTCAGTGCTGCAATAAGGGGTGCAGCACATGAGGACTGGGGATCACTGGAAGAGCTGTGTGTGGGCCTCAGTGCGGCAATAAGCGGTGCAGTGAGTGTGGACTGGGGACCTCAGTGCAGCAATAAGGGGTGCAGCGTGTGTGGACTGGGGGCCTCTGGAAGAGCTGTGTGTGGGCCTCACTGCGGCAATAAGGGGTGCAGCGAGTGTGGACTGAGGTGCACCGGAAGGGCTGTGTGTGGGCCTCAGTGCTGAAATAAGGGGTTCAGCGTGTGTGGTCTGGGGTGCACTGGAAGAGCTGTGTGTGGAGCTCAGTGCGGCAATAAGGGGTGCAGCGAGTGTGGACTGGGGTGCACTGGAAGAGCTGTGTGTGGGCATCAGTGTGGCAATAAGGGGTGCAGCGAGTTTGGACTGGGGATCACTGGAAGAGCTGTATGTGGGCCTCAGTGCGGCAATAAGGGGTGCAGCGAGTGTGGACCGGGGTGCACTGGAAGAGCTGTGTGTGGGCCTCAGTGCAGCAATAAGGGGTGCAAGGAGTGTGGACTGGGGATCACTGGAAGAGCTGTGTGTGGGCCTCAGTGCGGCAATAAGGGGTGCAGCGAGTGTGGACTGGGGGCCTCTGGAAGAGCTGTGCGTTAACCTCAGTGCGGCAATAAGGGGTGCAGCGAGTGTGGACTTGGGACCACTGCAAGAGCTGTGTGTGGGTCTCAGTGCGGCAATAAGGGGTGCAGCAAGAGTGGACTGGGAGCCACTGGAAGAACTGTGTGTGGGCCTCAGTGCAGCAATAAGGGGTGCAGCGAGTGTGGACAGGGGTGCACTGGAAAAGCTCTGTGTGGACCTCAGTGCGGCAATAAGGGTGCCATGAGTGTGGACTAAGGGGCCACTGGAAGAGCTGTGTGTGGGCCTCAGTGCAGCAATAAGGGGTGCAGCGAGTGTGGACAGGGGTGCACTGGAAAAGCTATGTGTGGACCTCAGTGCGGCAATAAGGGTGCCACGAGTGTGGACTAAGGGGCCACTGGAAGAGCTGTGTGTGGGCCTCAGTGCGGCAATAAGGGGTGCAGCGAGTGTGGACTGGGGGCCTCTGGAAGAGCTGTGTGTGGGCCTCAGTGCAGCAATAAGGGGTGCAGCGAGTGTGGACAGGGGTCCTGTGGAAGGGCTGTGTGTGGACCTCAGTGTAGCAATAAGGGTGCCACGAGTGTGGACTAAGGGGCCACTGGAAGAGCTATGTGTGGGCCTCAGTGCGGCAATAAGGGGTGCAGCGAGTGTGGACTGGGGGCCTCTGGAAGAGCTGTGTGTTGACCTCAGTGCGCAAATAAGGGGTGCAGCGAGTGTGGACTGGGGGCCTCTGGAAGAGCTGTGCGTGGACCTCAGTGTGGCAATAAGGGGTGCAGCGAGTGTGGACTGGGGGCCTCTGGAAGAGCTGTGTGTGGGCCTCAGTGCGGCAATAAGGGGTGCAGCGAGTGTGGACTGGGGATCACTGGAAGAGCTGTGCATGGGCCTCAGTGCTGCAATAAGGGGTGCAGCACATGTGGACTGGGGATCACTGGAAGAACTGTGTGTGGGCCTCAGTGCGGCAATAAGCGGTGCAGTGAGTGTGGACTGGGGACCTCAGTGCGGCAATAAAAGGTGCAGCGTGTGTGGACTGGGGGCCTCTGGAAGAGCTGTGTGTGGGCCTCACTGCGGCAATAAGGGGTGCAGCAAGTGTGGACTGGGGTGCACTGGAAGAGCTGTGTGTGGAGCTCAGTGCGGCAATAAAGGGTGCAGCGAGTGTGGACTGGGGTGCACTGGAAGAGCTGTGTGTGAGCCTTAGTGCGGCAATAAGGGGTGCAGCACATGTGGACTGGGGGCCTCTGGAAAAGCTGTGTGTGGACCTCAGTGCGGCAATAAAGGGTGCAGCGAGTGTGGGCTGGGGTGCACTGGAAGAGCTGTGTGTGGGCCTCAGTGCAGCAATAAGGGGTTCAGCGACTGTGGACTGGGGGCCTCTGGAAGATCTGTGCCTGGACCTCAGTGCGGCAATAAGGGGTGCAGCGAGTGTGGACTGGGGACCACTGCAAGAGCTGTGTGTGGGTCTCAATTCGGCAATAAGCGGTGCAGCGAGTGTGGACAAGGGTGCACTGGAAGAGCTGTGTGTGGGCCTCAGTGCGGCAATAAGGGGTGCAGCGAGTGTGGACCGGGGTGCACTAGAAGAGCTGTGTGTGGGCCTCAGTGCTGCAATAAGGGGTGCAGCGAGTGTGGACCGGGGTGCACTGGAAGAGCTGTGTGTGGCCTCAGTGCGGCAATAAGCGGTGCAGCGAGTGTGGACCGGGGTGCACTGGAAGAGCTGTGTGTGGGCTTCAGTGCTGCAATAAGGGGTGCAGCGAGTGTGGGCTGGGGACCACTGCAAGAGCTGTGTGTGGGTCTCAGTGCGGCAATAAGCGATGCAGCGGGTTTGGACAGGGGTGCACTGGAAGAGCTGTGTGTGGGTCTCGGTGCGGCAATAAGGGGTGCAGCGAGTGTGGACTGGGGTGCACTGGAAAAGCTCTGTGTGGACCTCAGTGCGGCAATAAGGGGTGCAGTGAGTGTGGACTGGGGGCCTCTGGAAGAGCTGTGTGTGAGCCTCAGTGCGGCAATAAAGGGTGCAGCGAGAGTGGACAGGGGACCTGTGGAAGAACTGTGTGTGGGTCTCAGTGCGGCAATAAGGGGTGCAGCGAGTGTGGACCGGGGTGCACTGGAAGAGCTGTGTTTGGGCCTCAGTGCGGCAATAAGGGGTGCAGCGAGTGTGGACCGGGGTGCACTGGAAGAGCTGTGTGTGGGCCTCAGTGCAGCAATAAGGGGTGCAAGGAGTGTGGACTGGGGATCACTGGAAGAGCTGTGTGTGGGCCTCAGTGCGGCAATAAGGGGTGCAGCGAGTGTGGACTGGGGGCCTCTCGAAGAGCTGTGCGTTGACCTCAGTGCGCAAATAAGGGGTGCAGCGAGTGTGGACTGGGGGCCTCTGGAAGAGCTGTGCGTGGACCTCAGTGTGGCAATAAGGGGTGCAGCGAGTGTGGACTGGGGGCCTCTGGAAGAGCTGTGTGTGGGCCTCAGTGCGGCAATAAGGGTGCAGCGAGTGTGGACTAAGAGGCCACTGGAAGAGCTGTGTGTGGGCCTCAGTGCGGCAATAAGGGGTGCAGCGAGTGTGGACAGGGGTGCACTGGAAAAGCTCTGTGTGGACCTCAGTGCGGCAATAAGGGTGCCAAGAGTGTGGACTAAGGGGCCACTGGAAGAGCTGTGTGTGGGCCTCAGTGCGGCAATAAGGGGTGCAGCGAGTGTGGACTGGGGGCCTCTGGAAGAGCTGAGTGTGGGCCTCAGTGCAGCAATAAGGGGTGCAGCGAGTGTGGACAGGGGACCTGTGGAAGGGCTGTGTGTGGACCTCAGTGTAGCAATAAGGGTGCCCCGAGTGTGGACTAAGGGGCCACTGGAAGAGCTGTGTGTGGGCCTCAGTGCGGCAATAAGGGGTGTAGCGAGTGTGGACTGGGGTGCACTGGAAAAGCTCTGTGTGGACCTCAGTGCGGCAATAAGGGGTGCAGTGAGTGTGGACTGGGGGCCTCTGGAAGAGCTGTGTGTGAGCCTCAGTGCGGCAATAAAGGCTGCAGCGAGAGTGGACAGGGGACCTGTGGAAGAACTGTGTGTGAGCCTCAGTGCGGCAATAAGGGGTGCAGCGAGTGTGGACTGGGGTGCACTGGAAGAGCTGTGTGTGGGCATCAGTGCAGCAATAAGGGGTGCAGCGAGTTTGGACTGGGGATCACTGGAAGAGCTGTATGTGGGCCTCAGTGCGGCAATAAGGGGTGCAGCAAGTGTGGACCGGGGTGCCCTGGAAGAGCTGTGTGTAGGCCTCAGTGCAACAATAAGGGGTGCAAGGAGTGTGGACTGGGGATCACTGGAAGAGCTGTGTGTGGGCCTCAGTGCGGCAATAAGGGGTGCAGCGAGTGTGGACTGGGGGCCTCTGGAAGAGCTGTGCGTTAACCTCAGTGCAGCAATAAGGGGTGCAGCGAGTGTGGACTTGGGACCACTGCAAGAGCTGTGTGTGGGTCTCAGTGCGGCAATAAGGGGTGCAGCAAGAGTGGACTGGGGGCCACTGGAAGAACTGTGTGTGGGCCTCAGTGCAGCAATAAGGGGTGCAGGGAGTGTGGACAGGGGTGCACTGGAAAAGCTCTGTGTGGACCTCAGTGCGGCAATAAGGGTGCCATGAGTGTGGACTAAGGGGCCACTGGAAGAGCTGTGTGTGGGCCTCAGTGCAGCAATAAGGGGTGCAGCGAGTGTGGACAGGGGTGCACTGGAAAAGCTCTGTGTGGACCTAAGTGCGGAATAAGGGTGCCACGAGTGTGGACTAAGGGGCCACTGGAAGAGCTGTGTGTGGGCCTCAGTGCGGCAATAAGGGGTGCAGCGAGTGTGGACTGGGGGCCTCTGGAAGAGCTGTGTGTGGTCCTCAGTGCAGCAATAAGGGGTGCAGGGAGTGTGGACAGGGGACCTGTGGAAGGGCTGTGTGTGGACCTCAGTGTAGCAATAAGGGTGCCACGAGTGTGGACTAAGGGGCCACTGGAAGAGCTGTGTGTGGGCCTCAGTGCGGCAATAAGGGGTGCAGAGAGTGTGGACTGGGGGCCTCTGGAAGAGCTGTGCGTTGACCTCAGTGCGCAAATAAGGGGTGCAGCGAGTGTGGACTGGGGGCCTCTGGAAGAGCTGTGCGTGGACGTCAGTGTGGCAATAAGGGGTGCAGCGAGTGTGGACTGGGGGCCTCTGGAAGAGCTGTGTGTGGGCCTCAGTGCGGCAATAAGGGGTGCAGCGAGTGTGGACTGGGGATCACTGGAAGAGCTGTGTGTGGGCCTCAGTGCGGCAATAAGCAGTGAAGTGAGTGTGGACTGGGGACCTCAGTGCGGCAATAAGGGGTGCAGCGTGTGTGGACTGGGGGCCTCTGGAAGAGCTGTGTGTGGGCCTCACTGCGGCAATAAGGGGTGCAGCAAGTGTGGACTGGGGTGCACTGGAAGAGCTGTGTGTGGAGCTCAGTGCGGCAATAAGAGGTGCAGCGAGTGTGGACTGGGGGCCTCTGGAAGGGCTGTGTGTGGGCCTCAGTGCTGCAATAAGGGGTTCAGCGTGTGTGGACTGGGGTGCACTGGAAGAGCTGTGTGTGGAGCTCAGTGCGGCAATAAGAGGTGCAGCGAGTGTGGACTGGGGTGCACTGGAAGAGCTGTGTGTGAGCCTTAGTGCGGCAATAAGGGGTGCAGCACAAGTGGACTGGGGGCCTCTGGAAAAGCTGTGTGTGGACCTCAGTGCGGCAATAAACGGCGCAGCGAGTGTGGGCTGGGGTGCACTGGAAGAGCTGTGTGTGGGCCTCAGTGCGGCAATAAGGGGTGCAGCGAGTGTGGACTGGGGGCCTCTGGAAGAGATGTGCGTTAACCTCAGTGCGGCAATAAGGGGTGCAGCGAGTGTGGACTTGGGACCACTGCAAGAGCTGTGTGGGTCTCAGTGCGGCAATAAGGGGTGCAGCAAGAGTGGACTGGGGGCCACTGGAAGAACTGTGTGTGTGCCTCAGTGCAGCAATAAGGGGTGCAGCGAGTGTGGACAGGGGTGCACTGGAAAAGCTCTGTGTGGACCTCAGTGCGGCAATAAGGGTGTCATGAGTGTGGACTGGGGGCCTCTAGAAGAGCTGTGTGTGGGCCTCAGTGCAGCAATAAGGGGTGCAGCGAGTGTGGACAGGGGACCTGTGGAAGGGCTGTGTGTGGACCTCAGTGTAGCAATAAGGGTGCCACGAGTGTGGACTAAGGGGCCACTGGAAGAGCTGTGTGTGGGCCTCAGTGCGGCAATAAGGGGTGCAGCGAGTGTGGACTGGGGGCCTCTGGAAGAGCTGTGCGTTGACCTCAGTGCGCAAATAAGGGGTGCAGCGAGTGTGGACTGGGGGCCTCTGGAAGAGCTGTGCGTGGACCTCAGTGTGGCAATAAGGGGTGCAGCGAATGTGGACTGGGGGCCTCTGGAAGAGCTGTGTGTGGGCCTCAGTGCGGCAATAAGGGGTGCAGCGAGTGTGGACTGGGGATCACTGGAAGAGCTGTGCATGGGCCTCAGTGCTGCAATAAGGGGTGCAGCACATGTGGACTGGGGATCACTGGAAGAGCTGTGTGTGGGCCTCAGTGCGGCAATAAGCGGTGCAGTGAGTGTGGACTGGGGACCTCAGTGTGGCAATAAGGGGTGCAGCGTGTGTGGACTGGGGGCCTCTGGAAGAGCTGTGTGTGGGCCTCACTGCGGCAATAAGGGGTGCAGCGAGTGTGGACTGAGGTGCACCGGAAGGGCTGTGTGTGGGCCTCAGTGCTGCAATAAGGGGTTCAGCGTGTGTGGACTGGGGTGCACTGGAAGAGCTGTGTGTGGAGCTCAGTGCGGCAATAAGGGGTGCAGCGAGTGTGGACTGGGGTGCACTGGAAGAGCTGTGTGTGGGCATCAGTGCGGCAATAAGGGGTGCAGCGAGTTCGGACTGGGGATCACTGGAAGAGCTGTATGTGGGCCTCAGTGCGGCAATAAGGGGTGCAGCGAGTGTGGACCGGGGTGCACTGGAAGAGCTGTGTGTGGGCCTCAGTGCAGCAATAAGGGGTGCAAAGAGGGATGACTGCGGGATCACTGGAAGAGCTGTGTGTGGGCCTCAGTGCGGCAATAAGGGGTGCAGCGAGTGTGGACTGGGGGCCTCTGGAAGAGCTGTGCGTTAACCTCAGTGCGGCAATAAGGGGTGCAGCGAGTGTGGACTTGGGACCACTGCAAGAGCTGTGTGTTGGTCTCAGTGTGGCAATAAGGGGTGCAGCAAGAGTGGACTGGGAGCCACTGGAAGAACTGTGTGTGGGCCTCAGTGCAGCAATAAGGGGTGCAGCGAGTGTGGACAGGGGTGCACTGGAAAAGCTCTGTGTGGACCTCAGTGCGGCAATAAGGGTGCCATGAGTGTGGACTAAGGGGCCACTGGAAGAGCTGTGTGTGGGCCTCAGTGCAGCAATAAGGGGTGCAGCGAGTGTGGACAGGGGTGCACTGGAAAAGCTCTGTGTGGACCTCAGTGCGGCAATAAGGGTGCCACGAGTGTGGACTAAGGGGCCACTGGAAGAGCTGTGTGTGGGCCTCAGTGCGGCAATAAGGGTTGCAGCGAGTGTGGACTGGGGGCCTCTGGAAGAGCTGTGTGTGGGCCTCAGTGCAGCAATAAGGGGTGCAGCGAGTGTGGACAGGGGTCCTGTGGAAGGGCTGTGTGTGGACCTCAGTGTAGCAATAAGGGTGCCACGAGTGTGGACTAAGGGGCCACTGGAAGAGCTGTGTGTGGGCCTCAGTGCGGCAATAAGGGGTGCAGCGCGTGTGAACTGGGGTCCTCTGGAAGAGCTGTGCGTTGACCTCAGTGCGCTAAGAAGGGGTGCAGCGAGTGTGGACTGGGGGCCTCTGGAAGAGCTGTGCGTGGACCTCAGTGTGGCAATAAGGGGTGCAGCGAGTGTGGACTGGGGGCCTCTGGAAGAGCTGTGTGTGGGCCTCAGTGCGGCAATAAGGGGTGCAGCGAGTGTGGACTGGGGTTCTCTGGAAGAGCTGTGCATGGGCCTCAGTGCTGCAATAAGGGGTGCAGCACATGTGGACTGGGGATCACTGGAAGAACTGTGTGTGGGCCTCAGTGCGGCAATAAGCGGTGCAGTGAGTGTGGACTGGGGACCTCAGTGCGGCAATAAGGGGTGCAGCGTGTGTGGACTGGGGGCCTCTGGAAGAGCTGTGTGTGGGCCTCACTGCGGCAATAAGGGGTGCAGCAAGTGTGGACTGGGGTGCACTGGAAGAGCTGTGTGTGGAGCTCAGTGCGGCAATAAAGGGTGCAGCGAGTGTGGACTGGGGTGCACTGGAAGAGCTGTGTGTGAGCCTTAGTGTGGCAATAAGGGGTGCAGCACATGTGGACTGGGGGCCTCTGGAAAAGCTGTGTGTGGACCTCAGTGCGGCAATAAAGGGTGCAGCGAGTGTGGGCTGGGGTGCACTGGAAGAGCTGTGTGTGGGCCTCAGTGCGGCAACAAGGGGTTCAGCGAGTGTGGACTGGGGGCCTCTGGAAGATCTGTGCCTGGACCTCAGTGCGGCAATAAGGGGTGCAGCGAGTGTGGACTGGGGACCACTGCAACAGCTGTGTGTGGGTCTCAGTGCGGCAATAAGCGGTGCAGCGAGTGTGGACAAGGGTGCACTGGAAGAGCTGTGTGTGGGCCTCAGTGCGGCAATAAGGGGTGCAGCGAGTGTGGACCGGGGTGCACTAGAAGAGCTGTGTGTGGGCCTCAGTGCTGCAATAAGGGGTGCAGCACAAGTGGACTGGGGGCCTCTGGAAAAGATGTGTGTGGACCTCAGTGCGGCAATAAACGGCGCAGCGAGTGTGGGCTGCGGTGCACTGGAAGAGCTGTGTGTGGGCCTCAGTGCGGCAATAAGGGGTGCAGCGAGTGTGGACTGGGGGCCTCTGGAAGAGATGTGCGTTAACCTCAGTGCGGCAATAAGGGGTGCAGCGAGTGTGGACTTGGGACCACTGCAAGAGCTGTGTGTGGGTCTCAGTGCGGCAATAAGGGGTGCAGCAAGAGTGGACTGGGGGCCACTGGAAGAACTGTGTGTGTGCCTCAGTGCAGCAATAAGGGGTGCAGCGAGTGTGGACAGGGGTGCACTGGAAAAGCTCTGTGTGGACCTCAGTGTGGCAATAAGGGTGTCATGAGTGTGGACTGGGGGCCTCTGGAAGAGCTGTGTGTGGGCCTCAGTGCAGCAATAAGGGGTGCAGCGAGTGTGGACAGGGGACCTGTGGAAGGGCTGTGTGTGGACCTCAGTGTAGCAATAAGGGTGCCACGAGTGTGGACTAAGGGGCCACTGGAAGAGCTGTGTGTGGGCCTCAGTGCGGCAATAAGGGGTGCAGCGAGTGTGGACTGGGGCCTCTGGAAGAGCTGTGCGTTGACCTCAGTGCGCAAATAAGGGGTGCAGCGAGTGTGGACTGGGGGCCTCTGGAAGAGCTGTGCGTGGACCTCAGTGTGGCAATAAGGGGTGCAGCGAATGTGGACTGGGGGCCTCTGGAAGAGCTGTGTGTGGGCCTCAGTGCGGCAATAAGGGGTGCAGCGAGTGTGGACTGGGGATCACTGGAAGAGCTGTGCATGGGCCTCAGTGCTGCAATAAGGGGTGCAGCACATGTGGACTGGGGATCACTGGAAGAGCTGTGTGTGGGCCTCAGTGCGGCAATAAGCGGTGCAGTGAGTGTGGACTGGGGACCTCAGTGCGGCAATAAGGGGTGCAGTGTGTGTGGACTGGGGGCCTCTGGAAGAGCTGTGTGTGGGCCTCACTGCGGCAATAAGGGGTGCAGCGAGTGTGGACTGAGGTGCACCGGAAGGGCTGTGTGTGGGCCTCAGTGCTGCAATAAGGGGTTCAGCGTGTGTGGACTGGGGTGCACTGGAAGAGCTGTGTGTGGAGCTCAGTGCGGCAATAAGGGGTGCAGCGAGTGTGGACTGGGGTGCACTGGAAGAGCTATGTGTGGGCATCAGTGCGGCAATAAGGGGTGCAGCGAGTTTGGACTGGGGATCACTGGAAGAGCTGTATGTGGGCCTCAGTGCGGCAATAAGGGGTGCAGCGAGTGTGGACCGGGGTGCACTGGAAGAGCTGTGTGTGGGCCTCAGTGCAGCAATAAGGGGTGCAAAGAGTGATGACTGGGGATCACTGGAAGAGCTGTGTGTGGGCCTCAGTGCGGCAATAAGGGGTGCAGCGAGTGTGGACTGGGGGCCTCTGGAAGAGCTGTGCGTTAACCTCAGTGCGGCAATAAGGGGTGCAGCGAGTGTGGACTTGGGACCACTGCAAGAGCTGTGTGTTGGTCTCAGTGTGGCAATAAGGGGTGCAGCAAGAGTGGACTGGGAGCCACTGGAAGAACTGTGTGTGGGCCTCAGTGCAGCAATAAGGGGTGCAGCGAGTGTGGACAGGGGTGCACTGGAAAAGCTATGTGTGGACCTCAGTGCGGCAATAAGGGTGCCATGAGTGTGGACTAAGGGGCCACTGGAAGAGCTGTGTGTGGGCCTCAGTGCAGCAATAAGGGGTGCAGCGAGTGTGGACAGGGGTGCACTGGAAAAGCTCTGTGTGGACCTCAGTGCGGCAATAAGGGTGCCACGAGTGTGGACTAAGGGGCCACTGGAAGAGCTGTGTGTGGGCCTCAGTGCGGCAATAAGGGTTGCAGTGAGTGTGGACTGGGGGCCTCTGGAAGAGCTGTGTGTGGGCCTCAGTGCAGCAATAAGGGGTGCAGCGAGTGTGGACAGGGGTCCTGTGGAAGGGCTGTGTGTGGACCTCAGTGTAGCCATAAGGGTGCCACGAGTGTGGACTAAGGGGCCACTGGAAGAGCTGTGTGTGGGCCTCAGTGCGGCAATAAGGGGTGCAGCGCGTGTGAACTGGGGTCCTCTGGAAGAGCTGTGCGTTGACCTCAGTGCGCAAAGAAGGGGTGCAGCGAGTGTGGACTGGGGGCCTCTGGAAGAGCTGTGCGTGGACCTCAGTGTGGCAATAAGGGGTGCAGCGAGTGTGGACTGGGGGCCTCTGGAAGAGCTGTGTGTGGGCCTCAGTGCGGCAATAAGGGGTGCAGCGAGTGTGGACTGGGGATCACTGGAAGAGCTGTGCATGGGCCTCAGTGCTGCAATAAGGGGTGCAGCACATGTGGACTGGGGATCACTGGAAGAACTGTGTGTGGTCCTCAGTGCGGCAATAAGCGGTGCAGTGAGTGTGGACTGGGGACCTCAGTGCGGCAATAAGGGGTGCAGCGTGTGTGGACTGGGGGCCTCTGGAAGAGCTGTGTGTGGGCCTCACTGCGGCAATAAGGGGTGCAGCAAGTGTGGACTGGGGTGCACTGGAAGAGCTGTGTGTGGAGCTCAGTGCGGCAATAAAGGGTGCAGCGAGTGTGGACTGGGGTGCACTGGAAGAGCTGTGTGTGAGCCTTAGTGCGGCAATAAGGGGTGCAGCACATGTGGACTGGGGGCCTCTGGAAAAGCTGTGTGTGGACCTCAGTGCGGCAATAAAGGGTGCAGCGAGTGTGGGCTGGGGTGCACTGGAAGAGCTGTGTGTGGGCCTCAGTGCGGCAATAAGGGGTTTAGCGAGTGTGGACTGGGGGCCTCTGGAAGATCTGTGCCTGGACCTCAGTGCGGCAATAAGGGGTGCAGCGAGTGTGGACTGGGGACCACTGCAAGAGCTGTGTGTGGGTCTCAGTGCGGCAATAAGCGGTGCAGCGAGTGTGGACAAGGGTGCACTGGAAGAGCTGTGTGTGGGCCTCAGTGCGGCAATAAGGGGTGCAGCGAGTGTGGACCGGGGTGCACTAGAAGAGCTGTGTGTGGGCCTCAGTGCTGCAATAAGGGGTGCAGCGAGTGTGGACCGGGGTGCAGTGGAAGAGCTGTGTGTGGCCTCAGTGTGGCAATAAGCGGTGCAGCGAGTGTGGACCGGGGTGCACTGGAAGAGCTGTGTGTGGGCTTCAGTGCTGCAATAAGGGGTGCAGCGAGTGTGGGCTGGGGACCACTGCAAGAGCTGTGTGTGGGTCTCAGTGCGGCAATAAGCGATGCAGCGGGTGTGGACAGGGGTGCACTGGAAGAGCTGTGTGTGGGTCTCGGTGCGGCAATAAGGGGTGCAGCGAGTGTGGACTGGGGTGCACTGGAAAAGCTCTGTGTGGACCTCGGTGCGGCAATAAGGGGTGCAGTGAGTGTGGACTGGGGGCCTCTGGAAGAGCTGTGTGTGAGCCTCAGTGCGGCAATAAAGGGTGCAGCGAGAGTGGACAGGGGACCTGTGGAAGAACTGTGTGTGGGTCTCAGTGCGGCAATAAGGGGTGCAGCGAGTGTGGACCGGGGTGCACTGGAAGAGCTGTGTGTGGGCCTCAGTGCGGCAATAAGGGGTGCAGCGAGTGTGGACCGGGGTGCACTGGAAGAGCTGTGTGTGGGCCTCAGTGCAGCAATAAGGGGTGCAAGGAGTGTGGACTGGGGATCACTGGAAGAGCTGTGTGTGGGCCTCAGTGCGGCAATAAGGGGTGCCGCGAGTGTGGACTGGGGGCCTCTGGAAGAGCTGTGCGTTGACCTCAGTGCGCAAATAAGGGGTGCAGCGAGTGTGGACTGGGGGCCTCTGGAAGAGCTGTGCGTGGACCTCAGTGTGGCAATAAGGGGTGCAGCGAGTGTAGACTGTGGGCCTCTGGAAGAGCTGTGTGTGGGCCTCAGTGCGGCAATAAGGGTGCAGCGAGTGTGGACTAAGGGGCCACTGGAAGAGCTGTGTGTGGGCCTCAGTGCGGCAATAAGGGGTTCAGCGAGTGTGGACAGGGGTGCACTGGAAAAGCTCTGTGTGGGCCTCAGTGCGGCAATAAGGGGTGCAGCGAGTGTGGACTGGGGGCCTCTGGAAGAGCTGAGTGTGGGCCTCAGTGCAGCAATAAGGGGTGCAGCGAGTGTGGACAGGGGACCTGTGGAAGGGCTGTGTGTGGACCTCAGTGTAGCAATAAGGGTGCCACGAGTGTGGACTAAGGGGCCACTGGAAGAGCTGTGTGTGGGCCTCAGGGCGGCAATAAGGGGTGTAGCGAGTGTGGACTGGGGTGCACTGGAAAAGCTCTGTGTGGACCTCAGTGCGGCAATAAGGGGTGCAGTGAGTGTGGACTGGGGGCCTCTGGAAGAGCTGTGTGTGAGCCTCAGTGCGGCAATAAAGGCTGCAGCGAGAGTGGACAGGGGACCTGTGGAAGAACTGTGTGTGAGCCTCAGTGCGGCAATAAGGGGTGCAGCGAGTGTGGACTGGGTTGCACTGGAAGAGCTGTGTGTGGGCATCAGTGCGGCAATAAGGGGTGCAGCGAGTTTGGACTGGGGATCACTGGAAGAGCTGTATGTGGGCCTCAGTGCGGCAATAAGGGGTGCAGCGAGTGTGGACCGGGGTGCACTGGAAGAGCTGTGTGTGGGCCTCAGTGCAGCAATAAGGGGTGCAAGGAGTGTGGACTGGGGATCACTGGAAGAGCTGTGTGTGGGCCTCAGTGCGGCAATAAGGGGTGCAGCGAGTGTGGACTGGGGGCCTCTGGAAGAGCTGTGCGTTGACCTCAGTGCGGCAATAAGGGGTGCAGCGAGTGTGGACTTGGGACCACTGCAAGAGCTGTGTGTGGGTCTCAGTGCGGCAATAAGGGGTGCAGCAAGAGTGGACTGGGGGCCACTGGAAGAACTGTGTGTGGGCCTCAGTGCAGCAATAAGGGGTGCAGCGAGAGTGGACAGGGGTGCACTGGAAAAGCTCTGTGTGGACCTCAGTGCGGCAATAAGGGTGCCATGAGTGTGGACTAAGGGGCCACTGGAAGAGCTGGGTGTGGGCCTCAGTGCAGCAATAAGGGGTGCAGCAAGTGTGGACAGGGGTGCACTGGAAAAGCTCTGTGTGGACCTCAGTGCGGCAATAAGGGTGCCACGAGTGTGGACTAAGGGCCACTGGAAGAGCTGTGTGTGGGCCTCAGTGCGGCAATAAGGGGTGCAGCGAGTGTGGACTGGGGCCTCTGGAAGAGCTGTGTGTGGGCCTCAGTGCAGCAATAAGGGGTGCAGCGAGTGTGGACAGGGGACCTGTGGAAGGGCTGTGTGTGGACCTCAGTGTAGCAATAAGGGTGCCACGAGTGTGGACTAAGGGGCCACTGGAAGAGCTGTGTGTGGGCCTCAGTGCGGCAATAAGGGGTGCAGCGAGTGTGGACTGGGGGCCTCTGGAAGAGCTGTGCGTTGACCTCAGTGCGCAAATAAGGGGTGCAGCGAGTGTGGACTGGGGACCTCTGGAAGAGCTGTGCGTGGACCTCAGTGTGGCAATAAGGGGTGCAGCGAGTGTGGACTGGGGGCCTCTGGAAGAGCTGTGTGTGGGCCTCAGTGCGGCAATAAGGGGTGCAGCGAGTGTGGACTGGGGATCACTGGAAGAGCTGTGCATGGGCCTCAGTGCTGCAATAAGGGGTGCAGCACATGTGGACTGGGGATCACTGGAAGAGCTGTGTGTGGGCCTCAGTGCGGCAATAAGCGGTGCAGTGAGTGTGGACTGGGGACCTCAGTGCGGCAATAAGGGGTGCAGCGTGTGTGGACTGGGGGCCTCTGGAAGAGCTGTGTGTGGGCCTCACTGCGGCTATAAGGGGTGCAGCAAGTGTGGACTGAGTTGCACCGGAAGGGCTGTGTGTGGGCCTCAGTGCTGCAATAAGGGGTTCAGCGTGTGTGGACTGGGGTGCACTGGAAGAGCTGTGTGTGGAGCTCAGTGCGGCAATAAGGGGTGCAGCAAGAGTGGACTGGGGGCCACTGGAAGAATTGTGTGTGTGCCTCAGTGCAGCAATAAGGGGTGCAGCGAGTGTGGACAGGGGTGCACTGGAAAAGCTCTGTGTGGACCTCAGTGCGGCAATAAGGGTGCCACGAGTGTGGACTAAGGGGCCACTGGAAAAGCTCTGTGTGGACCTCAGTGCGGCAATAAGGGTGCCATGAGTGTGGACTAAGGGGCCACTGGAAGAGCTGTGTGTGGGCCTCAGTGCAGCAATAAGGGGTGCAGCGAGTGTGGACAGGGGTGCACTGGAAAAGCTCTGTGTGGACCTCAGTGCGGCAATAAGGGTGCCACGAGTGTGGACTAAGGGGCCACTGGAAGAGCTGTGTGTGGGCCTCAGTGCGGCAATAAGGGGTGCAGCGAGTGTGGACTGTGGGCCTCTGGAAGAGCTGTGTGTGGGCCTCAGTGCAGCAATAAGGGGTGCAGCGAGTGTTGACAGGGGACCTGTGGAAGGGCTGTGTGTGGACCTCAGTGTAGCAATAAGGGTGCCACGAGTGTGGACTAAGGGGCCACTGGAAGAGCTGTGTGTGGGCCTCAGTGCGGCAATAAGGGGTGCAGCGAGTGTGGACTGGGGGCCTCTGGAAGAGCTGTGCGTTGACCTCAGTGCGCAAATAAGGGGTGCAGCGAGTGTGGACTGGGGGCCTCTGGAAGAGCTGTGCGTGGACCTCAGTGTGGCAATAAGAGGTGCAGCGAGTGTGGACTGGGGGCCTCTGGAAGAGCTGTGTGTGGGCCTCAGTGCGGCAATAAGGGGTGCAGCGAGTGTGGACTGGGGATCACTGGAAGAGCTGTGCATGGGCCTCAGTGCTGCAATAAGGGGTGCAGCACATGTGGACTGGGGATCACTGGAAGAGCTGTGTGTGGGCCTCAGTGCGGCAATAAGCAGTGCAGTGAGTGTGGACTGGGGACCTCAGTGCGGCAATATGGGGTGCAGCGTGTGTGGACTGGGAGCCTCTGGAAGAGCTGTGTGTGGGCCTCACTGCGGCAATAAGGGGTGCAGCAAGTGTGGACTGAGGTGCACCGGAAGGGCTGTGTGTGGGCCTCAGTGCTGCAATAAGGGGTTCAGCGTGTGTGGACTGGGGTGCACTGGAAGAGCTGTGTGTGGAGCTCAGTGCGGCAATAAGGGGTGCAGCGAGTGTGGACTGGGGTGCACTGGAAGAGCTGTGTGTGAGTCTTAGTGCGGCAATCAGGGGTGCAGCACATGTGGACTGGGGGCCTCTGGAAAAGCTGTGTGTGGACCTCAGTGCGGCAATAAAGGGTGCAGCGAGTGTGGGCTGGGGTGCACTGGAAGAGCTGTGTGTGGGCCTCAGTGTGGCAATAAGGGGTTCAGCGAGTGTGGACTGGGGGCCTCTGGAAGATCTGTGCCTGGACCTCAGTGCGGCAATAAGGGGTGCAGCGAGTGTAGACTGGGGACCACTGCAAGAGCTGTGTGTGGGTCTCAGTGCGGCAATAAGCGGTGCAGCGAGTGTGGACAAGGGTGCACTGGAAGAGCTGTGTGTGGGCCTCAGTGCGGCAATAAGGGGTGCAGCGAGTGTGGACCGGGGTGCACTAGAAGAGCTGTGAGTGGGCCTCAGTGCTGCAATAAGGGGTGCAGCGAGTGTGGACCGGGGTGCACTGGAAGAGCTGCGTGTGGCCTCAGTGCGGCAATAAGCGGTGCA
Organism: Calotriton arnoldi; assembly: GCA_963921515.1. Classification (NCBI taxonomy): domain Eukaryota; kingdom Metazoa; phylum Chordata; class Amphibia; order Caudata; family Salamandridae; genus Calotriton; species Calotriton arnoldi. The sequence goes on along the minus strand of CAWUFW010003322.1, from coordinate 1,795,815 downwards.
GCGAGTGTGGACCGGGGTGCACTGGAAGAAATTGTGTGGGCTTCAGTGCTGCAATAAGGGGTGCAGCGAGTGTGGGCTGGGGACCACTGCAAGAGCTGTGTGTGGGTCTCAGTGCGGCAATAAGCGATGCAGCGGGTGTGGACAGGGGTGCACTGGAAGAGCTGTGTGTGGGTCTCAGTGCGGCAATAAGGGGTGCAGCGAGTGTGGACTGGGGTGCACTGGAAAAGCTCTGTGTGGACCTCAGTGCGGCAATAAGGGGTGCAGTGAGTGTGGACTGGGGGCCTCTGGAAGAGCTGTGTGTGAGCCTCAGTGCGGCAATAAAGGCTGCAGCGAGAGTGGACAGGGGACCTGTGGAAGAACTGTGTGTGAGCCTCAGTGTGGCAATAAGGGGTGCAGCACATGTGGACTGGGGATCACTGGAAGAGCTGTGTGTGGGCCTCAGTGCGGCAATAAGCGGTGCAGTGAGTGTGGACTGGGGACCTCAGTGCGGCAATAAGGGGTGCAGCGTGTCTGGACTGGGGGCCTCTGGAAGAGCAGTGTGTGGGCCTCACTGCGACAATAAGGGGTGCAGCAAGTGTGGACTGAGGTGCACCAGAAGGGCTGTGTGTGGGCCTTAGTGCTGCAATAAGGGGTTCAGCGTGTGTGGACTGGGGTGCACTGGAAGAGCTGTGTGTGGAGCTCAGTGCGGCAATAAGGGGTGCAGCGAGTGTGGACTGGGGTGCACTGGAAGACCTGTGTGTGAGCCTTAGTGCGGCAATAAGGGGTGCAGCACATGTGGACTGGGGGCCTCTGGAAAAGCTGTGTGTGGGCCTCAGTGCGGCAATAAAGGGTGCAGCGAGTGTGGGCTGGGGTGCACTGGAAGAGCTGTGTGTGGGCCTCAGTGCGGCAATAAGGGGTTCAGCGAGTGTGGACTGGGGGCCTCTGGAAGAGCTGTGCCTGGACCTCAGTGCAGCAATAAGGGGTGCAGCGAGTGTGGACTGGGGACCACTGCAAGAGCTGTGTGTGGGTCTCAGTGCGGCAATAAGCGGTGCAGCGAGTGTGGACAGGGGTGCACTGGAAGAGCTGTGTGTGGGCCTCAGTGCGGCAATAAGGGGTGCAGCAAGTGTGGACCGGGGTGCACTAGAAGAGCTGTGTGTGGGCCTCAGTGCTGCAATAAGGGGTGCAGCGAGTGTGGACCGGGGTGCACTGGAAAAGCTGTTTGTGGGACTCAGTGCTGCAATAAGGGGTGCAGCGAGCGTGGACAGGGGTGCACTGGAAGAGCTGTGTGTGGGCCTCAGTGCGGCAATAACGGGTGCAGCGAGTGTGGACCGGGGTGCACAGGAAAAGCTGTGTGTGGGCCTCAGTGCTGCAATAAGGGGTGCAGCGAGTGTGGACCGGGGTGCACTGGAAGAGCTGTGTGTGGGCCTCAGTGCAGCAATAAGGGGTGCAGCGAGTGTGGACCGGGGCCTCTGGAAAAGCTGTGTGTTGGCCTCAGTGCGGCAATAAAGGGTGCAGCGAGTGTGGGCTGGGGTGCACTGGAAGAGCTGTGTGTGGGCCTCAGTGCGGCAATAAGGGGTTCAGCGAGTGTGGACTGGGGACGACTGCAAGAGCTGTGTGTGGGTCTCAGTGCGGCAATAAGCGGTGCACCGAGTGTGGACAGGGGTGCACTGGAAGAGCTGTGTGTGGGCTTCGGTGCTGCAATAAGGGGTGCAGCGAGTGTGGGCTGGGGACCACTGCAAGAGCTGTGTGTGGGTCTCAGTGCGGCAATAAGCGATGCAGCGGGTGTGGACAGGGGTGCACTGGAAGAGCTGTTTGTGGGTCTCAGTGCGGCAATAGGGGTGCAGCGAGTGTGGACCGGGGTGCACTGGAAAAGCTGTGTGTGGGACTCAGTGCGGCAATAAGGGGTGCAGCGAGTGTGGGCTGTGGTGCACTTGAAGAGCTGTGTGTGGGCTTCGGTGCTGCAATAAGGGGTGCAGCGAGTGTGGGCTGGGGACCACTGCAAGAGCTGTGTGTGGGTCTCAGTGCGGCAATAAGCGATGCAGCGGGTGTGGACAGGGGTGCACTGGAAGAGCTGTGTGTGGGTCTCAGTGCGGCAATAGGGGTGCAGCGAGTGTGGACCGGGGTGCACTGGAAAAGCTGTGTGTGGGACTCAGTGCGGCAATAAGGGGTGCAGCGAGTGTGGGCTGTGGTGCACTTGAAGAGCTGTGTGTGGCCCTCAGTGCGGCAATAAGGGGTGCAGCGAGTTTGGACCGGGGTGCACTGGAAGAGCTGTGTGTGGGCCTCAGTGCAGCAATAAGGGGTGCAGCGAGTGTGGACCGGGGTGCACTGGAAAAGCTGTGTGTGGGCCTCAGTGCTGCAATAAGGGGTGCAGCGAGTGTGGACCGGGTGCACTGGAAGAGCTGTGTGTGGGCCTCAGTGCAGCAATAAGGGGTGCAGCGAGTGTGGACAGGGGTGCACTGGAAGAGCTGTGTGTGGCCCTCAGTGCGGCAATAAGGGGTGCAGCGAGTGTGGACAGGGGTGCACTGGAAGAGCTGTGTGTGGCCCTCAGTGCGGCAATAAGGGGTGCAGCGAGTGTGGGCTGTGGTGCACTTGAAGAGCTGTGTGTGGGCCTCAGTGCAGCAATAAGGGGTGCAGCGAGTGTGGACCGGGATGCACTGGAAGAGCTGTGTGTGGGCCTCAGTGCAGCAATAAGGGGTGCAGCGAGTGTGGACAGGGGTGCACTGGAAGAGCAGTGTGTGGCCCTCAGTGCGGCAATAAGGGGTGCAGCGAGTGTGGACAGGGGTGCACTTGAAGAGCTGGGGGTGGGCCTCAGTGCTGCAATAAGGGGTGCAGAGAGTGTGGACTGGGGGCCTCTGGAAGAGCTGTGCGTTGACCTCAGTGCGCAAATAAGGGGTGCAGCGAGTGTGGACTGGGGGCCTCTGGAAGAGCTGTGCGTGGACGTCAGTGTGGCAATAAGGGGTGCAGCGAGTGTGGACTGGGGGCCTCTGGAAGAGCTGTGCATGGGCCTCAGTGCTGCAATAAGGGGTGCAGCACATGTGGACTGGGGATCACTGGAAGAGCTGTGTGTGGGCCTCAGTGCGGCAATAAGCAGTGAAGTGAGTGTGGACTGGGGACCTCAGTGCGGCAATAAGGGGTGCAGCGTGTGTGGACTGGGGGCCTCTGGAAGAGCTGTGTGTGGGCCTCACTGCGGCAATAAGGGGTGCAGCAAGTGTGGACTGAGGTGCACCGGAAGGGCTGTGTGTGGGCCTCAGTGCTGCAATAAGGGGTTCAGCGTGTGTGGACTGGGGTGCACTGGAAGAGCTGTGTGTGGAGCTCAGTGCGGCAATAAGGGGTGCAGCGAGTGTGGACTGGGGTGCACTGGAAGAGCTGTGTGTGAGCCTTAGTGCGGCAATAAGGGGTGCAGCACATGTGGACTGGGGGACTCTGGAAAAGCTGTGTGTGGACCTCAGTGCGGCAATAAACGGCGCAGCGAGTGTGGGCTGGGCTGCACTGGAAGAGCTGTGTGTGGGCCTCAGTGCGGCAATAAGGGGTGCAGCGAGTGTGGACTGGGGGCCTCTGGAAGAGATGTGCGTTAACCTCAGTGCGGCAATAAGGGGTGCAGCGAGTGTGGACTTGGGACCACTGCAAGAGCTGTGTGTGGGTCTCAGTGTGGCAATAAGGGGTGCAGCAAGAGTGGACTGGGGGCCACTGGAAGAACTGTGTGTGTGCCTCAGTGCAGCAATAAGGGGTGCAGCGAGTGTGGACAGGGGTGCACTGGAAAAGCTCTGTGTGGACCTCAGTGCGGCAATAAGGGTGCCATGAGTGTGGACTAAGGGGCCACTGGAAGAGCTGTGTGTGGGCCTCAGTGCAGCAATAAGGGGTGCAGCGAGTGTGGACAGGGGTGCACTGGAAAAGCTCTGTGTGGACCTCAGTGCGGCAATAAGGGTGCCACGAGTGTGGACTAAGGGGCCACTGGAAGAGCTGTGTGTGGGCCTCAGTGCTGCAATAAGGGGTGCAGCGAGTGTGGACTGTGGGCCTCTGGAAGAGCTGTGTGTGGGCCTCAGTGCAGCAATAAGGGGTGCAGCGAGTGTTGACAGGGGACCTGTGGAAGGGCTGTGTGTGGACCTCAGTGTAGCAATAAGGGTGCCACGAGTGTGGACTAAGGGGCCACTGGAAGAGCTGTGTGTGGGCCTCAGTGCGGCAATAAGGGGTGCAGCGAGTGTGGACTGGGGGCCTCTGGAAGAGCTGTGCGTTGACCTCAGTGCGCAAATAAGGGGTGCAGCGAGTGTGGACTGGGGGCCTCTGGAAGAGCTGTGCGTGGACCTCAGTGTGGCAATAAGAGGTGCAGCGAGTGTGGACTGGGGGCCTCTGGAAGAGCTGTGTGTGGGCCTCAGTGCGGCAATAAGGGGTGCAGCGAGTGTGGACTGGGGATCACTGGAAGAGCTGTGCATGGGCCTCAGTGCTGCAATAAGGGGTGCAGCACATGTGGACTGGGGATCACTGGAAGAGCTGTGTGTGGGCCTCAGTGTGGCAATAAGCGGTGCAGTGAGTGTGGACTGGGGACCTCAGTGCGGCAATAAGGGGTGCAGCGTGTGTGGACTGGGAGCCTCTGGAAGAGCTGTGTGTGGGCCTCACTGCGGCAATAAGGGGTGCAGCAAGTGTGGACTGAGGTGCACCGGAAAGGCTGTGTGTGGGCCTCAGTGCTGCAATAAGGGGTTCAGCGTGTGTGGACTGGGGTGCACTGGAAGAGCTGTGTGTGGAGCTCAGTGCGGCAATAAGGGGTGCAGCGAGTGTGGACTGGGGTGCACTGGAAGAGCTGTGTGTGAGCCTTAGTGCGGCAATCAGGGGTGCAGCACATGTGGACTGGGGGCCTCTGGAAAAGCTGTGTGTGGACCTCAGTGCGGCAATAAAGGGTGCAGCGAGTGTGGGCTGGGGTGCACTGGAAGAGCTGTGTGTGGGCCTCAGTGTGGCAATAAGGGGTTCAGCGAGTGTGGACTGGGGGCCTCTGGAAGATCTGTGCCTGGACCTCAGTGCGGCAATAAGGGGTGCAGCGAGTGTAGACTGGGGACCACTGCAAGAGCTGTGTGTGGGTCTCAGTGCGGCAATAAGCGGTGCAGCGAGTGTGGACAAGGGTGCACTGGAAGAGCTGTGTGTGGGCCTCAGTGCGGCAATAAGGGGTGCAGCGAGTGTGGACCGGGGTGCACTAGAAGAGCTGTGAGTGGGCCTCAGTGCTGCAATAAGGGGTGCAGCGAGTGTGGACCGGGGTGCACTGGAAGAGCTGCGTGTGGCCTCAGTGCGGCAATAAGCGGTGCAGCGAGTGTGGACCGGGGTGCACTGGAAGAAATTGTGTGGGCTTCAGTGCTGCAATAAGGGGTGCAGCGAGTGTGGGCTGGGGACCACTGCAAGAGCTGTGTGTGGGTCTCAGTGCGGCAATAAGCGATGCAGCGGGTGTGGACAGGGGTGCACTGGAAGAGCTGTGTGTGGGTCTCAGTGCGGCAATAAGGGGTGCAGCGAGTGTGGACTGGGGTGCACTGGAAAAGCTCTGTGTGGACCTCAGTGCGGCAATTAGGGGTGCAGTGAGTGTGGACTGGGGCCTCTGGAAGAGCTGTGTGTGAGCCTCAGTGCGGCAATAAAGGCTGCAGCGAGAGTGGACAGGGGACCTGTGGAAGAACTGTGTGTGAGCCTCAGTGTGGCAATAAGGGGTGCAGCACATGTGGACTGGGGATCACTGGAAGAGCTGTGTGTGGGCCTCAGTGCGGCAATAAGCGGTGCAGTGAGTGTGGACTGGGGACCTCAGTGCGGCAATAAGGGGTGCAGCGTGTGTGGACTGGGGGCCTCTGGAAGAGCAGAGTGTGGGCCTCACTGCGACAATAAGGGGTGCAGCAAGTGTGGACTGAGGTGCACCGGAAGGGCTGTGTGTGGGCCTTAGTGCTGCAATAAGGGGTTCAGCGTGTGTGGACTGGGGTGCACTGGAAGAGCTGTGTGTGGAGCTCAGTGCGGCAATAAGGGGTGCAGCGAGTGTGGACTGGGGTGCACTGGAAGACCTGTGTGTGAGCCTTAGTGCGGCAATAAGGGGTGCAGCACATGTGGACTGGGGGCCTCTGGAAAAGCTGTGTGTGGGCCTCAGTGCGGCAATAAAGGGTGCAGCGAGTGTGGGCTGGGGTGCACTGGAAGAGCTGTGTGTGGGCCTCAGTGCGGCAATAAGGGGTTCAGCGAGTGTGGACTGGGGGCCTCTGGAAGAGCTGTGCCTGGACCTCAGTGCGGCAATAAGGGGTGCAGCGAGTGTGGACTGGGGACCACTGCAAGAGCTGTGTGTGGGTCTCAGTGCGGCAATAAGCGGTGCAGCGAGTGTGGACAGGGGTGCACTGGAAGAGCTGTGTGTGGGCCTCAGTGCGGCAATAAGGGGTGCAGCAAGTGTGGACCGGGGTGCACTAGAAGAGCTGTGTGTGGGCCTCAGTGCTGCAATAAGGGGTGCAGCGAGTGTGGACCGGGGTGCACTGGAAAAGCTGTTTGTGGGACTCAGTGCTGCAATAAGGGGTGCAGCGAGCGTGGACAGAGGTGCACTGGAAGAGCTGTGTGTGGGCCTCAGTGCGGCAATAACGGGTGCAGCGAGTGTGGACCGGGGTGCACAGGAAAAGCTGTGTGTGGGCCTCAGTGCTGCAATAAGGGGTGCAGCGAGTGTGGACCGGGGTGCACTGGAAGAGCTGTGTGTGGGCCTCAGTGCAGCAATAAGGGGTGCAGCGAGTGTGGACCGGGGGCCTCTGGAAAAGCTGTGTGTTGGCCTCAGTGCGGCAATAAAGGGTGCAGCGAGTGTGGGCTGGGGTGCACTGGAAGAGCTGTGTGTGGGCCTCAGTGTGGCAATAAGGGGTTCAGCGAGTGTGGACTGGGGACGACTGCAAGAGCTGTGTGTGGGTCTCAGTGCGGCAATAAGCGGTGCACCGAGTGTGGACAGGGGTGCACTGGAAGAGCTGTGTGTGGGCTTCGGTGCTGCAATAAGGGGTGCAGCGAGTGTGGGCTGGGGACCACTGCAAGAGCTGTGTGTGGGTCTCAGTGCGGCAATAAGCGATGCAGCGGGTGTGGACAGGGGTGCACTGGAAGAGCTGTGTGTGGGTCTCAGTGCGGCAATAGGGGTGCAGCGAGTGTGGACCGGGGTGCACTGGAAAAGCTGTGTGTGGGACTCAGTGCGGCAATAAGGGGTGCAGCGAGTGTGGGCTGTGGTGCACTTGAAGAGCTGTGTGTGGGCTTCGGTGCTGCAATAAGGGGTGCAGCGAGTGTGGGCTGGGGACCACTGCAAGAGCTGTGTGTGGGTCTCAGTGCGGCAATAAGCGATGCAGCGGGTGTGGACAGGGGTGCACTGGAAGAGCTGTGTGTGGGTCTCAGTGCGGCAATAGGGGTGCAGCGAGTGTGGACCGGGGTGCACTGGAAAAGCTGTGTGTGGGACTCAGTGCGGCAATAAGGGGTGCAGCGAGTGTGGGCTGTGGTGCACTTGAAGAGCTGTGTGTGGCCCTCAGTGCGGCAATAAGGGGTGCAGCGAGTTTGGACCGGGGTGCACTGGAAGAGCTGTGTGTGGGCCTCAGTGCAGCAATAAGGGGTGCAGCGAGTGTGGACCGGGGTGCACTGGAAAAGCTGTGTGTGGGCCTCAGTGCTGCAATAAGGGGTGCAGCGAGTGTGGACCGGGGTGCACTGGAAGAGCTGTGTGTGGGCCTCAGTGCAGCAATAAGGGGTGCAGCGAGTGTGGACAGGGGTGCACTGGAAGAGCTGTGTGTGTCCCTCAGTGCGGCAATAAGGGGTGCAGCGAGTGTGGACAGGGGTGCACTGGAAGAGCTGTGTGTGGCCCTCAGTGCGGCAATAAGGGGTGCAGCGAGTGTGGGCTGTGGTGCACTTGAAGAGCTGTGTGTGGGCCTCAGTGCGGCAATAAGGGGTGCAGCGAGTGTGGACCGGGATGCACTGGAAGAGCTGTGTGTGGGCCTCAGTGCAGCAATAAGGGGTGCAGCGAGTGTGGACAGGGGTGCACTGTAAGAGCAGTGTGTGGCCCTCAGTGCGGCAATAAGGGGTGCAGCGAGTGTGGACAGGGGTGCACTTGAAGAGCTGGGGGTGGGCCTCAGTGCTGCAATAAGGGGTGCAGCGAGTGTGGACCGGGGTGCGCTGGAAGAGCTGTGTGTGGGCCTCAGTGCAGCAATAAGGGGTGCAGCGAGTGTGGACAGGGGTGCACTGGAAGAGCTGTGTGAGGCCCTCAGTGCGGCAATAAGGGGTGCAGCAAGTGTGGACTGGGGGCCACTGGAAGTGCTGTGTGTGGGCCTCAGTGCGGCAATAAGGGGTGCAGCGAGTGTGGACAGGGGTGCACTGGAAGAGCTGTGTGTGGGCCTCAGTGCGGCAATAAGGGGTGCAGCGAGTGTGGGCTGTGGTGCACTTGAAGAGCTGTGTGTGGCCCTCAGTGCGGCAATAAGGGGTGCAGCGAGAGTGAACTGGGGATCACTGGAAGAGCTGTGTGTGGGCCTCAGAGCAGCAATAAGGGGTGCAGCGGGTGTGGACTGGGGGCCACTGGAAGAGCTGTGTGTGGGCCTCAGTGCGGCAATAAGGGGTGCAGCGAGTGTGGACCGGGGTGCACTAGAAGAGCTGTGTGTGGGCCTCAGAGCAGCAATAAGGGGTGCAGCGGGTGTGGACAGGGGTGCACTGGAAGAGCTGTGTGAGGCCCTCAGTGCGGCAATAAGGGGTGCAGCGAGTGTGGACTGGGGGCCACTGGATAAGCTGTGTGTGGGCCTCAGTGCGGCAATAAGGGGCGCAGCGAGTGTGGCAGGGGTGCACTGGAAGAGCTGTGTGTGGGCCTCAGTGCGGCAATAAGGGGTGCAGCGAGTGTGGGCTGTGGTGCACTTGAAGAGCTGTGTGTGGCCCTCAGTGCGGGAATAAGGGGTGCAGCGAGAGTGAACTGGGGATCACTGGAAGAGCTGTGTGTGGGCCTCAGAGCAGCAATAAGGGGTGCAGCGGGTGTGGACTGGGGGCCACTGGAAGAGCTGTGTGTGGGCCTCAGTGCGGCAATAAGGGGTGCAGCGAGTGTGGACCGGGGTCCACTAGAAGAGTTGTGTGTGGGCCTCAGAGCAGCAATAAGGGGTGCAGCGGGTGTGGACAGGGGTGCACTGGAAGAGCTGTGTGTGGGTCTCAGTGCGGCAATAAGGGGTGCAGCGAGAGTGGACTGGGGTGCACTGGAAAAACTCTGTGTGGACCTCAGTGCAGCAATAAGGAGTGTAGTGAGTGTGGACTGGGGTGCACTGGAAGAGCTCTGTGTGGGTCTCACTGCTGCAATAAGGGGTGCAGCACATGTGGGCTGAGGACCACTGCAAGAGCTGTGTGTGGGTCTCAGTGCGGCAATAAGCGGTGCAGCGAGTGTGGACCGGGGTGCACTGGAAGAGCTGTGTGTGGGTCTCAGTGCGGCAATAAGGAGTGTAGCGAGTTTGGACTGGGGGCCACTGGAAGAACTGTGTGTGGGCCTCAGTGCAGCAATAAGGGGTGCAGCGAGTGTGGACAGGGGTGCACTGGAAGAGCTGTGTGTGGGCCTCAGTGCAACAATAAGGGGTGCAGCAAGTGTGGACAGGGGTGCTCTGGAAGAGCTGTGTGTGGACCTCAGTGCAGCAATAAGGGGTGCAGCGAGTGTGGACAGGGGCACAATGGAGTTCTGTAATATCAGGGGTGCTGCAAGTCAGGACCAGGTAGACCTGGAAGGATTAAGTGTAGACCTCAGTGCTGTAATAAGCCGTGAACTTCCCTAGACCTTCTGCACTCACACATCTCCCCCACGAGGCCTTGCCTCCTGCAGTAACACATCACCCCCACAAGGCCTCCTCGCCTCCTGCAGTAACACATCACCCCCACAATTCCTCCTCGGTCCCTCCAGTAACACATCACCCCCACAAGGCCTCCTCGCCTCCCGCAGTAACACATCACCCCCACAAGGCCTCCTCGGCTCTTGCAGTAACACATCAGCCCCACAAGGCCTCCTCGGCTCTTGCAGTAACACATCACCCGCACAAGGCCGCCTCGGTCCCTCCAGTAACACATCACCACCACAAGGCCTCCTCGGTCCCTCCAGTAACACATCACCCTCACAAGGCCTCCTCGGCTACTGCTGTAACACATCACCCCCACAAGGCCTCCTCGCCTCCTGCAGTAACACATCACCCCCACAAGGCCTCCTCGCCTCCTGCAGTAACACATCACCCCCACAGGCCTCCTCGGTCCCTCCAGTAACACATCACCCCCACAAGGCCTCCTCGCCTCCTGCAGTAACACATCACCCCCACAAGGCCTCCTCGGCTCCTGCAGTAACACATCACCCCAACTAGGCCTCTTCGGCTCCTGCTGTAACACATCACCCCCACAAGGCCTCCTCGGTCCCTCCAGTAACACATCACCCCCACAAGGCCTCCTCGCCTCCTGCAGTAACACCTCACCCCCACAAGGCCTCCTCGCCTCCTTCAGTAACACATCACCCCCACAAGGCCTCCTCGCCTCCTGCAGTAACACATCACCCCCACAAGGCCTCCTCGGTCCCTCCAGTAACACATCACCCTCACAAGGCCTCCTCGCCTCCTGCAGTAACACATCACCCCCACAAGGCCTCCTCGCCTCCTGCAGTAACACATCACCCCCACAAGGCCTCCTCGGTCCCTCCAGTAACACATCACCCCCAGATGGCGTCCTCGCCTCCTGCAGTAACACATCACCCCCACAAGGCCTCCTCGCCTCCTGCAGTAACACATCAGCCCCACAAGGCCTCCTCGGCTCCTGCAGTAACACATCACCCCCATTAGGCCTCCTCGGCTCCTGCTGTAACACATCACCCCCACAAGGCCTCCTCGGTCCCTCCAGTAACACATCACCCCCACAAGGCCTCCTCGGTCCCTCCAGTAACACATCACCCCCACAAGGCCTCCTCGCCTCCTGCAGTAACACATCACCCCCACAAGGCCTCCTCGGTCCCTCCAGTAACACATCACCCCCAGATGGCGTCCTCGCCTCCTGCAGTAACACATCACCCCCACAAGGCCTCCTCGCCTCCTGCAGTAACACATCAGCCCCACAAGGCCTCCTCGGCTCCTGCAGTAACACATCACCCCCACTAGGCCTCCTCGGCTCCTGCTGTAACACATCACCCCCACAAGGCCTCCTCGGCTCTTGCAGTAACACATCACCCCCACAAGGCCTCCTCGCCTCCTGCAGTAACACATCAGCCCCACAAGGCCTCCTCGGCTCCTGCAGTAACACATCACCCCCATTAGGCCTCCTCGGCTCCTGCTGTAACACATCACCCCCACAAGGCCTCCTCGGTCCCTCCAGTAACACATCACCCCCACAAGGCCTCCTCGGTCCCTCCAGTAACACATCACCCCCACAAGGCCTCCTCGCCTCCTGCAGTAACACATCACCCCCACAAGGCCTCCTCGGTCCCTCCAGTAACACATCACCCCCAGATGGCGTCCTCGCCTCCTGCAGTAACACATCACCCCCACAAGGCCTCCTCGCCTCCTGCAGTAACACATCAGCCCCACAAGGCCTCCTCGGCTCCTGCAGTAACACATCACCCCCACTAGGCCTCCTCGACTCCTGCTGTAACACATCACCCCCATAAGGCCTCCTCGGTCCCTCCAGTAACACATCACCCCCACAAGGCCTCCTCGGTCCCTCCAGTAACACATCACCCCCACAAGGCCTCCTCGCCTCCTGCAGTAACACATCACCCCCACAAGGCCTCCTCGCCTCCTGCAGTAACACATCACCCCCACAAGGCCTCCTCGGTCCCTCCAGTAACACATCACCCCCACAAGGCCTCCTCGCCTCCTGCAGTAACACATCAGCCCCACAAGGCCTCCTCGGCTCCTGCAGTAACACATCACCCCCACTAGGCCTCCTCGGCTCCTGCTGTAACACATCACCCCCACAAGGCCTCCTCTGTCCCTCCAGTAACACATCACCCCCACAAGGCCTCCTCGGTCCCTCCAGTAACACATCACCCCATCACATCAGACCTTTGTACTTACTACCATTCCTAGGAGTTTAGCTTTATCCGTTTGTATCTCTTCCTTCAGTGACTTTGCAACTTGTACATTTGCAATTTTTTTTCTGTGTGCATCTCTTCCTTGTGTGATTCTACAATTTGTACATTTGCAATTTCTTTTTTTTTTCTGCTTGTATTTCTTTCGTAACGCATGTAATTCAAAGTCCTTATGTAACGCTACTGGTTCTTTTGTAAAGCCCTCTGACGCAGGGGGGGAGGGTGCCGAACTTCAGACATTTCTCTTTGCTGGACTGCCTTATCTCTTTCTCGCCCTCAGGTCCCCCTCTCGCCAATCTCAGCCTCCGACTCTTCTCCCCCTCCCACCCCCACCGCTCTCTACCCCCTTTGATGTTTCATTTCGCCGTTCACTCTGTAAATATGTAATTTTGAGTTGCCCAAGCCTAATCGCTGGTAAAATGTAATCATGAGTAAAGTCACTATTTGTGTATATATGCTTAGATATTACTCTAACCACTAGTATATGTAGTAGATCTTTGTACTTACTACCATTCCTAGGAGTTTAGCGTTTATCCGTTTGTATCTCTTCCTTGAGTGACTTTGCAACTTGTACATTTGCAATTTTTTTCTGCTTGTATTTCTTTTGTAATGCATGTAATCCAAAGTCCTTATGTAACGCAACTGGTTCTTTTGTAAAGCGCTCTGACACCTTTGGGTAATGTTCGCGCTATATAAAATCGCATTAAATAAATAAATAAAACAAGGCCTCCTCGGCTCCTGCTGTAACACATCACCCCCACAAGGCCTCCTCGGCTCTTGCAGTAACACATCACCCCCACAAGGCCTCCTCGCCTCCTTCAGTAACACATCACCCCCACGAGCCTTGCCTCCTTCACCAACACACGAGACCACATCACCCCTCATCAATGAGTGGACCATCACCCCTACACCGCCCCGCCTCTACTAGACCACTCCTCGCCCACTGGAGTACACCTCTGCACTAACACACAACCCCTCCCCCACAGCTGCTCGTGTATTCACCTTAATGCCCGCGGAGTGCGGGGTCACCCCCAGCCCCCGCCCCCTTCCGTCCAGGCCGCAGCAGTAACCCCCTCCCTCCCAGCGCTCAGTATTATCGCTGTATTTACATTCTTCGTGCACTGAAGCCCAAGCCGGGGCGCTAGGAAGAGGTCGGTAGGCGCTGCCAGCGCACCACGGATCCCGTTGCCGTGGTTACAAGTGAAAGGGTTTCTGAGCAGAAAGATAATTTAAGACGAAAGCGGAATATGATTGAAATATGACAGCAAAACCGCCTCCATGAGCCCCTGCGCAGACCCATGGAGGCCTTTCAGGGAAGTTACTCGGAGATCCGGCCCGCTCCCCTCATGCCCTCTGGGGCTTCATTTCAGCACATCACCCTCTGGCACCAAAGGTGTCCAGGTAACTCTAGGGGCTGGGAGCCTGCTGGTGACATGTATGTGTAACCTGCTGGTGACATCTGACCCAGCCTTTCTTCCTTCCCAGGCAGATAAAATGAGTGCCACTAGGTTGGGAACTACGTGCAAGAGCTCGGGGCGATGACAGACCCGGGCTCGGGGAGGGATGGGTGGAGGTGGTTACCAGTACACCGAATTATGAAGTGATCATTGATATATATATATATATATATATATATTTTTTTTTTTTCAAATGTCTTAAACATGTATACCTCAAGACATACCAGTGAATATTTAGCAGAAGGTGACCTCCAGGTACAGCGGAGTAAGGGCTTAAACAACAGTGGATGCCGAGTAAGAGAGGGGATACATGGGAAACATGCATCCCGCGTCATACAGCATTATATGCGAGACCCACGGCTTCCCGTGCACTGAAAGTATGGGTGTGCGTATGGAGATTGAACATTAAACAAACTCTACACTAAACACAATAAAGGGAAACCTAATATGGAAAACAAAGAAACAGACACAAAGACAAGCTATGTGAGGTCATTAATGCCTTTTGTGTGTGTGGGGGGCATGTACAGATCCAAAGTTTATTGACACAGCCGACTATAGGATCTTCACTTCCGGTTTAATAACCACCTTAACAGGAAAAGGTCAGAAGCCGATCAGCATGTTACCTGGCTTTGGTTGTTGACAGGGAAGGCTAGAAGTGTAGTCTGATCGCCATGCCAGGTGGTTTTATCAGTTCCTCGTGGTTGTGCGGCTGTAGCCGCCCTTCTGTCCCGTCCCACCTCTGCACACCTTGGAACTTTTCACCCACCCTGGGGGCGCCTCCCGCCTTCTCTGCTCCGTCCCACCTCTGCACACATTGGAACCTTTCACCCACCCTGGAAAAATATAAATAATCTTAAATATAAATAAACAATATTTTACATTTATCAGATTAAAAATATTAAACATTAACATTATATATATTAATTACATATAACAAAAAGGTACAACTATTATCTAAAATAAATTAATAAATACATTTATAAACAATATTTATTTAAAAGAAGCAAATATTAACAAACAAAAACTTTTTTAAAACATAATGGTATTTATTTTATTTCCTACCCTATAACACCACACCAATAAAAAAAGTCAACATTTTTATTTACATTTATTTTCATAATTAACATAATTAATGATGATTTTAAAAATTATTATTAATAAAAATAATTAATAAACATTCATTGAATACGCATTCTTTAACACTATAATATGCACAACACACACCTAAAATGAATTACACAATTACCATAATTAATTACTAATGAATTAATTTTAATTAATTAACAACTAATTATTAATTCATCAATTAAAAATAAATTACTTCCCACCCTTCCCACCATTTACACCTATAAACACCACAACACACACATAAAATTAATTACACAATTACCATAATTAATTACTAATTAATTAATTAAAATTAATTAACAACTAATTATTAATTCATCAATTAAAAATAAATTACTTCCCACCCTTCCCGCCATTTTCTCCTGTAAACACCAGAACACCCACCTAAAAATAATTACACAATTAACATAATTTTATTTGCCAGTTAATTATTTAAAATTAATTAACAACTAATTATTAAATAATTACTAAAAATAAATGTACACATTTAACACTATAACACCTCAATTCAACAAATATTAATAAATAAAAATAATCAATAAATTTACTATAATTAAATTACTTCTCACCCTATTCCCCTATAAACCCACAACCCGCTACGGAACTAAAAACCCAAAGTTCAAACAAAAAAAATGTAATACCTATAATAAAAATACAAACAATTCTTATACAAAAAATACATGCATCACACACATATAAAATATATACTAAAATACATAACATTAATAAAAAAAAGATAATTTTATCATCTATATTTTTGCAAATGATATTAAACACTTCGATATTTTTACATCGATATTACTTACCCAAAATCGATATTCTTCACCATGATATTTTGTCTGTCGATATTCTTGACCCATGATATTTTTGCCACAATATTTGTGCAATTCGATTTTTTTACTCAATATTCTGTCTCTGCACCGGAATCTGCATTTAAATCTGTACCGAAGGCTCTTTAGAGAGATGTGGTCAAGTGTCCGTCACTTCAGCCAGCTTAGCGCCGGGAGGCTTCCTTGGGAGCAGCTGTTTGCGCTTATTGAAACGCTCTTTATTCATTCATTCATTCGTTCACAAACATCTAGAGCCCACCGGTAAATCTTGGCTTTCCGGGCCAGGGCGAGACAAGGCGGGGGGACATGATTGAGCTGTGTAAATGTAAGGCTCTGGTTTTCATTTACTTTCTTCACATATCCTAGTGTTCGAGAGGGTCCTCGTCCGTCCATCATGTTTACAAGTTGATTCCTACTGTAATTTACTCCTGTTGTTGTCTCAGCAGCAGACAGGTGCCCGGGGCGGGGTACAAGGCCGAGTACTCCCCCAATACTCTCAAATGGAAGAACCCAAAAGAGTATGCAATCCCTCAAGTACCCCCCATTACTCTCAAATGGAAGAACCCAGAAGAGCATTCAATCCCTGAAGTGCTCCCCCATTACTCTCAACTGGAAGAACTCAGAAGAGCATGCAATCCCTGAAGTACCCCCTATTACTCCCAAATGGAAGAACCCAGAAGAGCATGCAGACCCTTAAGTACTCCCCCATTACTCTCAAATGGAAGAACCCAGAAGAGCATGCAGTCTCTGCAGTACTCACCCATTACTCGCAAATGGAAGAACCTAGAAGAGTATTCAATCCCTGAAGTGCTCCCCCATTACTCTCAACTGGAAGAACTCAGAAGAGCATGCAATCCCTGAAGTAACCCCTATTACTCCCAAATGGAAGAACCCAGAAGAGCATGCAGACCCTTAAGTACTCCCCATTACTCTCAAATGGAAGAACCCAGAAGAGCATGCAGTCTCTGCAGTACTCACCCATTACTCGCAAATGGAAGAACCTAGAAGAGTATTCAATCCCTGAAGTGCTCCCCCATTACTCTCAAATGGAAGAACCCAGAAGAACATTCAATCTCTGAAGTGCTCACCCATTACTCTCCAATGGAAGAACCCAGAAGAGCATTCAATCCCTGAAGTGCTCCCCCATTACTCTCAACTGGAAGAACTCAGAAGAGCATGCAATCCCTGAAGTACCCCCTATTACTCCCAAATGGAAGAACCCAGAAGAGCATGCAGACCCTTAAGTACTCTCCCATTACTCTCAAATGGAAGAACCCAGAAGAGCATGCAGTCTCTGCAGTACTCCCCCATTACTCGCAAATGGAAGAACCCAGAAGAGTATTCAATCCCTGAAGTGCTCCCCCATTACTCTCAAATGGAAGAACCCAGAAGAGGATTCAATCCCTGAAGTACTCCCCCATTACTCTCAAATGGAAGTACTCAGAAGAGCATGCAATCCCTGAAGTGCCCCCCCATTACTCTAAAATGGAAGAACCCAGAAGAGTATTCAATCCCTGAAGTGCTCCCCCATTGCTCTCAAATGGAAGAACCCAGAAGATCATTCAATACCTGAAGTCCTCCCCCATTACTCTCAAATGGAAAAACCCAGAAGAGCATGCAGATCCCTGAAGTCCTCCCCCATTACTCTCAAATGGAAAAACCCAGAAGAGCATGCAGATCCCTGAAGCGCTCCCCCATTGCTCTCAAATGGAGGAACAAAGAAGAGCATGCAATCCCTGAAGTGCTCCCCCATCGCTCTCAAAGCGAAGAACCCAGGGGAGCATGCACATCCCTGAAGCACCCCCCTCATTACTCTAAAATAGAAGAACCCAGAAGAGCATGCACAGCCATGAAGTGCCCCCCCCCCTCAATTACTCTCAAATGGAAGAACCCAGAAGAGCATGCACTTCTCTGGAGTACCCCCCCAATACTCTCAAATGGAAGAACCCAAAAGAGTATGCAATCCCTGAAGTACCCCCATTGCTCTCAAATGGAAGAACCCAGCAGAGCATGCACTTCCCTGAAGTACCCCACATTACTCTCAAATGGAAGAACCCAGAAGAGCATGCACTTCCCTGGAGTACTCCCCCATTACTCTCAAATGGAAGAACCCAGAAGAACATTCAATCTCTGAAGTGCTCCCCCATTACTCTCAAATGGAAGAACCCAGAAGAGCATTCAATCTCTGAAATGCTCCTCCATTACTCTTAAATGGAAGAACCCAGAAGAGCATTCAATCCCTGAAGTCCTCCCCCATTACTCTCAAATTGAAGAATTCAGATGAGCATGCAGTCCCTGAAGTACACCCCCAATACTCTCAAATGGAAGAACCCAGAAGAGCATTCAATCCCTGAAGTGCTCCCCCATTACTCTCAAATGGAAGAACCCAGAAGAGCATTCAATCCCTGAAGTACACCCCATTACTCCCAAATGGAAGAACCCAGAAGAGCATGCAGATCCCTGAAGCGCTCCCCCATTACTCTCAAATGGAAGAACCCAGAAGAACATGCAATCCTTGAAGTGCTCACCCATCGCTCTCAAAGCGAAGAACCCAGGGGAGCATGCACATCCCTGAAGCACCACCCCCATTACTCTAAAATGGAAGAACCCAGAAGAGCATGCACATCCATGAAGTGCTCCCCCATTACTCTCAAATGGAAGAACCCAGAAGAGCATGCACTTCCCTGGAGTACCCCCCAATACTCTCAAATGCAAGAACCCAAAAGAGTATGCAATCCCTGAAGTACCCCCATTACTCTCAAATGGAAGAACCCAGCAGAGCATGCACTTCCCTGAAGTACTCCCCCATTACTCTTAAATGGAAGAACCCGGAAGAGCATGCATATCCCTGAAGCGCTCCCCCATTACTCTCAAATGGAAGATTCAAGAAGAGCATGCACTTACCTGGAGTACTCCCCCATTACTCTCAAATGTAAGAACCCAGAAGAGCATGCACGTCCCTGAAACGCTCCCCCATCGCTCTCAAAGGGATGAACCCAGAAGAGCATGCACAGCTCTGAAGTACTCCCCCATTACTCTTAAATGGAAGAACCCAGAAGAGCATGCACATCCCTGAAGCGCTCCCCCATTATTCTCAAATGGAAGAACTCAGAAGAGCATGCACAGCCCTGAAGTACTCCCCCATTACTCTTAAATGAAAGAACCCGGAAGAGCATGCACATCCCTGAAGCACTCCCCCATTATTCCCAAAAGGAGGGCCGCAATAATCTAGGGAGGATCAGCATTTTCGAATTTGTGATCCAGCCCATCGGGACTGCAGCCATCCAGTCTCAAAGGGAGTGAGAGTCTCACAGATGTAAGCACCCAATCCAGACCACCGGTGAACCATTCGGCATCGTCTTTATAAATTTGCGCCCCTAAATATCTAATTCATTCCGGCTCCTATTTGAGAGCCGTGACTAGCACCTGGTGGTCACTCCTAAGCGTTGCTGGACGGCGTCTTGAGATCATCCACCAGAGGTGGCTTTACACAGCTCATGTCTGCGGGCGACTCCCCTCTTGTTTGTGGGATTACGCAGACCCTATACCATGACTGCTGCTGGTTACTCCTGGGTGTTGCTGGACGGTGCCTTGAGGTCTTCTACCACAGTTAGCTTGATAAAGCTCATGTATGTGGGTGACTTCCCTTGTTTGAGGGGGATTACACTGGCCCTATATCATGACTACCTGGTGGCTACTCCGAGTCGTTGCGGAACGGTGTCTTGGGGTCATCTACCATGGTTGACTGTATGCCTGCGAGCTGCTATCTTCTTGTTCGTGGGATTGCACAGACCCTTTATCATGACTACCTGGAGGTTACTCCTACTCACTGCTCGACGATATCTTGAGGTCGTCTATCACAGTAAAGCTCATGTATGTGGGATACTACACTCTTGTTCGTGGGGGATTCCACAGACCCTATACCATAATTTCCTGGATCCCGCGCTTACCGTGGATTGTCCGGAATCACCTTCTACGGCTGGCTCGTTCTTCACACGCCTGTGGGCCACTCTCCTCACTCCCTGGGGAATGACATTAGACATGAACCGTGGCTTCCTGTATCCAGTTCCTACCCTGGTCTGCTACTTCATCTCTGATGAGTAATCTGTTTTTTGTGCCTTCTTTCGTCAGCCACGAAGCAACAACTATCATGTTGCCGTCCAGCGTTATCTGAATCCCTCCGGTATCTAGACTGAGGGGCCCCAGCGAGTGCCTGCAATTTTCCCTGTGGCACTAATTTTTCCCGATTGGTGAACACTCGACCCCCTAGCGAGTATCGGGCTCTCTCTGTTTTTCGGTCTGACGAGCCTTTCCCTGTTTTCAGCGCCTCATCGGACTGCAGATTCTATTTTGCACCTTTGGAAAATCCCAGGGCACGCAGTTATTCAGCTGATCGGCGGTTGTCTCTCACCTCCATGTAGAATTTTACTGACTATCAGCATCTCTCTGCGCCATTTCACTCAAGCGTTAGTCCTTGTTACTTTTTACCTGGATTACCTTATCGAGCTTCCCTGCATGACATCATTTGGCTTGGCCAATCGTACAGTTGTTTGATCCACTGAAATTCTCCCACCACCTCTTTGTTGTTGGTAATCTCGCCCTGATGAAGGTGTTTAGCCACATCCGGCTTGTACACCGAAACGCGCGTTGGCGCTTGTGATACGTCTACGATTGTTTGAATGTAATGCTATTTATTCTGTTGTGCTGTCTCATGCAATGTATGTATGTTGGTTGTGTGTATGAAAGAGGTATGACAGTATGTTTGCTGTTGTGAGTTGTTTGAACGAGTGGTGGGACTATGTATATGTATATTTATTTATTTAATAATTAGTTTTGTATTACATTTGAGCATTTTGTATCTTTGTTGAAAAAAAGAGAAAAATAAATTTATTTTGTGATATTTTTGTCTCTTCTATTCTCCAGCACTGTTCAGATTCTTATATTATATGACGTTTAGCATATTGTTTTTAATTTAAAAAAATAGGTAGGGGATTTTTGTTTGATTGATTGCTCCTTTGTTTCCCCTATGATCCCTCTACCTTCATCTGCTCAGATAGGGGCCCCCGTTGTTTGAGTGCCCGAGTAATCTGTAGAGACCAGCACTGTCAGGCAGAATCAACAATATATTGATGTCTAATGCATGCCAACCGGTCTCTCCATGTCGGCCATTCAGCTTCCCTCATAACCGAGCATTGACTGAACTGCTGCTCCGATGGCTAGAGTCATTTGTATCTTCCTGTGAGAGAGGAACAATCCTTGTCCAATGTCCTAACATTGTTATCCAAGGAGATCATTTCCATTGCTGGGAAATTCCACACTCGGGCCAACCCGTCTCTAGATGTTGGTACGTTCAGCTTTCCCCGTAGCGTAGAATTGACTGAAGCGCTTCTCCAACAGCCAGGATTATTTGTTTCTTCCTGTGGGAGACGACCAATCCTTGTCCAATGTCCTAACATTGTTATCCAAGGAGATAATTTCCATTGCTGGGAAGTCACACACTCGGGCCAACCCGTCTCTCCATGTCGGCCATCCAGCTTCCCTCATAACCGAGCATTGACTGAACTGCTGCTCCGATGGCTAGAGTCATTTGTTTCTTCCTGTGGGAGGACCAATCCTTGTCCAATCTCCTAAAGTTATCCAAGGAGATCATTTCCATCGCTAGGAAATTCCACACTCGGGCCAACCCGTCTCTAGATGTTGGTACGTTCAGCTTTCCCCGTAGCGTAGAATTGACTGAAGCGCTTATCCAACAGCCAGGATTATTTGTTTCTTCCTGTGGGAGAGGACCAATCCTTGTCAAATGTCCTAACATTGTTATCCAAGGAGATCATTTCTATTGCTGGGAAGTCACACACTCGGGCCAACCAGTCTCTCTATGTCGGGGCATTCAGTTTCCCCGTAGCCCAGAACTGACCGAAGCGCTTCCTTATTTTACTTATTTATTTGCAATGTTAATTGTATATTTTAACAATGTTTATGGTTTTTAATGACTGATAAATTAATTTTACTAGTACTACTGAAGCACGGCTTCCATGGCCAGGGCCCTTTGTTTCTTAACGCAGGAGTGAACGAGCAAGACAAATCCAGCATCACTGTTTGTGGGTCACCCTGAGCCTGTGCCTCGAACATGTCTTCGACCGCCTCCAGGACTTCATCCCAATGTCTTCGTTTCGGAGACTCCCTTAGTAAGTGTCGCAGTGATCCCATCGATCCACAACCCCACCATCTCATGTCTGATCGCTCTTTCTGGCGTGCATGGAAGTTCTCAGATGGCAGGTATCAATGTACGGTCATTCTGCTGAGGGATTCCCTTCCGGTAACGACTCTAAATATTCTTGCCGTTCTATCAAACACTCTATCCCATCTCTCTTCACTGAATCCCCTTCCCAGCCCTGTCTCCCATTTATCTGGCCTGGCATTTCTCATGGATGTGCTGCTCTTAGGATGAGTCTGTACTTGATGGAGAGGAGATGCTAGTTTAGTGTCTCGCCCCATTATCCATTTCTGAAATGCTGATAACTCTCGGGAGCTGCAGCGGTCTCTGTTGGTTACATCGCCCAGAACTAACTGGTAGAAACTTTCCTTTTCAGAAAGACCAAACTTATATTTGACTTCCTCAAAAGCCTTTATTTGTCCTCTTTTAAACAAGGAGCCCAGCATGAGGCCTTTTAGGTCTTGCCTACAGACAGCGTTTAGCTGCCTGCTGTGGAAGACATGTTGTGTTCACTTCCAGCATTTACAGTTGGCTTTGAGTCAGCCCCTTGCTTGTCATTAGTGGGCTTCCTTGTCAGTCTCATTTCCTTGCTTCTTATTTGTTTGTTTTGGGTCAGCCCCTTGCTTTTAATTGGTGGGCTTTCTTGTCAGTCTCATTTCCTTGCTTCTTATTTGTTGGCTTTGGGTCAGCCCCTTGCTTTTAATTGGTGGGCTTTCTTGTCAGTCTCATTTCCTTGCTTCTTATTTGTTGGCTTTGGGTCAGCCCCTTGTCATTGGTCGGCTTTCTTGTCAGTCTCATTTCCTTGCTTCTTATTTGTTGGCTTTGGGTCAGCCCCTTGTCATTGGTCGGCTTTCTTGTCAGTCTCATTTCCTTACTTCTTATTTGTTGACTTTCCCTCTCTTCTTGTATTTATCTCTCCTCTCAAGCATAGCTTCTTTTCCAGCCTTTTGATTGGCTTACGTTTATCTTTCCATGGCTGACATTAAAGTAACGACCTTTTCTTTGTGCACCCGTTTACAGTGCGTGGGTTTTCACGCTCTTTCTCGTGTGTTGCTTCCTTCCTCAAATCCCCAAGCCTGGTCCCCCGTTACTCTCCCCACTTTCCTCTTCCGTTTTGTAAAACTCTATTTTTTAGGAGGATCCTGGATCATCAGTTTGCTACAGGGCCTCTCCTTATACATTTTATGTTTTAAATTTAGCATTCCAAAATGATCATCGGCCATCTTGCAATGCTACATTTTAGTAAAAAAAAAAAAATGACCATAGTGCCATGGCTTGGTGATGCACGTGTGCACGTACATCATCACCTTGGGGCCAGCCCTTTTGCCTTATTTTTGCTGATGCTTTGTACCATCAGCAACATGCATTTTTTCTTTTTGATAATGTTGTTTTAGCATTGACAACAAACATTGGAAAGCCCACAAGGTATGGCTAACATCTTTCAATGCTTGTTTATCTGGCTATAGTTGAAACTCTCCTCCTCTATTGAAACCTTGTGTGAGGTGCTGGTTGTGGTACAGTGTTGGGGGATGCTGTCACGGTTCTGAGCAGTATAGGGGCGAATCCGGCACACCTACACCATAGTAAACAGCGCAACCCTGTCATGAAACGCCTCCTTATAAGCACCTCCTCCGCGATGGGAAGGTGCTTGACAATTTGAATCGAGTTTCCCTTGAGAGCGGACGCTTTCCTTCCCGCCGGAGGATATTGGAGATGCCGCATTCTTCGTTGTTTGTTTTGTTTTTGTAATTTTGGTGAAGCGCGGTCCGGAATTCCTGCATGAGAGGCTCTCGTGCATATTCACCCTGGATTGCCTTTCTTTTTGAGCGAGAACAGTCACAGGTAACGCGCGATTAGCGCAAACTAATTCTTGAGGTATTTTTCTGCTGTATATGAAATTGCGCTGGTAGAGAATCACAGCGCGTCCTTCTGGCAGATTTTCATCGTGGTGCAGTGACCATACCCAAGAGAGAGCTGTGATCTGATTATATCTTTGGTACTATTGGAAGCAGCTTGTTGCCCCATTTTTGTTTGTGGAACTACAGTGAATTCTAGCTGTGAGACTAACAGCTGGAAGGAAGCCCTCCTTGGGGATGCTACGGTCCTATTTTTGACGTTCCAAAACCCTCGGATGATTATCGTTTAAACTATTTGAAGGAAATATAGACCTCATATTTCTACAACTGCTGCAGGGCTCCTTGTGAGTGAATCACATGTCTGATACTAGTTGACTGAATCTGTATGTGGTTGTGTGGATTCTTTTCATGTTTGTTTTCTCTCTTTTATTTCCCCCCCCCCCCTTGCAGTGAAGTGCATTAAAAAGGAGAAAATACAGATACCTAGACCAGACCTAGGAACCAAGTGTTCCCGGCAGCACACTTTGTTATTTTGTCCCTTTCCCTTTTCCCCGGGGTGCTGCCTTCCATAGTTGTGTTTACTACACTGTGGGGTGTTGCGCTCAGGGGAGTAGGGAAGCTTCTCGACAGGTCATCGTCCCTGCTGGCTGCTGAGAGGAGGTTAGTGGCTCTCTACTGTCTTGTGCTACTGACAACCTGACAGATGCCTGATGCTTGTAGTTTGTCCCATCGCCGGTGGCTTCAGTCCAGTATCGGGTGCGAGTCACCCTGGGCTGCTGTTTTCTGGCTAACCTTGGAATCAAAGCGGGGAGCCTGCTGCTCTGCTGTTCGCGGGTCCCCAGATCACTCCTGCTTTGTGGTGACTCTCACCCACTCAAACAGCCCTTCCCGCTGTGCTGCCTGGCAGTGGGATGACACATTGGAGAGAGCCAGCCCTCTGTTGGATGTAAAAAGGTAGAAAAAAGTAAATACAATCCCGGATTTCCCTCCACAAAGTTATTGATGTCTTTTTTTTGGGCAAAATATGTTTTATTGGTTTTTAATTTATCAGCTCCTGTAGATTACAAAACACAAGGTACTGTTGCATTCTTAAATTACCTGCATAGATAATTTGCGTGTTATGCGCCAAAAAGAGCGTTTAATTCGGATATCTGCTCAGGGTCAGGATGGCCTCTGGGGCAATCAAGTAGTGTCCAAAGGGCTGGTCCGACAGGTCAGTGGGCGAGGGGGGGGGCTGTGTGCGGGCCTTTTTTATGGTCTAATTATTCCCCAAAACACTGCCTGCCACAAGCACAAATGCATGCAGTGTCGCACACTCTAAAACATGTAGACAGCTGTCTTCACAAGTTCAAACTGCCCCGACTTGCAGATGTGGGACACTTTCCCAGCTCTCTGATTCGCTGCTGAGGCCACTTTCCTTCTGGTGCCCGCTAGGGCCTAGCTAGTTCCTGCCTCAGTCAGAGTTGTGAGGTAACACGCGGAGGCCTGCTGGACCTCACGTTAGCACCATCCTGCGATCAAGGCCCCCACGCGTACCACGGCCCCCTCTTCTCAGAACCCCTTCAGGCCTCCATCAATTTCCCTCCCTCTCAATAATTCATTTTTCAATTTGGGTGCAACCTCGGGAATTGGGTGCAAATTATTTTTGTGTCCAGTTTCTCGAATTGTGTAAATTCTGCCCACTCTCGTTGTGCCTGGGCAACGTCTCCCTCTAACTCCAAGCGCTTCCTGGAAGATGACGCGCCAGCAGACCAGAGTGCCATGGGTACCACCAGGCACAAAGCAGCTGTGAAGGCTGCGTCACGGGTTATTCCCCATTGCATGCTACAAAAGCTGTAACTGGCAAACGGTATTTCACTGCACACTTTTTATGCCCACATTACCGGAACACTCAGGGTGAGTCCACCAGGGGGCGCTGCCACTCCAGACATCTCAGCATCCCATCACTCTCTGGTACCTGGCTCTGAGATAGCTCAGGAGGCTGAGTGCCTGCTCGCAAACCTGCTCTTCTCTGCCTTCTCACTCCAATGAGTCCGTCCCCTCCCTTCTTTTATTTAGGGTGAGCATATACCACAGACCTGGTTTCAAGGGCGGAGGAGAGCTGTGCAGTGAACGGGCCGGCGGGCGAGGCAGCGTAGGGATACCACAGCGGAAGTGTCAGTGACTACAGGGGGCAGAATTACTCACGATCACGGACTTTGGTGAATCCGCCAATCAAGGATTTATAATGCGCGGGAAATCACCCATGAGGGTCTCAAGGCGGTAAATAACGTGCATGAATCGGTGTTTTCCCTCTGATTCCCACATCTTTTCCTCGGAGTTTCGCCTGGAGATATTGGCTTCTGAAATTCCAAATGTAATATTCCCAGTGGGGCCAGTAACTCCTGATGCCACCCCCACCTAGACACCAGGGCCCCTCAGAACGAGGCCCCTCATATGGATTGTAGGGCCGAAGGTCTTGGCCTGGCCATGGAGGCTGGGTCACACTTCCCGTGTTAGACTCTAGCCTGTCCGTGTTTTACCCGCTCTACAATCTGCGACTCCACTGAAGGTGCTCCGTGAACCTACCACATTCACAAGCAATGCACAAGGCTTTGGTGGGCCACGCGGTGCACCCACAGTGCACCGTCAGCCATTGGCGAAGGTGGAGGATGGGCCACGCCATGCACTCACGGTGCACCTTCACCAGTAGGTGAAGGCGGTGGGTGGGCCATGCGATGCACTCACAGTGCACCTTCAGCCACAGGTGAAGGCGGTGGGTGGGCCACGCTGTGCACCCACAGTGCACCTTCAGCCATTGGTGAAGGTGGAGGATGGGCCACGCTGTGCACTCACGGTGCACCTTCAGCCATTGGTGAAGGTGGAGGATGGGCCACGCAGTGCACTCACGGTGCACCTTCACCAGTAGGCGAAGGCGGTGGGCCACTCGGTGCACCCACAGTGCACCTTCAGCCATTGGTGAAGGTGGAGGATGGGCCACGCCGTGCACTCACGGTGCACCTTCACCAGTAGGCGAAGGCGGTGGGTGGGCCATGCGGTGCACCCACAGTGCACCTTCACCAGTAGGTGAAGGCGGTGGGCCACGCGGTGCACCCACAGTGCACCTTCAGCCATTGGTGAAGGTGGAGGATGGGCCACGCCGTGCACTCACGGTGCACCTTCACCAGTAGGTGAAGGCGGTGGGCCACGCGGGCACCCATGTTGCACCTTCGGCCACATGTGAAGGTGGTGGTGGGCCACGCGGTCCATCCACAGTGCACCTTCACCCTCAAGTGAAGGCGGTAGGCCACACAGTGCACCCACAATGCACCTTCAGCTACAGGTGAAGGTGCTGTGCCATGTGGTACCCACAGTGAACCTTCAGCTACAGGTGAAGGTGCTGGGCCATGGGGTGCACCCACAGGGCACCTTCAGCCACAGGTGAAGGTGGTGGGCCACCCATAGTGCACTCTCAGGCTTAGGTGAAGGGAAACACGGTAATCCCACAGTACACCTTCAGCCATAGGTCAAGGTGGCGACCACGCGGTGCGTCCATAGTGCATCTTCAGCCACGTGGTGGAGGTAGTGTGTGGGCCACGCGGTGCGCCCACAGTGCACCTTCAGCAACATGTGAAGGTGGTGAGTCACGCGGTGCGCCCAAAGTGCATCTTCAGCCATAGGTGAAGGTGGTGGGCCACGCGGTGCGCCCAAAGTGCATCTTCAGCCATAGGTGAAGGTGCTGTGCTATGTGGTACCCACAGTGAACCTTCAGCTACAGGTGAAGGTGCTGTGCCATGGGGTGCACCCAGAGTGCACCTTCAGCCAAAGGTGAAGGTGGTGGGTCACGCGGTGCACCCCCAGGTGAAGGTGGTGGGTCACGCGGTGCACCCACAGTGCACCCACAGCCACAGGTGAAGTCCTTCCCTCGGGATATTATAATCTGAATGTACGTTATCTCTAAGCACCGTCCCAAAACCGAGTGGGAGTCTGGTGGGGTGGGGCTTGGTCACCTAGCAACCAGGAAGCCCTGGCTGAGATGCTCTACATTCAGTCAAAGCCCAAGCAGGCTGGCATTACCAGTTGCTGCCAGCATCTCCCCTCTGCCATCCAGGAAGTGTGGCAGGATGCATGCTGCCCGGCCCTGTTCGGGAGCCCAGAGCACAAGTAGAGCTACTGCTGGGCTCCAGCCAGGAGGGCTGGGGTAGTTTGCCTCTGATGAGCTGGGATGGGACCTACTGCGGTTCTATAGAAGTAAGCCACGTACAGCCGTAGAGCCCCTCCGGCACGTGACTCCCCAGGAGTGGGGATGCACAGCCCTCAGCGCGTGACTCCCCAGGAGTGGGGGTGCACAGCCCCTTCGGCACGTGATTCCCCAGGAGTGGGGGTGCACAGCCCCTTCGGCACGTGACTCCTCAGGGGTGGGGGGTGACAGCCCCTTCGGCACGTGACTCCCCAGGAGTGGGGGTGCACAGCCCCTTCGGCGCGTGACTCCCCAGGAGTGGGGGTGCACAGCCCGTTCGGCACGTGACTCCTCAGGGGTGGGGGGTGCACAGCCCTTCAGCACGTGACTCCCCAGGAGTGGGGGTGCACATCCCCATCAGCGCGTAACTCCCCAGGAGTGGGGGTGCACAGGCTGGGGGTGCACAGCCCCTTCGGCATGTGACTCCCCAGGAGTGGGGGGTGCAGAGCCCCTTCAGCACGTGACTCCCCAGGAGTGGGGGTGCACAGCCCCTTCGGCACGTGACTCCCCAGGAGTGGGGGTGCACAGCCCCTTCAGCGCGTGACTCCCCAGGAGTGGGGGGTGCACAGCCCCTTCGGCACGTGACTCTCCAGGAGTGGGGGTGCACAGCCCCTTCAGCACGTGACTCTCCAGGAGTGGGGGGTGCACGTTACACCATCCCCGGCAGCTTGGACGAGCTGCTCTGGTTCTAGCGCGCATCAGCAGGTCTGCACGTGGGGGCTGAATGGATCATTTTTTGCCAGGGCTGTCTGAGGTTCCCAGTCCAGCTCTGCTCTTTGCCCATCACCGCCTGCAGCAGCGTGCACCTGCCTCCTCTGGGAGCAAGACTGAGAGTGCGGCAGATCTCTTCCCCTGCCCAGGAGCAGCAGATGCCAAGGCTGCTCCTTGCTGGTTGGCGGTGGACACTGTTGGTGTCACTGGAGGCCTCCAACAAGCACTGGGGAAGTCAGCTGGGGCCGGAGATCACAAGTCCACCACATGTCCTTTTCCCTCTTCTATCCCTCCGCTATCCTTCTGAATCCAAACAACTGACTAACATATCCACCACTCTAATCACTTTCATATTTCACTATTCTAATTCACCACTAATCCTTTATGGGTTCCGGAGTAGCGTGCTACTCGCCGAAAAAGCACTTCGACGCCTCGTCAGGGGTAGTAAGCGTTATATAAATGCACTTACAGTACAATACAATGCCCTCCGCAGGCAGTGGTACAGCTCCAACGCCAACTGCTTGATGATGGGCCAGATGGACACCTTACATCCCTCCCCTTATCAGCCCTGTTCCCAATGAGAACACTGACTGCAGCATCCCCTGTGGATCCGATAACAGGACATGCAGACGTTGGTCCCCTAACACATCCCCGTGGGCTTTGCTGGCCCCCATTTCTGCTTGGGTGGCGGGATTTTGTTTTGGGTTACTAGATCTCTGGTACTGTGTTTTCTAGAAACTCAGCAGTTGGAGCACAAACCCACTCAGTTGTTCAGCCAAGTACCCAGAACAGCAAAAAAATAGGGCAGAGAGCAAACATATCATAGGCAACTTGGGGTATTGCACATCCTGCCTGGCACCTCGCCCCATCAAGTGACTGAAGCACACCAAATGTAAATGTAAGTCCAGTACTTGTATAGCGCACGAATCACCCCCAAAGGGGTATCTCGGCGCTGGGGGCCGTTGGGAAGATTAAGCGAGCTATTGCCCAGAGTCGCATGGTGCTGGGCAGACCCCTGCCGCCGGAGCCAGGGATCGAACCGTGATCCCCAGCGTCCTGCGTCAGTCGCCCTGGCCGCGGCGCCACACCTCTTCCCAAGGCTATAGTAACCCAGGAGTTCCCACAGTATACTGAGAGCAGCCTCATATGTCTCATTGACCATCACTGCTCTTCAGGGGCCACGTCACTTCAGTTTAGCACTTTAGTGTTTATTAGTGCTTTGGGTCATGTCTCAGGCGGCAAAGGTGCCAGAACCTTCTACATTTTGTGTATGTCGTTGTAGGCGAAGCACCTTTCCTGCATCCAAACAAACACTTATTCTTTTTTTAAAGATATAGCTCTGATTGGACATTGAGGTTATAGCATATAATTGCATGAGACATACAGTATCCACGCTCCAAAACCCCAGCACTTGAGTAAGTCTTGACTACTCTCCGCTGCTACCTTTAGAGAGTCAAGGACGATAAAAAGTGACTTACCTGTAATTCTAGTTGTCTTCCAGGCAGGGGTGGGGCTTGTTCAGTAAGACTGTGGGGGGGACAGGACAATCACCCTGGCACAGCATGTTAATCAATACATGGGAAGCAGCGCATTAGGGGGGCTTAAGGGCCAGTGGAAAGTGAAAGGGGTGCGGAATGTGAGGGGTACCTCAAACACAGTATTCTGAAAAATAACCATGTTTTAAGACCTTCAAAACAGAGACGAGAGAGTGTGTGTGTTTTTGTCAGTGTGAGTATTTAAAAATCCCAGGTGAAATTGAACAGACATCTTATCATACCCGACTGAAAGCTCCTGTACCCAATTATTTATTAAATAATAAAATTATTAGGGGGGTGTAACACCCCAAACCTCTCCCCCGAAAGCTATGCTCCTGCTTCCAGAGTATCCTCATTAAAGTAATAACCACTAAATTATTAAGGGTGTGGGCTGAACAGTTGATCCCTCATGACTATTGACGAGGATCCCCTAGAAGAGAACTTGGTCATCCATTTGCAGACCTCGAGATACCAATGGTAAGTGCCCGCACCCGCATAGAACGATGCCCAGTAATCACAACTGTCCCAGGAATAAGGAATGGATCTTCACATGGGGTGTTTATTTGTCCTGAGTTATGGGTGGTGGGTTCCATGACCCGGAAGCAGTATGTAGATAGGGAGGGCTGTGGGAATAGATTGGGCTCAGAGACTGTTGGGTAGAAGGAGAACATTCCAGAATCACTGAAAGATTGCCAAGATTCTTATTATTTTTTAAGAGCTTTGAGCTTGAGACGGGACCTTTGTCGAAAGCGGGCCCGTAGCGGTATTTTAAATGAAACAAAAAAATCACAAAACTGTTATTTTCTCGGATCTTCTGTTGATACCGAGTTGTATACATTACGAGCATATCCGCACCGTGGATTTATGACCGAACGAGTTCTCCTATTCCCTGATGATGACCTCCTAAAATAATATACCCCTACTTTTCATGAGGTCGAAACTTGTTGGCATTCTTCTATGGGGATCCAATGGAAGTACCATCTCAGACACACAGTTGTGCTTCAAAATTTCAAAGTGACTTTATGATTTACTTGAATAAGAAGTAATAATTCTAATTTGGACTTCACTGAGTGTGGTAACATACAATTGGAAACATAACCCCATGTCTAAGGGATGTGACATTAATTGAAGCGAGTCAATTTGGATTCAAAGGCATCAACTCCCAGTCTGTTCAATAGAGAATGTATTTATGAACAACGTTTTTGTTTTTTGTCTGTTGTGACTAAATTGCGTTGTGATTTGTTTCTATTTGTGTTTTATGTTGGTTGTTTATAGTAATGTTATTGTTTGTTGAATGTACCGGATGGATACGATTACCAAACAAAGATAAACAAAAAGAAAAAATCAATGAGATAAATACTCATACACACAAGATTAATGTATACGTGTTGTTCTTTAATTAATGTTGATTGCTGGCCGTGTGGGGGTTTCATGATAATTTTTGAGTTTTGATACTGATCCCTCCCCGCAGATTAGGCCGTACTGGATCAAACCCCTTAGCGTGTTTCTGAATGTGATGCAGCATGCCTTGAATGTGATACAGCATGCCTTGAATGTGATGCAGTATGCCTTAGTTGTGATGCTGCATGCCTCGAATTTGTTGCAGTATGCCTTAATTGTGATGCAGTATGCCTTAATTGTGATGCAGTATGCCTTGAACGTGATGCAGTGTGCCTTGAATGTGATGCAGTGTGTCTTGAATGTGATACAGCATGCCTTGAATGTGATGCAGTATGCCTTAATTGTGATACAGTGTGCCTTGAATGTAATGCAGTGTGCGTTAATTGTGATAGTGTGCCTTGAATGTGATGCAGAATGCCTTAATTGTAATACATTGTGCCTTGAATGTGATACAGCATGCCTTGAATGTGATGCGGTATGTCTTAGTTGTGATGCTGCATGCCTTGAATTTGATGCAGTATGTCTTAATTGTGATGCAGTATGCCTTGAATGTGATACAGTGTGCCTTGAATGTGATGCAGTGTGTCTTGAATGTAATACAGCACCCCTTAATTGTGAAGCAGTATGCCTTAATTGTGATAGTGTGCCTTGAATGGGATGCAGTATGCCTTAATTGTGATACAGTGTGCCTTGAATGTGATGCAGTGTGCCTTAAATGTGATATTGTGCCTTGAATGTGATGCAGTGTGAAAGTGATGTGATGCAGTGTGCCTTGAATGTGATTCACAGTGCCTTTAATATGACACAGCCTGCCTTGAAAGGGATGCAGTGTGCCTTGAATGTGGAGAGCTGTGCATTGAACATGTTTCAGTGTGCCCTGAATGTGATGCAGTATGCCTTGAATGTGATGCATCATGCCTTGAATGTGATTCAGTGTGTCTTGAATGTGATTCAGTGTGCCTTGAATGTGAGTCAGTGTGCCTTGAATGTGATAGTGATTCAGTGTGCCTTAAATGTGATGCATCATGCCTTGAACGTGTTTCAAAGTGCCTTGAATGTGATGCAGTGTTCCTTGAATATGATGCAGTGTTCCTTGAATGTGATTCAGAGTGCCTTGAATGTGATCAAGTGCCTTGAATGTGATTCAGAGTGCCTTGAATGTGATTCAGAGTGCCTTGAATATGATGCAGTGTTCCTTGAATGTGATTCAGAGTGCCTTGGATGTGATTCAGAGTGCCTTGGATATGATGCAGTGTTCCTTGAATGTGATTCAGAGTGTCTTGAATGTGATTCAGAGTGTCTTGAATGTGATTCAGAGTGCCTTACACTTGATGCAGCATGCCTTAAATGTCATGCAGAATGCCCTGAATGTGATTCAGCATGCCTTGAATGTGATTACGAGTGCCTTGAATATGATGCAGTGTTCCTTGGATGTGATTCAGAGTGCCTTGAATATGGTGCAGTATGCCTTAAATGTGATGCAGCATGCCTTTAATGTGATTCAGGGTGCCTTGAATGTGATTGAATGCCTTGAATGTGATTCAGTGTGCCTTGAATGTGATTCAGAGTGCATTGAATATGATGCAGTGTTCCTTGAATGTGATTCAGAATGCCTTAAATGTGATGCAGCGTGCCTTGAATGTGATTCAAAGTGCCTTGAATATGTTGCAGTGTTCCTTGAATGTGATTCAGAGTTCCTTAAACTTGATGCAGTGTGCCTTGAATGTGATGCAGTACGTCTTAGGTGTGATGCAGTGTGCCTTGAAAGTGATGCAGTATGCCTTGCATGTAATGCAGTATGCCTTAATTGTGGTGCAGTATTCCTTGCATGTGATGCAGTATGCCTTAATTGTGATGCAGTATGCCTTGAATATAATGCAGCATGCCTTGAATGTGATGCAGCATACCTTGAATGTGATGCAGTATGCCTTGAATGTGATGCAGCATACCTTGAATGTGATGCAGTATGCCTTGAATGTGGTGCAGTATGCCTTGAATGTGATGCAGCATACCTTGAATGTGATGCAGTATGCCTTGAATGTGATGCAGCATACCTTGAATGTGATGCAGTATGCCTTGAATGTGATGCAGTATGCCTTAATTGTGATGCAGTGTGCCTTGCATGTGATGCAGCATGCCTTGAATGTGATGCAGTATGCCTTGAATGTGATGAAGTGCCACTTGAAAGTCATGAAACATTTCTTGAATGATGAAGTATGCCTTAAATGTGATACAGTTTGCCTTAAATTTGATGCAGTGTGAAAGTGATGTGATGCAGTGTGCCTTGAATGTGATTCACAGTGCCTTCAATGTGAAACAGCGTGCCTTGAAAGGGATGCAGTGTGCCTTGAATGTGGAGAGCTGTGCACTGAACGTGTTTCAGAGTGCCCTGAATATGAAGCAGTATGCCCTGATTGTGAGGCAGCATGCCCTGAATGTCAGGCAGAATGTCCTGAATGTGATACAGTGTGCCTTGAATGTGGAGAGCTATGCAGTGAACGTGCTTCAGTGTGCCCTGAATGTGAAGTAGTATGCCCTCAATGTGATGCAAAAAGAACAATTGATGGACAGAATGCAGACCAATGTCATACATTCACCCCAGTACAGAGATCTGGGCCTAAATCCATCGTTTTTTTGCTCCCCATGCCATTCCAGCCATATGCAAATCAGTCTTGACCCTGCCCCCAATGGGAACAGTCCAGCCCGAACTGCCAGGCCAGGTCCTCCCTTGACTGTAAACAAGCATCCTAGGACCGATTTTGGGGTTTCACCCCTCATCAGCCAGGATAGCTTGACTCCAGTGGCATGGAGAGCACGGGACCCACGTCTGGGCATACCCGTCCCACTCAGGGTGACAAATGCAACAAGAACAATTGATGGACAGAATGCAGAACAATGTCATACACTCACCCGAGTACAGAGATCTGGGCCTAAATCCATTGTTTTCTTGCTCCCCA
Source organism: Calotriton arnoldi (assembly GCA_963921515.1). Taxonomy (NCBI): domain Eukaryota; kingdom Metazoa; phylum Chordata; class Amphibia; order Caudata; family Salamandridae; genus Calotriton; species Calotriton arnoldi. The sequence continues at coordinate 1,761,503 of CAWUFW010003322.1, read as the reverse complement.
TGCCATTCCAGTTTGAACCCAGCCATATGCAAATCAGTCTCGACCCTGCGCCCAATGGGAACAGTCCAGCCCGAACTACCAGGCCAGGTCCTCCCTGGACTGGAAACAAGCACCCTAGGACCGTTTTTAATGTGATGCAGCGTGCCTTGAATGTGATAGAGTGTGCCCTGAATGTGATGCAGTGTGCCTTGAATGTGATGCAGCATTCCTTGAATGTGATTCAGAGTGTCTTGAATGTGATTCAGAGTGCCTTGAATGTGATGCAGTGTTCCTTGAATGTGATTCAGAGTGCCTTGAATGTGATGCAGTGTTCCTTTAATGTGATTCAGAGTGCCTTGAATGTGATGCAGTGTGCCTTGAATGTGATTGAGTGTGCCCTGAATGTGATGCAGTGTGCCTTGAATGTGATTCAGAGTGTCTTGGATGTGATGCAGTGTTCCTTGAATGTGATTCAGAGTGCCTTGAATGTGATTGAGTGTGCCTTGAATGTGATGCAGTGTTCCTTGAATGTGATTGAGTGTGCATTGAATGTGATTGAGTGTGCCTTGAATGTGATGCAGTGTTCCTTGAATGTGATTCAGAGTGCCTTCAGCATGATGCAGTGTTCCTTGAATGTGATTCAGAGTGCCTTGAATGTGATTCAGTGCTCCTTGGACGTGATTCAGAGTGCCTTGAATGTGATACAGTGTGCCTTGAATGTGATGCAGCGTGCCTTGAATGTGAATCAGAGTGCCTTCAGCATGATGCAGTGTTCCTTGAATGTGATGCAGCGTTCCTTGAATGTGATTCAGTGCTCCTTGGACGTGATTCAGAGTGACTTGAATGTGATACAGTGTACCTTGAATGTGATGCAGCGTGCCTTGAATGTGATTCAGAGTGCCTTGAATGTGATTCAGAGTGCCTTCAGCATGATGCAGTGTTCCTTGAATGTGATTCAGAGTGCCTTGAATGTGATGCAGCGTTCCTTGGATGTGATTCAGAGTGCCTTGAATGTGATTCAGAGTGCCTTAAGCATGATGCAGTGTTCCTTGAATGTGATGCAGCGTTCCTTGAATGTGATTCAGTGCTCCTTGGACGTGATTCAGAGTGCCTTCAGCATGATGCAGTGTTCCTTGAATGTGATGCAGCGTTCCTTGAATGTGATTCAGTGCTCCTTGGACGTGATTCAGAGTGCCTTGAATGTGATACAGTGTGCCTTGAATGTGATGCAGCGTGCCTTGAATGTGATTCAGAGTGCCTTGAATGTGATTCAGAGTGCCTTCAGCATGATGCAGTGTTCCTTGAATGTGATTCAGAGTGCCTTCAGCATGATGCAGTGTTCCTTGAATGTGATTCAGAGTGCCTTGACTGTGATGCAGCGTTCCTTGAATGTGATGCAGCGTTCCTTCAATGTGATTCGGAGTGCTTTGAATGTGCTTCAGAGTGCCTTTAATATGATGCAGTGTGCCTTGAATGTGATTGAGTGTGCCTTGAATGTGATTCAGTGTGCCTTTAATGTGATTCAGAGTGTCTTGAATGTGATGCAGTGTTCCTTGAATGTGATTGAGTGTGCCTTGAATGTGATGCAGTGTTCCTTGAATGTGATGCAGTGTGCCTTGAATATGATGCAGTGTGCCTTGAATGTGATTGAGTGTGCCTTGAATGTGATTGAGTGTGCCTTGAATGTGATGCAGTGTGCCTTGAATGTGATGCAATGTGCCTTGAATGTGATTGAGTGTGCCTTGAATGTGATGCAGCGTGCCTTGAATGTGATTGAGTGTGCCTTGAATGTGATGCAGTGTTCCTTGAATATGATTCAGAGTGCCTTCAGCATGATGCAGCGTTCCTTGAATGTGATGCAGCGTTCCTTGAATGTGATGCAGCGTTCCTTGAATGTGATACAGCGTTCCTTGAATGTGATTCAGAATGCTTTGAATGTGCTTCAGAGTGCCTTGAATGTGATTCAGTGTGCCTTGAATGTGATTGAGTGTGCCTTGAATGTGATGCAGCGTGCCTTGAATGTGATTGAGTGTGCCTTGAATGTGATGCAGTGTTCCTTGAATGTGATTCAGAGTGCCTTCAGCATGATGCAGCGTTCCTTGAATGTGATGCAGCGTTCCTTGAATGTGATACAGCGTTCCTTGAATGTGATTCAGAGTGCCTTCAGCATGATGCAGTGTTCCTTGAATGTGATGCAGCGTTCCTTGAATGTGATGCAAGGTTCCTTGGATGTGCTTCAGAGTGCTTTGAATGTGCTTCAGAGTGCCTTGAATGTGCTTCAGAGTGCCTTGAATGTGATTGAGTGTGCCTTGAATGTGATGTAGTGTGCCTTGAATGTGATTGAGTGTGCCTTGAATGTGATGCAGCGTGCCTTGAATGTGATGCAGCGTGCCTTGAATGTGATTGAGTGTGCCTTGAATGTGATGCAGTGTTCCTTGAATGTGATTCAGAGTGCCTTCAGCATGATGCAGCGTGCCTTGAATGTGATTGAGTGTGCCTTGAATGTGATGCAGCGTGCCTTGAATGTGATGCAGTGTTCCTTGAATGTGATGCAACGTTCCTTGAATGTGATGCAAGGTTCCTTGGATGTGCTTCAGAGTGCTTTGAATGTGCTACAGAGTGCCTTGAATGTGATGCAGTATGCCTTGAATGTGATGCAGTATGCCTTGAATGTGATGCAGTGTGTCTTGAATGTGATGCAGTATGCCTTGAATGTGATGCAGTGTGCCTTGAATGTGATGCAGTATGCCTTGAATGTGATGCAGTATGCCTTGAATGTGATGCAGTGTGCCTTGAATGTGATGCAGTATGCCTTGACTGTGCTTCAGAGTGCCTTGAATGTGATGCAGTGTGCCTTCAGCATGATGCAGCGTGCCTTAAATGTGATGCAGTATGCCTTGAATGTGATGCAGTGTGTCTTGAATGTGATGCAGTATGCCTTGAATGTGATGCAGTGTGCCTTGAATGTGATGCAGTATGCCTTGAATGTGATGCAGTATGCCTTGAATGTGATGCAGTGTGCCTTGAATGTGATGCAGTGTGCCTTGAATGTGATGCAGTATGCCTTGACTGTGCTTCAGAGTGCCTTGAATGTGATGCAGTGTGCCTTCAGCATGATGCAGCGTGCCTTAAATGTGATGCAGTGTGCCTTGAATGTGATGCAGTATGCCTTGAATGTGATGCAGTGTGCCTTGAATGTGATGCAGTATGCCTTGAATGTGATGCAGTATGCCTTGAATGTGATGCAGTGTGCCTTGAATGTGATGCAGTATGCCTTGACTGTGCTTCAGAGTGCCTTGAATGTGATGCAGTGTGCCTTCAGCATGATGCAGCGTGCCTTAAATGTGATGCAGTATGAATGTGCTGCACTATTTATTGAATTTGGTGTGGACTGAGAGTAAACAAGGAAGTTCTCTGAGGGTTGCAGCGATGCACTCCTTCCTTTGGCTTAGCATTATAAGAGCGTCTTTGTAGAGGCGGGCGAGTCACTGAAAACTTGAGCCAGGCTCAGTTGGGTCATCCCGGACCCTCAAGCCCAAAATGAGCTGAGCTTTCATGTGACTTCCGTCTGCTGCCCACGCTGTAACTTCATGGGACAAGAATGATTAAAGTCAAGGCATTACTTGGGATGTAGAAAAGGAGAGGGAAAAAAGATACCCATCTAGTGACTGAATTGTACAATGTGAACCCAAAAATCCTGGGCTCAATCCCAGCTTCCCCACTTGATCAAATTGTGTGATCATATGCGAATATTTTATTTCACAGAGCCTCTTTTTTCTACGTTATCACATATGAACACAACTTAAATACATATGTTTACCATACGTGATATATGAAACCCTCCTGTGTTTGAATTAATAAACTCTAATGTTTCTCATTTATGCCACATATAGGATGTACATGACAAATGAGTTGCCTTTAGCTCACTAATGGCATTTTGCCATCAGAGTTGGGGCAGCACGAAAGTTTCTAAATTTATGTTTAAAAAGTATCATCTTTAATAAATGCCTCTCAACGCTATGATAAAATCTGATGTACAAAAGTGAAACACTTGCGCATGTTAAAACAATACACTTTTTCGAAATTTGGAGAGACTGTATCATATTTTTACTTGTTGTTGATTGCACAATTTACATGGCAAACATTGTCAGGGCTTGGCTCATGCACAGCTCTTGGAGCCAGAGCCGAGCCCTGGGCTCGTCTCACCCTGGGCTCGTCTCACCCTGGGCTCGTCTCACCCTGGGCTCGTCTCACCCTGGGCTCGTCTCACCCTGGGCTTGTCTCTACCTGGGCTCGTCTCACCCTAGGCTCGTCTCACCCTGGGCTCGTCTCACCCTGGGCTCGTCTCACCCTGGGCTCGTCTCACCCTGGGCTTGTCTCACCCTGGGCTCGTTTCACCCTGGGCTCGTCTCACCCTGGGCTCGTCTCACCCTGGGCTCGTATCACCCTGGGCTCGTCTCACCCTGGGCTCGGCTCACCCTGGGCTCGTCTCACCCTGGGCTCGGCTCATCCTGGGCTCGGCTCACCCTGGGCTCATCTCACCCTGGGCTCGTCTCACCCTGGGCTTGTCTCACCCTGGGCTCGTCTCTACCTGGGCTCGGCACACCCTGGGCTCGGCTCACCCTCGGCTCCTCTCACCCTGGGCTCCTCTCACCCTGGGCTCGGCTCACCCTGGGCTCGGCTCACCCTGGGCTCGGCTCACCCTGGGCTCGGCTCACCCTGGGCTCGGCTCACCCTGGGCTCGTCTCTACCTGGGCTCGTCTCACCCTGGGCTCGTCTCACTCTGGGCTCGACTCCTCCTGGGCTCGACTCCTCCTGGGCTCGACTCATCCTGGTCTCGGCTCACCCTGTTAATTTGTTGGCTCGAGCGGCAGTAAAAGACAGCTCACACTGTGCAAGATGCCGTTTTCAATGATTGCACAGTGCGGACAAGCATCCGGCACTGTGCAATCATCGCGAACAGCGCACTACGCAGTTCGCGTAGTGCTACGCGTAGATCGCGTGAGTGCGAAGTGCACTTCGCGTAGCTCGCGTAGCGCTACTCGCGAACTACGCCCACCCTTAGCTTCTACCAGCTATTATAAGCCCGGAGCCACTCCATTGTCTTCAATGGAGCTCCCCACATTCAAATGTTCTAATAGCCTATACTGGCCATTAAAGGCCAGCTCCAGCGTTAAATTCGGCTCGGGCCCTTTATTCAACTAGAGAGTGGGCTGTTAATAGCCAGTAAAGCCCGCTACGGAGGGCTCTAAGACTATTAGAACATTCCGCCTCTAGAGGGCAGAATGTTCTAATTTGTAAAACAAAGGCCTCACGGAGCCCAAGGGGGTTGAAATCCCCTCAGGCTCCGTGAGGCCTTTGTTCACAGCAACACAGTGCTTAATTTGTAAAAATTAAGTGCCAGGACGCTCGCCAGGAGGCCACTGCAGCTTACACTTTCCACTGGTGCTGCCAATGACAGTACCAACACAGCTACTAACCCTCACACTCTTTCAAGTGTTGCAACTCATACTATTCTAGGTCCCCAAAGCTTTAAGAGTGGCTTGTGCGGCAGCCTTTGGTCATTGTTAATGTATATTAAATTAATGAACACCTGTTGTTGCACTCATTTCTAATTTAGGCAGACAGTGCAGCCATGTGGCAGACTGTCATAAATGCAGGTGCTGACAATTAAGTTCTGGTGCTGAGCACTGGAAACCACTGGCTCAAATTAAGCACTGCAGCAACACCTGTGAACCAACATTGGAACGTTGCTGCTCCGGGCTGCTACCGGCCGTTACACTCCATTGTCTTCAATGGAGCCTTAACATTCCAATGTTCTACTTCCGGGTCACGCTCTGTGATGGACAGCTTACACCGTGACGGTGAAGCTGGTGAGGAGGGAGAATCTTCTCAGGGCCACGGCACTCAGACATGCTTACATCTGTCGTGGGATGTGCCCTGACAATTTCTTTACTCAAGGGTTTACTTTAAACCATACAGCAAAAATACATTTTCTCATTTGTCATCTACAAAATGATTAAAATAAGACATATAGATACCCGTCATAAATTTTAAAAACAAAGGGGCATATTAGCAAGGCGTTATCGCCGCTTTAGCGGCACTTTTGCCGATAAAGCGGCAATATTTTTATTGCCCTATTAGCAAGCTGTCGCTAACAGCTGTTAGCGACAGCTTAATGGCGATAGTGGCCGTTTTGTTGCCGCTTTGCATGTCAGCGATAATTATCGCAAATGACATGCAAAGTAGGCATTCCCAACTAAAAGCAACTGCAAACAGTCGCAAACACAACTTCCCCTATTAGCAATGCCCGCGAGCGATAAAAAAGTTGCGCTAACCGCGATTATCGCTGGAATTTAACACCTGCTAAAAACTTGACTTAACCATTCTTGTCAATGGGAGGTGGATTGTAAGGTTAAGTCCTCACCTGCCTATTAGCGAGCTTTTCATTAGCGCAGTGATTTTATCGCTGGATTTCTCGCGCTATTGCTGGGTTTCGCCGCTATCGCTGGATTTTTTATCGCCTTGGAGATAAGCGTTGATAATAACGCGTTATCTCCGCGATGAAATCCAGCGATAGCCGACGATAAAAAAAACAGCGCTAAGCGCGCTTTGCGATAATTATCGCATATCCTAGGTAATATGCCCCATAGTAACTACATTCATTCAGTTCACCTACTCTACTTAAAAATATTTGCAGTGTTCCTTGAATGTGATTCAGAGTGCCTTGAATGTGATGCAGCGTTCCTTGGATGTGATTCAGAGTGCCTTGAATGTGATTCAGAGTGCCTTCAGCATGATGCAGTGTTCCTTGAATGTGATGCAGCGTTCCTTGAATGTGATTCAGTGCTCCTTGGACGTGATTCAGAGTGCCTTCAGCATGATGCAGTGTTCCTTGAATGTGATGCAGCGTTCCTTGAATGTGATTCAGTGCTCCTTGGACGTGATTCAGAGTGCCTTGAATGTGATACAGTGTGCCTTGAATGTGATGCAGCGTGCCTTGAATGTGATTCAGAGTGCCTTGAATGTGATTCAGAGTGCCTTCAGCATGATGCAGTGTTCCTTGAATGTGATTCAGAGTGCCTTCAGCATGATGCAGTGTTCCTTGAATGTGATTCAGAGTGCCTTGACTGTGATGCAGCGTTCCTTGAATGTGATGCAGCGTTCCTTGAATGTGATTCAGTGTGCCTTGAATGTGATTGAGTGTGCCTTGAATGTGATTGAGTATGCCTTTAATGTGATTCAGAGTGTCTTGAATGTGATGCAGTGTGCCTTGAATGTGATTCAGAGTGTCTTGAATGTGATTCAGAGTGCCTTGAATGTGATTCAGAGTGCCTTGAATGTGATGCAGTGTTCCTTGAATGTGATTCAGAGTGCCTTGAATATGATGCAGTGTGCCTTGAATGTGATTGAGTGTGCCTTGAATGTGATGCAGTGTTCCTTGAATGTGATGCAGTGTGCCTTGAATATGATGCAGTGTGCCTTGAATGTGATTGAGTGTGCCTTGAATGTGATTGAGTGTGCCTTGAATGTGATGCAGTGTGCCTTGAATGTGATGCAATGTGCCTTGAATGTGATTGAGTGTGCCTTGAATGTGATGCAGCGTGCCTTGAATGTGATTGAGTGTGCCTTGAATGTGATGCAGTGTTCCTTGAATATGATTCAGAGTGCCTTCAGCATGATGCAGCGTTCCTTGAATGTGATGCAGCGTTCCTTGAATGTGATGCAGCGTTCCTTGAATGTGATACAGCGTTCCTTGAATGTGATTCAGAGTGCTTTGAATGTGCTTCAGAGTGCCTTGAATGTGATTCAGTGTGCCTTGAATGTGATTCAGTGTGCCTTGAATGTGATTGAGTGTGCCTTGAATGTGATGCAGCGTGCCTTGAATGTGATTGAGTGTGCCTTGAATGTGATGCAGTGTTCCTTGAATGTGATTCAGAGTGCCTTCAGCATGATGCAGCGTTCCTTGAATGTGATGCAGCGTTCCTTGAATGTGATACAGCGTTCCTTGAATGTGATTCAGAGTGCCTTCAGCATGATGCAGTGTTCCTTGAATGTGATGCAGCGTTCCTTGAATGTGATGCAAGGTTCCTTGGATGTGCTTCAGAGTGCTTTGAATGTGCTTCAGAGTGCCTTGAATGTGCTTCAGAGTGCCTTGAATGTGATTGAGTGTGCCTTGAATGTGATGTAGTGTGCCTTGAATGTCATTGAGTGTGCCTTGAATGTGATGCAGCGTGCCTTGAATGTGATGCAGCGTGCCTTGAATGTGATTGAGTGTGCCTTGAATGTGATGCAGTGTTCCTTGAATGTGATTCAGAGTGCCTTCAGCATGATGCAGCGTGCCTTGAATGTGATTGAGTGTGCCTTGAATGTGATGCAGCATGCCTTGAATGTGATGCAGTGTTCCTTGAATGTGATGCAACGTTCATTGAATGTGATGCAAGGTTCCTTGGATGTGCTTCAGAGTGCTTTGAATGTGCTACAGAGTGCCTTGAATGTGATGCAGTATGCCTTGAATGTGATGCAGTATACCTTGAATGTGATGCAGTGTGTCTTGAATGTGATGCAGTATGCCTTGAATGTGATGGTGTGCCTTGAATGTGATGCAGTATGCCTTGAATGTGATGCAGTATGCCTTGAATATGATGCAGTATGCCTTGACTGTGCTTCAGAGTGCCTTGAATGTGATGCAGTGTGCCTTCAGCATGATGCAGCGTGCCTTAAATGTGATGCAGTATGCCTTGAATGTGATGCAGTGTGTCTTGAATGTGATGCAGTATGCCTTGAATGTGATGCAGTGTGCCTTGAATGTGATGCAGTATGCCTTGAATGTGATGCAGTATGCCTTGAATGTGATGCAGTGTGCCTTGAATGTGATGCAGTGTGCCTTGAATGTGATGCAGTATGCCTTGACTGTGCTTCAGAGTGCCTTGAATGTGATGCAGTGTGCCTTCAGCATGATGCAGCATGCCTTAAATGTGATGCAGTGTGCCTTGAATGTGATGCAGTATGCCTTGAATGTGATGCAGTGTGCCTTGAATGTGATGCAGTATGCCTTGAATGTGATGCAGTATGCCTTGAATGTGATGCAGTGTGCCTTAAATGTGATGCAGTATGCCTTGACTGTGCTTCAGAGTGCCTTGAATGTGATGCAGTGTGCCTTCAGCATGATGCAGCGTGCCTTAAATGTGATGCAGTATGAATGTGATGCACTATTTATTGAATTTGGTGTGGACTGAGAGTAAACAAGGAAGTTCTCTGAGGGTTGCAGCGATGCACTCCTTCCTTTGACTTAGCATTATAAGAGCGTCTTTGTAGAGGCGGGCGAGTCACTGAAAACTTGAGCCAGGCTCAGCTTGGGTCATCCCGGACCCTCGAGCCCAAAATGAGCTGAGCTTTCATGTGACTTCCGTCTGCTGCCCACGCTGTAACTTCATGGGACAAGAATGATTAAAGTCAAGGCATAACTTGGGATGTAGAAAAGGAGAGGGAAAAAAGATACCCATCTAGTGACTGAATTGTACAATGTGAACCCAAAAATCTTGGGCTCAATCCCAGCTTCCCCACTTGATCAAATTGTGTGATCATACGCGAATATTTTATTTCACAGAGCCTCTTTTTTCTACGTTATCACATATGAACACAACTTAAATACATTTGTTTACCATACGTGATATATGAAACCCTCCTGTGTTTGAATTAATAAACGCTAATGTTTCTCATTTATGCCACATATAGGATGTACATGACAAATGAGTTGCCTTTAGCTCACTAATGGCATTTTGCCATCAGAGTTGAGGGCAGCACGAAAGTTTCTAAATTTATGTTTAAAAAGTATCATCTTTAATAAATGCCTCTCAACGCTATGATAAAATCTGATGTACAAAAGTGAAACACTTGCGCATGTTAAAGCAATACACTTTTTCAGAAATTTGGAGAGACTGTATCATATTTTTACTTGTTGTTGATTGCACAATTTACATGGCAAACATTGTCAGGGCTTGGCTCATGCACAGCTCTTGGAGCCAGAGCCGAGCCCTGGGCTCGTCTCACCCTGGGCTCGTCTCACCCTGGGCTCGTCTCACCCTGGGCTCGTCTCACCCTGGGCTCGTCTCACCCTGGGCTCGTCTCACCCTGGGCTCGTCTCACCCTGGGCTCGTCTCACCCTGGGCTCGTCTCTACCTGGGCTCGTCTCACCCTGGGCTCGTCTCACCCTGGGCTCGTCTCACCCTGGGCTCGTCTCACCCTGGGCTCGTCTCACCCTGGGCTTGTCTCACCCTGGGCTCGTTTCACCCTGGGCTCGTCTCACCCTGGGCTCGTCTCACCCTGGGCTCGTATCACCCTGGGCTCGGCTCACCCTGGGCTCGTCTCACCCTGGGCTCGTCTCACCCTGGGCTCGTCTCACCCTGGGCTCATCTCACCCTGGGCTCGTCTCACCCTGGGCTCGTCTCACCCTGGGCTCGTCTCTACCTGGGCTCGGCTCACCCTGGGCTCGGCTCACCCTGGGCTCCTCTCACCCTGGGCTCCTCTCACCCTGGGCTCGGCTCACCCTGGGCTCGGCTCACCCTGGGCTCGTCTCTACCTGGGCTCGTCTCACCCTGGGCTCGTCTCACTCTGGGCTCGGCTCCTCCTGGGCTCGACTCCTCCTGGGCTCGACTCATCCTGGTCTCGGCTCACCCTGTTCATTTTTTGGCTCGAGCGGCAGTAAAAGACAGCTCGCACTGTGCAAGATGCCGTTTTCAATGATTGCACAGTGCGGACAAGCATCCGGCACTGTGCAATCATCGCGAACAGCGCACTACGCAGTTCGCGTAGTGCTACGCGTAGATCGCGTAGTGCGAAGTGCACTTCGCGTAGCTTCGCGTAGCGCTACTTCGCGAACTACGCCCACCCTTAGCTTCTACCAGCTATTATAAGCCCGGAGCCACTCCATTGTCTTCAATGGAGCTCCCCACATTCAAATGTTCTAATAGCCTATACTGGCCATTAAAGGCCAGCTCCAGCGTTAAATTCGGCTCGGGCCCTTTATTCAACTAGAGAGTGGGCTGTTAATAGCCAGTACAGCCCGCTACGGAGGGCTCTAAGACTATTAGAACATTCCGCCTCTAGAGGGCAGAATGTTCTAATTTGTAAAACAAAGGCCTCACGGAGCCCAAGGGGGTTGAAATCCCCTCAGGCTCCGTGAGGCCTTTGTTCACAGCAACACAGTGCTTAATTTGTAAAAAATTAAGTGCCAGGACGCTCGCCAGGAGGCCACTGCAGCTTACACTTTCCACTGGTGCTGCCAATGACAGTACCAACACAGCTACTAACCCTCACACTCTTTCAAGTGTTGCAACTCATACTATTCTAGGTCCCCAAAGCTTTAAGAGTGGCTTGTGTGGCAGCTATTGGTCATTGTTAATGTATATTAAATTAATGAACACCTGTTGTTGCACTCATTTCTAATTTAGGCAGACAGTGCAGCCATGTGGCAGACTGTCATAAATGCAGGTGCTGACAATTAAGTTCTGGTGCTGAGCACTGGAAACCACTGGCTCAAATTAAGCACTGCAGCAACACCTGTGAACCAACATTGGAACGTTGCTGCTCCGGGCTGCTACCGGCCGTTACACTCCATTGTCTTCAATGGAGCCTTAACATTCCAATGTTCTACTTCCGGGTCACGCTCTGTGATGGACAGCTTACACCGTGACGGTGAAGCTGGTGAGGGAGGGGAGAATCTTCTCAGGGCCACGGCACTCAGACATGCTTACATCTGTCATGGGATGTGCCCTGACAATTTCTTTACTCAAGGGTTTACTTTAAACCATACAACAAAAATACATTTTCTCATTTGTCATCTACAAAATGATTAAAATAAGACATATAGATACCCGTCATAAATTTTAAAAACAAAGGGGCATATTAGCAAGGGCGTTATCGCCGCTTTAGCGGCACTTTTTGCCGATAAAGCGGCAATATTTTTATTGCCCTATTAGCAAGCTGTCGCTAACGGCTGTTAGCGACAGCTTAATGGCGATAGTGGCCGTTTTGTTGCCGCTTTGCATGTCAGCGATAATTATCGCAAATGACATGCAAAGTAGGCATTCCCAACTAAAAGCAACTGCAAACAGTCGCAAACACAACTTCCCCCTATTAGCAATGCCCGCGAAGCGATAAAAAAAGTTGCGCTAACCGCGATTATCGCTGGAATTTAACACCTGCTAAAAACTTGACTTAACCATTCTTGTCAATGGGAGGTGGATTGTAAGGTTAAGTCCTCACCTGCCTATTAGTGAGCTTTTCATTAGCGCAGTGATTTTATCGCTGGATTTCTCGCGCTATTGCTGGGTTTCGCTGCTATCGCTGGATTTTTTATCGCCTTGGAGATAAGCGTTGATAATAACGCGTTATCTCCGCGATGAAATCCAGCGATAGCCGGCGATAAAAAAAACAGCGCTAAGCGCGCTTTGCGATAATTATCGCATATCCTAGGTAATATGCCCCATAGTAACTACATTCATTCAGTTCACCTACTCTACTTAAAAATATTTGCTATGTGCTACACTGTAAAATGCTAAATGTACATGTAAGATCATGTTGGTACTGAGTATCTGTCCAGAATTTCTCAGACCGGCTTACTCATGAGTGTAGGAAAAGTCATTGACTAAGTAATAAGAGAGTGGAAGGGGTCATTTGTAGCGCAATGGGGAATCCCCATGTTATGGGGTTCCTCCCAAGCGCCTTCCTCAAAGACCCCTCCCCCACTGCTTGTAACCTCACATTTTGATCCATGTGGGTTCCTGCTGCAGATTAAGTTTTCTGCTACTGGTAAGTTCCCCTTAGCCCCTCTTCACATTCATACTTCTTCTGTGGGCCATCTGGCGCCCTCTGCTGGTGGTTCTCTAGGTGGGTGCTTAGCATTGCCTTGCTTTAGTAGAGCCTGTGGGCTTTGGCCCTTGTGGCCAATGTTTCCATTACCTCAGCCAGATTTGGCAGGAGTGTGTGATTGATGGTCTCTAGGCTTAGCCCCCGCCCCCTCGAACATGGCGGCCCCTCTCTACTCTGCAGGAGCACCCTCGGTTCGAGGGCTTGGGATTGCTTGGGGCTGTTGGGCTGAGGGAGATGGGATTATGTTGACCAACCTAGAAGAGTATTAGACGGCGGCCATGATGGATCAAAACTTACGACCCCCTCTGTCTTTTTCTCCTTACAGTGTCGGGAAGGATGTGACCGTTGGGAAGGTTCGGGACATCGCCTCCTTCCGGAAGCACTTCCGAATGGGCTTCATGACCATGCCAGCCTCCCAGGAGCACGCCCCGCATCCGTGTGCCAGCGCCATGGCTCCACGCTCACTCTCCTGCCACTCCGTGGGCAGCGTGGAGAATGGTGGCGACTCGTCCAGCGCCAGGAAGCCCCCAGCCAAACCAAAGCGCCATCCGAGCACCAAGCTGAGCTTGACCGGGGACGCGCGCAACAGCGGGTCAACGGAGAACTCTGGACCGAAGAAGGCTGGTGAGTGAGGGCCCACGCCATGAGCGATGTCTTGGACTAAGCAGCGTGGGCCACAGTTGAGGAAGGAATATCTCACGCTTACGTACTGGTGCCAGGAGGGTGCAGAGGATCTGAAGGCGCGACAGTTGTAATCACTGATTAAGGAGTTTGTGAGAGAGGTTGGATATGAGCTGCCTGGTGATGTTGCTTGAGGTGCAGGGCTTATTGGGAAACGGGGGGCAGCATCAAACACTTCATCAGATGAGTGGGGGACCATGGGACCCCTTAGGCACCATCAAGAAGAGTTGGGGGAACTCTGGCAGTAAATGCTGATTTCAGGTCATACATACCACATACATACATGTATGAGGAAGGGCCTGAATTGGGGCTAGATATTGAGGGTTCTTTGTTTCTGACCTGTCTCCCTCTGTAATTTGTTTCACGTCCAAATCTGTGTGTGCACATAGATTCCTCACAGTTTGCCCAGAACCAGTGCTTAATTTATAAAGAGGTGCTATTGAATGCCAGCGTTCCGTACACCAAGGCTGCCTAGTCTTGATTTCAACTCATTAATTTTCTTTCTTCCCCCTTCCTACACTTCCTGTCCCTTTATCTCACTGTTGCTGGTTCTTTTCCTTCCCAGTGTTCTTCCTTTGTCACGGTTTTCCATCTTTCTCTTCATCCTCCTTTCCCTCTTTTGTGTTTTTCCCTTTCTTGCTCTGGATCCAAATTTGTTGAGGAAAAATAAGTGAAGGTCCCCAAAAATGAGTGCCTGTGACCCCACCTGCAACCACCAGCTCAAATAAAGTTTTGGTTGTAGAAACTAGACTGGCGTACAGTGACATGAAAACGAACCCACTAGATTTCCAACACTGACTCAAAAACACAAGGAGATTGAGCAAGCCGACTTGGTTTGCACCACCCAAAGATACTGGTGCCGATGGTAGAAGCCCAAGTCAAGGCAGCAAACAAATCAGAGAAATGGAGCTCTCCTGACCCCTTCAGCTAAAAAGCGCTGCGTTGCTCAGGCCTGTGCCAGAATTCCAGGATGAGTTGTGGTAAGAGGGTGGAACTCAATCCTGGGATCTAGGGCAAATATCCACAAAAAACAAAGGGCCTGATTGCGATCTTGGCAGACGGGCTACTCCGTCACGCGGGATTTATATTTCGGCGGACAGGATATCCGTCACTGTTGCGATGGAGTAACCCGTCCGCCAAGATCTAAATAAGGCTCAAAGTTCCCTGGAAGAAAAATGTCACCGTTTATTTTAAAGAAAGTGAGTTGAAATGAAACAGCCCTTCCAAAGAATGAATCAACAATCATCTTTTAGAAATTTGAAAGTTTGTTAAAAATAGACTGAGTTCAAAATACTACCAGAGTGGCTGACCCCAAGTGCCTTAATGGCTGGTGGGCTGGAAGGGTCTAGTTTACTAGCCCACTCTGTTGCCGTGGACTTGCAGATATGACACAGTTTTCAAATGAGATCCCTCTTTAATCGAGGGCCAGTGAAGTGATCTGGGATCAGGTGCAGTGCGATGTGGGAATCATTCTTTTGTCTGATTGGCTGAGCACAAGTGCACGAGAGAGTGTGAGAAGCTCATCCGAGGAGTCTGAGTGATAGTTGAGAGCTCTCCTCCGCAGAAGCCGTACCCACGCCGGGGCCTACTCACAAAGGCATTTTGGACGACGTAAAATAGTAGAAACTAGTTACGTACTTGTAACTCCAGCTCTCCGACATTGGTATCTTTTATATATTCACATGCGTCGTCAGGCTGGGAATCCCCTGTACATTAAAATAGCAATATACAGTGTAAAATATACAGTATATAATGTCAAATGGCCGTAGGCTTGAAACAGTAAATAATAAATAACATAGTATGTTTAGTAGCACATCCTCCTCATTTGAAAAAACCCAAACTTCAGCCAATGAGGTGGAAGCTTAAGCTCTCCTACTCCCCTTAAAGGCAGCCATAGCTCAGATTGCAAAGCACAAGTATGAGAATAAAATACCCTGAGCCTCTGACCGGGGACGAGGGAGGGTCCAATGTGAATATATAAAAGATACCATTGTTGGAGAACTGGAGTTACAGGTAAGTAACTAGTTTCTTCTCCAACATTGGATCTTTTATATATTCATTCACATGCTTGAATCAGAATAGCAAGCAGTGCACATTATGAAACACAACATAGCAGGAAGCAGGCTCACCTTTAATGAAACAGGTTTCCCAGAACTGCCTGTCCCACTGCTGCGTCAGCTTCTGCGTCCACGTCTAGGCAGTAATGCTTTGTGAACATATGCCTGTTCCTCTAGGTGCACGGCAGATGTCTTTCAAAGGCACCCCAGCATGCACCTGGTGGAATGCACCTTCATGCTTTCCTGGAGAGGACGCTTGTCTTTGGCGTGGCAGAAAGCAATACAGGCGAGCTATCCCCTGTTTGGACAGGGCTTGACCTTTTCGTGGTGACCAAATGACACAAACAGCTCGTCTGATGTGCGTCTGTCCTTTGGTTTGTCTATATAGAATTTGATTATGACAACACTAAGGAGGGTTACCTTGTTTTCCTTAAATCCTAATATTTTTGAGGTGCTTGCGTGGCCCACGGTGTATCACCTGAGTATATGAGTTCAACACCCCGGTGCAACGGTGTGAACACCACATCTCTAGGATATAATTGTTGTGTCTTCACCCACAGGTCCCACCCGTGGCCTGCTTCATCGTTGGACCCACACCCTCCTCACCTAGTGTGAGTGGGCGGGCTCAACGCGTTGGTAAGCGGAGCACTTATTCTATGGCCTAGGGATTTGAAAATGGATTAAAATTGCTGTTTTAAACCTTGCCTTAGGACCTTGGGAATAAATAGTGACTGAGATCCAGCAAGCAGTTTTAATGACTGGTCCAATGATGGGTCCAATGATGAAGCAGGCCACAGGTGGGACCTGTGGGTGAGGACCGAACAATTATATCCCAGAGATGTGTTGATCACACCATTTTACCAGGGTGTTGATCTCATATACTCACGGGAGCAGGGACCCATGTCCCTGCTCCCGTTCCCAGCGAAAGTCATCGAGAATGCCATCAACAGCCAACTCGCCACATTCATTGAAGAACACAACATCCTCGACTCCTCCCAATCCGGCTTCAGAAAAAACCACAGTACGGAAACCGCCCTCCTCGCCGCAACAGACGACATCCGCACCCTACTGGACAAAGGAGAAACAGTAGCCCTCATCCTCCTCGACCTATCAGCGGCGTTCGACACAGTCTCCCACCACACCCTAATACGCAGACTCCACGACGCAGGAATCCAGGACAAGGCCCTCGACTGGATCCGCTCCTTCCTCTCCGGCAGGACGCAGCGGGTCAGACTCCCCCTTTCCTCTCGGACCCCACACCTACCACCTGCGGAGTCCCCCAGGGCTCCTCCCTCAGCCTGACGCTCTTCAACGTCTACATGGCTCCACTCGCCCCCCTCGTCAGAACCTACGGACTCAACATCGTGTCATATGCAGACGACACCCAGCTCATCCTCTCCCTATCCAACGAGCCCAACACCGCCAGACGCAACTTTCGAGAAGGCATGGAAGCCGTCGCCAAATGGATGAAAAACAGCTCCCTACAACTAAACACCAACAAAACAGAAGTACTCATCATGGGCCCAAACCCCGATGCCTGGAGCGACACCTGGTGGCCCCCGCCCTCGGAAACCCGCCAACCCCCACGGACCACGCACGCAACCTGGGAATCATCCTGGACTCCGAGCTCAAAATGGACCGCCAGATCAACTCTGTCTCGTCTTCCTGCTTCCACACCCTCCACCTCCTTCGTAAGACCTTCAAATGGATCCCCCTCGAACACCGAAAGACCGTCACTCACGTCCTGGTCACCAGCAGACTCGACTACGGCAACGCACTCTACGCCGGAATAAAGAAAAACCTCACCCGCAAGCTACAGAACATCCAGAACGCCGCCGCAAGACTGGTCCTCAACCTGCCAAAACACTGCCACATCTCCCAGCACCTGCGCACACTCCACTGGCTCCCTGTCGAGGCGAGAATCACCTTCAAGATGCTCACCCACGCACACAAGGCCCTCCACGGCACCGGACCAGCATACCTGAACAGCCGACTCAAATTCCACGCACCCCAAAGGACCCTACGATCAGCCCAGCTCTCCTACGCCGTCGTCCCCCGCACTAGAAAGACCAGATCGGGAGGCCGCTCCTTCTCCTTCCTCGCGGCCAAAGCATGGAACGCCCTTCCGCTCCACCTCAGACAGACAACATCGCTCCCCATCTTCGCAAGAAACCTCAAAACCTGGCTCTTCGACAGACCCCCTCCTTGATGGATGGAACCTGCACCCCCCCCCACCCCTAGCGCCTTGAGACCCTTACGGGTGAGTAGTCGCGCTTTAACAAACCCCTGATTGATTGATTGATTGATTGATATACTCTTGTGATATACCATGGGCCACACAACCATCTTAAAAATATTGGGGTCTAAGGAAAAGAGGGTAACCCTCCTTAGTATTGCGATAGTTAAGCTTGGGAGGCAGAGGGGCTGCCTTTACTAATAGCTTCTCACTCCTTCATAGTGCTATTCCTCTGTATAGAATTTGAGACATATACACAAGTCTAGAGAATGTAATGACCTTTCTGCTGTTGAAGATGGATTGGGAAAGAAGGATCTAAGAATGACAGGCTCATGGAGATGGAAGTCGGTAGGCACCGTAGGAACTAATTTAGTATTGGTTCCTAGTATCACTTTATCCTCCATTAAGCAGAGAAAAGGTTCTCTGATGGCGAATGCCTGAATCTCTCCCACTCTCCTAGCGGATGTCAGAGCCCGGAGAAGTGCTGTTTTCCATGAGACAAATTTCAAGTCTGCTCTGTGTATAGGCTCGAACGGAGGCAACATCAGCTGTATTAGGCTCCCATGGAACCGGAGGATGTTGAAGAGGTAGAAATGCTCTGAAGAGCTCTTTGATAAACTGTTTAATGGTCCTCTGGGAAAACAGAGTAGAGGTTGATGTGTCAGTCCTTTTAAATCTCAAGATTGCAGCCAGATGGACCCTGACTGCAGCCAGATTGACCCGGACTGAAGAATATTTGAGACCACTCTTGGCCAATCTTAACAAATATGGAAGGATCTGAGAGGGCTTTATTGAAGTGGATGATGAACATTATTCCTGCATCAGACACGGAAATGCTTCCATTTAGCGTTGTAAGTCTTGATAGTCGCTGGAGCTCGAGCCTGAACCAGAATCTGTTTACACTCCTGCGATAGATCCAAATGGCCAAATTGTAGATGGTCAGGTACCATGCTGTCAGGTTCAGAGACTTGGGATCGTGGTGGAGAATCTTTCGATTATGGCTGGCCAACATCCTGGGATGCACCTTCAAAGGAATGACTGGACGTGCTGCCAACTGCAGTAGCTCGCTGTACCAGTACTGGCGAGGCCACGCCGGAGCAATGAGGATCAGAATGCAATGGTCTATCTTCGCCTTCGTCAACACCCTGGGGATCAGGGGAAAAGGAGGAAAGGCATAGGCAAATATCTTGGACCAACTGATCGAAAGAGCATTATCCATCGCCCCCGGATGCCAAACCCTGCTTTGCAAAGCATGGGTAATTCCTGTTGATCGGAGTGGCAAACACTACGATTGTTGGGTGACCCCACTGATTGAAAATGTAATCCAGCTGTTTCTGTTCTCATTTCCACTTGTGGCAGTCTGACAAGTTCTGGCTGAGTGCATCCGGCTGATCGTTCTGGCAGCCTGGCAGATGTTGCACAGCAATGTCTATCCTGTGAGACATGGCCCAGTTCCACAGCAGCTGATCCTCTTCTGAAAGGAGTCTGGAGCGAGTTCCTCCTTGCTTGGCTATGTAGAACATGTATGTTGTGTTGTTTGTTCTGACTAGGACTGCCTGACCTGCCAATCTGGGGAGGAACGATTGTAAACCAAGTCTTACGGCGTGGAGTTCCAACACATTGATCTGGAGACTCTTCTCTACACCTGACCAGAGGTTTCTGGTTGAAAGCTCTTGCAGTTGAGCTCCACATCTGTCCATGGATGCAACTGTGGTGAGTAAAAACCTCTCTGTTATTGGCAGGAAAGAAAGAGCTGCATTTAGGTTTGCTGGAATCCTCCACCACATTAGAGATTGTTTCAAGCGCCTTGTGACACAGACCATATCTTCCAATGAGCCTTCCACCTGTTTCCATTGCAAATCCAGCTCTTGCTGAACAGGTCTCATACAAGGCATGCTTAACGGAATGAGGCCTATACATGATGCCATCAGGCCTTTCAGGGACTTGTATTGCCTCACTGTAATTGGTTGTTTTTCACTAGTAGGCTTTGCCAGTGCCTGTAACGTTCTCACTCTTTCTGCCGATGGAAAGGCTTTTCTCAAATGAGTGTTGAGTATTGCTCCCAGAAATTGGATCTTTGTTTGAAGTTCCAACGATGACTTCTCCCTGTGGAAAGTGAGACCTAATCTCTGGAGAGATTGATGCAAGCTTTCATGGAAGCTTTTGCTCTTTCCCTGAATGGCACTTTGACTAACCAGTCGTCCAGATATGGGAGCACCTGGTGACCTTCTCTCCTGAGAAAAGCGGCAACTGTAGCGAGACATTTGTGAATATTCTCTGCGCTGATTCGAGTCCAAAAGGGAGATCATTGAATTGGCAGTGCTGACCCACTACTGAGAATCGAAGATACTGTCTGTGTTTTTGATGAATTGGTCTGTGGAAGTATGCATCTCGAAGGTTCAGGAAGGTAAAAAAATCCCCTTACTGCATCATCTGGAGGACTTCTTGCAAAGTAAGCATCCGAAATTAATATTTCTTTTGAAACTTGTTCAGCTCTCTCACATCCAGTATTGGTCTCCATTGACTTGTCTTCTTTTTGATTAGGAAGAACCTGGAATAAAAACCTTGATTCCTTTGGGATTTTGGGACAATCTCTGTGGCTCCTTTGAAGAGAAGCATGGGAATTTCCATTTGCAGCTCCGTCAGATGAAGATGATGTTCCTTTCTTGGTGGACAAACTGGGGGTCTCTGAATGAACCCCAACATATGGCCTGATTGGACAATTTGTACCACCCATTTGTCTGATGCTCTGTTCTTCCATGCGGAAGCAAAAAGGGAAATTCTCCCCGCCCCAGCCTCTGAGGACCAGATGGAAAAGGGGGTACAAGCTGGGAGTCAAACTCTCTTCTGATTCTCATTGGTTCGTGCTTGTGAGGAACCTCTTTTCCTTCCTGAAGACCTCCCATGAGCTTGTCTTTGGTTTCAATTGAAGGAGTATCCTTGATCGTATCCAGACTGTCTTTGAGGATAATAAGATCGTCCCTGACCTCCATACTTATTGAATCCTGCTCCAAAAGTTTGTGATCTTCGTGGGCCACGAAAAGTAGACATTCCAAATCTGCGATACGGCAACAGTCTTAATGCCTTTGCTGTGTCAGTGTCGGTTTTAAGGTATTGCAAACCATTATCAAAATGTTTACCAAAAAGAGTTAGAGTCTAAGATCCTAGATTGGACATCAGTACGGAAGGCTGTGGATTTTAACCAGCCTGGTCTCCTTAATACAGTCCCTCCTGCCAACTGGCGAAAACCTGTATTCGAAGCATCCATTACTGCGCCAATAACCAAAGAAGAAGTCAGTTCTCCTACCTTTAGGATAGCTCTCGATGTTTCCCTCTTATCCTCGGGAATAAGTTAAAGTAATGGAGCAATGTCATGCCCCATCTGCCGATTATACTGATCTAGAATCGCCAGGGCATTGGCTCTCTTAATTGAGGTTGCTGCCGTAGAGGAAATTCTCCAGCCCAGATTGTCAATATGTTTGCTATCCTTGTCTAGCGGACTAGATGATGTGGTTATTGATGTCTTGGTTCTTCTTTGAGCTGCTGAGCAATTACTGAATCCAGTCTAGTATGACCGGTGAGACAAGCTGGAGCTGAATCCGGGGCCTTGTATTTCTTCTCCAGACGAGGTATCACCGCTGGAACAGTAGCAGGTGTCTTCATTCATTCTAGACCTTCTGACCAGACATATTCAAGAATGGGTATGGACTTAACGTATGTCTGAGGTTGCTCATTAAAGTCACGAAGAAAGCATGGCTGATCTACAGAGGTCATTGGTAGGCTGATTTCTTGGCCATTCTTTCAATCAATAAATGAAATTTAGAAATATCATCTGTAGCATCCTGCGGAATTGGCCCATCATTTCCACTTGAGACAATGTATTCTCACCCATTATCATCTTCTCCATCACCATCTGGTGGTAACTCTCGTTTTTCTGCCATATCAGAGTATGTAGAACCATTAGAGTAAACATCATCCATATCTACTCCATGGACTGATCCCCTTGGCGTTGGAGGAGGAGGTAGCGGTGATTGCTGCCTAGGAGGTGAAACTGGTAAAGGAGAAGGTTGAGGAGGCGAGAGGATGGGTGCAGCAGGTAACCCAATGTTAAGATTAGTGGTTGGTTGCTGCAGTGATAACTTATTAAAAGTATCCATCATTTGTTGTAACATTGATATGGGGGCCATTGGCACTTGGACCACATCTGGTTCTCTTTTATATTTAGGTGATTTCTGTATTAAATCAATTCGAGTACTCCCAGATTTGTACTCCTGCTGATGCACATATTCACTGTGGGACTCCTCATCGTCCATTGCTTCCTCTCCAAAATCTGGGACATAGCTCACATCCAATTGTGTTGGGCTGTAAGCTGTCAGCGAGGAATAATCACTTGCCTTTTCTTCTTGATCTGACAGCAGTAATTGCACTGGAGGAAAATCTGTCATCCTTAAAGGTGAAAATACATTTCCTCCCATGTCTTTTATTGGCTGCGTAATTCTCAACTGTGACGTTCTCTTTGTAGTCGACGGAATGTTCGACATCGACTGTGTCATCTTCGACGGAATGTTCAACGTCGATGGTGTCATCGTCGTCGACGGAGGTCTCGTCTTCGACAGTATCTTCCTTGTGGACGATGGAGTTGAAATTGTCGAGGTTTTGCCATCTACGAGGTTTCCCTTGAAGACTTCTTTCTAACTACAGGTGAATCTCTGTAGAGCTTAGACTCTGGGAAACTGTACAAGTCTCCTCTTGTGCGCTGCCTTCATGGAAGTTCTTGGAGGGGCACTTCCCACGGAATCTTCCCCTGAAGAGATGGCATCTCCTTTAGAAGGAGGAACATTCTATTTACTTATGAGAAATATTTCCAGCCTCCTTTCTCTGTACTTAAGAGTCTTAGTTGAGAAAGACTTATCAATCTTACATTCTGCTGACTTATGTTTAGGATAAAGACAATAACTACTCTGAGAGTGTGGGTCATCAGTGTGCATTTTCTTGCTGTCACAAGATAAACAAGTTTTAAAAAGAGTTCTCTTCTCTTTGTCAGCCATGGTGACAGTTGGTGACAGTTGATGGTCAGACCAAATGATCTCCCTGGTCCAGAAATTGTAACAATCTTCCCTAAAAACAACTCACAGTACAGTAGTGCTGAATTTAGGGCTTGTTCAATTCCAGGGCAGACCAAAATAAAAACAATTTAAGGGTCACTGAAGGGTGAGAGCAGAGCTGTGACAGGGGGCTCCCTCACACACGACGTGCAGTAGAAATCTGAGCTATGGCGCCCTCTAGTGGGAGTAGGAGAGCTTTAGCTGCCACTTCATTGGCTGAAGTTTGGGTTCTTTCAAATGAGATGGATGTGCTACTAAACATACCATGTTGTTTCAGTCCTATGGCCGTTTTACATTATATACTTGATGCTGTACATTTTTCACTGTATGTATACTGCTATTTTATTGTACCGGGGATTCTGAGCCTGATGACAGGGAATGATTCAAGCATGTAAATATATCAATGATCCGGTATTGGAGAACTCCTGTGGGACTCGCTTAAGTACTCTTACGTACCTTTGTAACTCGGCCTTCAAAACATTGTAAATAGGACTATTCAGGGAATTGTCATATTCCATTATTTCAAACAGAAAGGGCTTTGCTCTTTTACTGATTAACAAAGACATGTATGAGTACATAAATGAGTTCTCCTGTAGTATTTCTTCCCCTATGGACCCCTCAGACACCGACTGGTAGTAGGCGTCTGAAGTTACTGGAGAAAGGAATGCTCACGTGGAATGACCGTGGGGCAATAGGTTTAGACCGACACCACAAATGGTTGCTGAAGTTTTGGGAACCATCATTTTCACATAGTAATCACAGCTCGAGACAGTCCAAAATATAGGATGCAGACTTTTCTTCAGGTGACACAATCTTCTCAGCTCTGGGCACCTTTCTTAGTTTTCCATAGAGTATGGTCATTTTTCAGATTTTCCAGAGATGTTGAACATTTTGCAAATCACCCGACTACTTCCAGGCAGGTAGAAACACCAGAAAGGAGGGTGCAAGAGCTGGGACACAGAAGGCAGACCCAAGGAAGCAGCTATTAGGTTATAAATGGTGCTGGCACTGCCTGAGGTGTAGCCGGCTGGGCTGAGCAGAGGGCATCTCATTGAGCCGCCCAGCCCCACTGACACAATCAGCCTCTGAAGTCTCTCTCCTGCCACCTATGTCTGACAGAAACAAGCACGCTTGTGATCTTAGGGGTCAAACATGCAAGGGGAGGGGGCATGAAAGAAGTTATATCAGAGGGCAGGCACACTGTCATCCGGACATAGAAAGGCTGCTCAGAGATGAGTGTGGACTGGGGTCTGTGTGAGGACTCAGAGTAACTGAAGATGCATGTACATGAGGTCTAAGGAGGCTACATATGTCAATTACATTCAATGAGATTGTTTCCTAAACATTCAGAAATGTTAAAATAAATACAGTGAGCACAGTTTAATGAAGTTTTCCCATAATTTCTGGCATCGACTTAAAAAACATGAATATGATTTTCCACACAGTTTTGAAAATATTTGTGTTACTTCCAGATGTTTGTGCTCATATTTGAACTAGTGTCCATGAGCTCCACAGACCCCACCTGCTGTGCACTGGGTGGCTGAAGTTTGGGAGAGTGTCAGATTCACATAGGTTAAGCACAGGGCCAAGTGAAACTGACTGAATGGACCTATGTTCTTCGACTTCATACCCACTCTTTTCCCAGCTGATGAGGGGAGTAAGGTGCTGAGCGTAACAACACAATCCTCTCCTGATAATATTTTATGATTTCTGTGTTCTAGGTTCTCAAAAATCGGGACCAGAAAGTCGAGAGTTTGGAAGGAAAATACCACCCCAGAAACCCAAACGGAGTCCGAACACCCACTTGTCGGTGTCGTTTGATGAGAGCTACCAGGGCCGGCCCACAGCGAGGGTGGCGCCTGTGAGCGGGCGGCAGCGGTTTAGTAGGACAGACTCCCACCTGAACACAAAGAGCTCGGACGGGGAGGATGAGGAGCCCGTCTACATTGAGATGGTGGGCGACATTTTTAAAGGGCAGAACACCCCGGATGAGGACTCGGATGAGAGTGAGGCCATCTACGAGGAGATGAAGTACCCCCTCCATGAGGACTCCACCTCCAAGACCAATGGCGTAGCTGGCCACCATCACCATCACCACAATCATCACCAACATCAAATGAGGTACCACGCGAAGCATGAGACCACGAAAATACCCACCAGCTCCAACCCGAAGGCCTCCCCATGTGAGATCCCACCACCCTTCCCTAACCTCTTGCAGCATCGCCCCCCTCTCTTGGCATTCCCGTTGGGCAAATCTCAGAAGCCCAATAAACCAAGCACAACATCGGCGCCCCAGCAGGGCTCCAAGCTCCCAGTGCTACAGGCTGGCATTCCTCAAGCCAGGGAGCCATTGTCATCACCGGCGACTCCCCAGGTGCCTGGGCACCATCGAGGGGTAGACAGCAGTGGAGGAGAAGACAAGGACTTGCAAGCCTTCCAGCAACAGCTTGGTCCTGCCGGTAGGGCCCGTAGCCATTCCACCCCACTGCCACCACAAACATCCAGCAACCAGAAGTCCGAGAAGGAGCTTCCAAATTCGCACAGTATGATTTGTCCCCCGGTCAGGGTTGCGGCTGCTGCAGCGGCTGCAACAGCCCACTCGATGCTTCCAGTCCCTCAAAGTTCTGCTCAACCCAAGGACAAAGCGCTCTCGTACACGATGGTGTACTCCGCTGTCAAAGTGACCCATTCCGTGCTTCCAACGCCCCAAGTTTCCATTGAGCAAAAGACAGAAAAGGAGGTGTCCGTGCTCCATGGCATGCTGTGCTCCACAAGCCGGGCGTCCACTCCGGTACGGCCAGCATCTGCCCTCACCCGGAGCTCGACGCCCCATAGTCTTCAGGAACAGTCGCCGTCCCCACTCAGTATACTGTGGACACACCCTTCATCAGGGCTGAAAAGGCCACCTTCCTATGACAGTGCCAAGCCTGCTGGGAACCCCAAGAACTGCCCCTCTGGACTACCGTCTACAGTGAAGACACAAGGCCAGGAGAAGGCAACCCCGGCGAGCACGGTCATGACTTCCGAGTCTAGGGCAGCCGCCACCCTGGAGGAGGAGGAGTCATTCAACTCGTGCTGGGCCCTACAGCGGAAGGCCTCGTGCAGCCGGAAGTCCAGGGACTCAGACAGTAAGTGTACAGAGGAACTGTTACTAAAGGTGCGCTACTGTATGATGTTTGTAAGGGATGCTGTTCTATGGGAGGGTGAAGTGGTCAGCAAGGCCTTTATCCCAGAGTGACACATGTTCCTCCATGTCTGCCTAGCCAGGAAGATGCTTGCCCTCTGCTCAAGGGATGTATCAATAGTTTGTAGAGCGTGGTTTCCACACACTGCCATTGGACAGCACAAAAGAGCATGTTAGCTGTGAAGTACTTGCACGAGTGTGGAGTGGAGTTACGGCGCTGCGTCCAGGGTCTCCACCGGCCCCAGGCAGATGTGGCCCACGACACGTCTTCTCGCTTCTTACTTTGTTTGTCCATGGGGGTAGCGCAGAGAGAATAAAAAGATGCAGGTATCCGCACACAACACAAAAGGATGCAATGCTGCACGCAACACAAAAGGATGCATGGCTGCATGCAACATAGCGCTGCACGCAACCCAAAAGCGTGCATGTCTGCATGCTACATAGCGCTCATGGGCTCACATAACACAAAAGGATGCATGGCTGCATGCAACATAGCTCTGCACGCAACCTAAAAGGATGAATGGCACCACCCAACACAAAAGGATGCATGGCTGCACGCAATACAAAAGCGTGCATGGCTGCATGTAACATAGCACTCATGACCGCACCCAACACAACATGATGCATAGCTGCATGCAACACAAAAACATGCATGGCTGCATGAAAATAGAGCTCATGACCCCACACAACACAAAAGGATGCATGGCTGCATGCAACACAAACACATTCATGGTTGCATGCAACATAGCGCACATGGCTGCACACAACACAAAAGGATGCATGGCTTCATGAAACACAAACACATGCATGGTTGCATGCAACATAGCGCACATGGCTGCACACAACACAAAAGGATGCATGGCTGCATGCAACACAAAGCATGCATGGTTGCATGCAACATAGCGCACATGGCTGCACACAACACAAAAGTGTGCGTGGCAGCATGCAACACAAAAGTGTGCATGGCTGCATGGAACATAGCACACATGGCTGCACACAGCACAAAAGTATGCATGGTTGCATGCAACACAAAAGTGTGCATGGCAGCATGCAACATAGCATGCATGGCTGCATGCAACACAAAAGGATTCATGGCTGCATGCAACACAAAAGCGTGCATGGCTGCATGCAACATTGTGCACATGGCTGCACACAATACAAAAGTGTTCATGGCTCCATACAACATAGCACTGCACACAACACAAAAGCGCACATGGCTGCAGCCAACATAGCACACATGGCTGCACAAAAACATGCATGGCTGCATGTAACACAAAAGCCTGCATGGCAGCATACAAAATAGCACGCATGGCTGCATACGACACAAAAGTGTGCATGACTGCATGCAACATAACACTGCACGTAACACAAAAGAGAGCATGGCTGCATGCAACATAGCACTACACGTAACACAAAAGAGAGCATGGCTGCATGCAACATAGCGCACATGACTGCATGCAACACAAAAGAATGCATGACTGCATGCAACATAGCGCACATGGCTGCATGCAACATAGCGCACATGGCTGCAACACAAAAGCGTGCATAGCAGCATGCAACACAAAAGCGTGCATGGATGCATGCAACACAAAAGCATGCATGGCTGCATGCAACACAAAGTGTACATAGCTGCATGCAACATAGCGCTGCATGCAACACAAAGCATGCATGGCTGCGTGCCAAATAGCACACATGGCTGCAGGTAACACAGAAGCATGCATGGCTGCATGCCAAATAGCGCACATGGCTGCAGGTAACACAGAAGCATGCATGGCTGCATTCAACACTAACATGCGCATGTCTGCAAGGAACTGTTTCCACCTGGGCATTTGGATTGACGCGGTGGAATCACTAGAAACCACACATGGAAAATGTCCCTGCTGTTAATACTTACCTATGTCCAATTCTATAAATAGTGTTAGGGGCTCCTCTGCTGTCTCAAGACTGTGCCCGCAGCACGTGTGCACCCTGTGAGATAGCTAAACCTACGAGAACTGTGTACCACGAGGGGCAGCACTGCTGTCTCAGGACTGAACATGCAGCACGTGAGCACCCTGTGAGATAGCTGAACCTACGAGAACTGTGTACCACGAGGGGCAGCACTGCTGTCTCAGGACAGAGCTCGCAGCACGTGTGCACCCTGTGAGATAGCTGAACCTATGAGAACTGTGTACCACGAGGGACAGCTCTGCTGTCTCAGGACAGAGCTCGCAGCACGTGTGCACCCTGTGAGATAGCTGAACCTACGAGAACTGTGTACCACAAGGGGCAGCACTGCTGTCTCAGGACTGAACATGCAGCATGTTTGCACCCCATGAGATGCTGAACCTACGAGAACTGTGTAACACGAGGATAGGTCTGCTGTCTCAGGACTGAACATGCAGCATGTTTGCACCCCATGAGATGCTGAACCTACAAGAACTGTGAAACACGAGGATAGGTCTGCTGTCTCAGGACAGAGCTCGCAGCACGTGTGCACCCTGTGAGATAGCTGAACCTACGAGAACTGTGTACCACGAGGGGCAGCACTGCTGTCTCAGGACTGAACATGCAGCATGTTTGCACCCCATGAGATGCTAAACCTACGAGAACTGTGTAACACGAGGATAGGTCTGCTGTCTCAGGACTGAACATGCAGCATGTTTGCACCCCATGAGATGCTGAACCTACAAGAACTGTGAAACACGAGGATAGGTCTGCTGTCTCAGAACTGAACATGCAGCATGTTTGCACCCCATGAGATGCTAAACCTACGAGAACTGTGTAACACGAGGATAGGTCTGCTGTCTCAGGACAGAGCTCGCAGCACGTGTGCACCCTGTGAGATAGCTGAACCTACGAGAACTGTGTACCACGAGGGGCAGCACTGCTGTCTCAGGACTGAACATGCAGCATGTTTGCACCCCATGAGATGCTGAACCTACGAGAACTGTGTAACACGAGGATAGGTCTGCTGTCTCAGGACTGAACATGCAGCACGTTTGCACCCCATGAGATGCTGAACCTACGAGAACTGTGTAACACGAGGATAGGTCTGCTGTCTCAGGACTGAGCCCATAGCACGTGTGCAGCATAGATGGCTGAGCCTACGAGATCTTTGTAACACGAGGGACAGCTCTGCTGTCTCAGGACAGAGCTCGCACCACATGTGCACCCTACGAGATAGCTGAGCCTACGAGAAAAGAGTAACACGAGGGAAGGCTCTACTGTCTCAGGACTGAGACCGTAGCTCCTCTGCAATTTGAGAGATACCTGAACCCACAAGATCTATGTAACACGAGGGACAGCTCTGCTGCCCGAGGAGATGATCCGTGAGACTTCAGTCACCTGAGAGTAGATAATTCTGTTGTTTGCATCATGTTCCCACAGAATCTGTGCACCCAGAGATAGTTCTGCTGTTGGAGGTCTACCAGATCAGTGTACAGTGGGTGATACCTCTGCTGTCTGAGGCCTTACACCAGAGACTGATGTCTCTGTCTGAAGCCAGAGCCAATAAAATCTGTGTAACTCAAGCCTCAGCAAACGAAAGAGAGATCTATGGTCTGAGGCATGAGCCTGTAAGATCTATGAAACTTAAGGGATAGCTCTGCTTGCTCAGGCCTGTGCATGCACATTTAGTGTAATCTGTCTGATAGCTCTGTTGCCTCCAACTTAGGACTGTGTATGTTGAAGAGCTAGCCCTGCTACATACAAGCACGCACATACCTTGCGGACCTGAGGGATAACTCTGCATGCTCAGGCCTGTGCATGCACATGTAGTGTAATCTGTCTGATAGCTCTGTTGCCTCCAACTTAGGACTGTGTATGTTCAAGAGCTAGCCCTGCTGCATACAAGCACGCACATACCTTGCGGACCTGAGGGATAGCTCTGCTTGCTCAGGCCCGCGCATGCACATTTAGTGTCCTGAGTCTGATAGCTCTGTTGCCTCCAATTTAGGACTGTGTATGTTCAAGAGCTAGCCCTGCTGCATACAAGCACGCACATACCTTGCGGACCTGAGGGATAGCTCTGCTTGCTCAGGCCCGCGCATGCACATGTAGTGTCCTGAGTCTGATAGCTCTGTTGACTCCAGCTTAGGACTGTGTATGTTCAAGAGCTAGCCCTGCTACATACAAGCACGCACACACCTTGCGGACCTGAGGGATAGCTCTGCTTGCTCAGGCCTGCGCATGCACATGTAGTGTCCTGAGTCTGATAGCTCTGTTGCCTACAACTTAGGACTGTGTATGTTCAAGAGCTAGCCCTGCTACATACAAGCACGCACATACCTTGCGGACCTGAGGGATAGCTCTGCTTGCTCAGGCCAGCGCATGCACATGTAGGGTCCTGAGTCTGATAGCTCTGTTGCCTCCAGCTTAGGACTGTGTATGTTCAAGAGCTAGCCCTGCTACATACAAGCACGCACACACCTTGCGGACCTGAGGGATAGCTCTGCTTGCTCAGGCCTGCGCATGCACATGTAGTGTCCTGAGTCTGATAGCTCTGTTGCCTACAATTTAGGACTGTGTATGTTCAAGAGCTAGCCCTGCTACATACAAGCACGCACATACCTTGCGGACCTGAGGGATAGCTCTGCTTGCTCAGGCCCGCGCATGCACATGTAGTGTCCTGAGTCTGATAGCTCTGTTGCCTCCAGCTTAGGACTGTGTATGTTCAAGAGCTAGCCCTGCTACATACAAGCACGCACACACCTTGCGGACCTGAGGGATAGCTCTGCTTGCTCAGGCCTGCGCATGCACATGTAGTGTCCTGAGTCTGATAGCTCTGTTGCCTACAACTTAGGACTGTGTATGTTCAAGAGCTAGCCCTGCTACATACAAGCACGCACATACCTTGCGGACCTGAGGGATAGCTCTGCTTGCTCAGGCCCACGCATGCACATTTAGTGTAATTTGTCTGATAGCTCTGTTGTCTCCAGCTCAGGACTGTGTATGTTCAAGAGCTAGCCCTGCTACAAACAAGCACGCACATACCTTGCGGACCTGAGGGATATCTCTGCTTGCTCAGGCCCGCGCATGCACATATAGTGTCCTGAGACTGATAGCTCTGTTGCCTACAACTTAGGACTGTGTATGTTCAAGCGCTAGCTCTGCTACATACATACAAGCACGCACATACCTTGCGGACCTGAGGGATAGCTCTGCTTGCTCAGGCCCGCGAATGCACATTGTTGGACTTGGCCCTTTTTCCCTGAATTTTTCGCTTTTGTGGGAATTATCATGTCATGTTGATGAATCTGAAATGCAAATGTTAAATACTGCGCAATGGTGTACGCAGGTTTATTTTGACCATTGTGTAAATGTTACTTTCAAAATGGACGCCATTCCTGGCTATGTAGTGTCCTGAGTCTGATAGCTCTTTTGCCTCCAGCTTAGGACTGTGTATGTTCAAGAGCTAGCCCTGCTACATACAAGCACGCACACACCTTGCGGACCTGAGGGATAGCTCTGCTTGCTCAGGCCTGCGCATGCACATGTAGTGTCCTGAGTCTGATAGCTCTGTTGCCTACAATTTAGGACTGTGTATGTTCAAGAGCTAGCCCTGCTACATACAAGCATGCACATACCTTGCGGACCTGAGGGATAGCTCTGCTTGCTCAGGCCCGCGCATGCACATTTAGTGTAATTTGTCTGATAGCTCTGTTGTCTCCAGCTCAGGACTGTGTATGTTCAAGAGCTAGCCCTGCAACATACAAGCACGCACATACATTGCGGACCTGAGGGATATCTCTGCTTGCTCAGGCCTGCGCATGCACATGTAGTGTCCTGAGTCTGATAGCTCTGTTGCCTACAACTTAGGACTGTGTATGTTCAAGCGCTAGCTCTGCTACATACATACAAGCACGCACATACCTTGCGGACCTGAGGGATAGCTCTGCTTGCTCAGGCCCGCGAATGCACATGTAGTGTAATCTGTCTGATAGCTCTGTTGCCTCCAACTTAGGACTGTGTATGTTCAAGAGCTAGCCCTGCTACATACAAGCACGCACATACCTTGCGGACCTGAGGGATAGCTCTGCTTGCTCAGGCCTGCACATGCACATGTAGTGTTATCTGTCTGATAGCTCTGTTGCCTCCAGCTTAGGGCTGTGTATGTTCAAGAGCTAGCCCTGCTGCACACAAGCAGGCACATACCATGCGGACCAGAGGGATAACTCTGCATGCTGAGGCCTGCGCATGCACATGTTGTGTAATCTGTCTGATGGCTCTGTTGCCTCCAACTTAGGACTGTGTATGTTCAAGAGCTAGCCCTGCTACATACAAGCACGCACATACCTTGCGGACCTGAGGGATAACTCTGCATGCTCAGGCCTGCGCATGCACATGTAGTGTAATCTGTCTGATAGCTCTGTTGCCTCCAACTTAGGACTGTGTATGTTCAAGAGCTAGCCCTGCTACATACAAGCACGCACATACCTTGCGGACCTGAGGGATAGCTCTGCTTGCTCAGGCCCGCGCATGCACATTTAGTGTCCTGAGTCTGATAGCTCTGTTGCCTCCAGCTTAGGACTGTGTATGTTCAAGAGCTAGCCCTGCTACATACAAGCACGCACACACCTTGCGGACCTGAGGGATAGCTCTGCTTGCTCAGGCCTGCGCATGCACATATAGTGTCCTGAGTCTGATAGCTCTGTTGCCTACAACTTAGGACTGTGTATGTTCAAGAGCTAGCCCTGCTACATACAAGCACGCACATACCTTGCGGACCTGAGGGATAGCTTTGCTTGCTCAGGCCAGCGCATGCACATGTAGGGTCCTGAGTCTGATAGCTCTGTTGCCTCCAGCTTAGGACTGTGTATGTTCAAGAGCTAGCCCTGCTACATACAAGCACGCACACACCTTGCGGACCTGAGGGATAGCTCTGCTTGATCAGGCTCGCGCATGCACATTTAGTGTAATCTGTCTGATAGCTCTGTTATCTCCAGCTCAGGACTGTGTATGTTCAAGAGCTAGCCCTGATACATACAAGCACACACATACATTGCGGACCTGAGGGATAGTTCTGCTTGCTCAGGCCTGCGCATGCACATGTAGTGTAATCTGTCTGATAGCTCTGTTGCCTCCAATTTAGGACTGTGTATGTTCAAGAGCGAGCCCTGCTACATACAAGCACGCACATACCTTGCGGACCTGAGGGATAACTCTGCTTGCTCAAGCCTGCGCATGCACATGTAGTGTACTGAGTCTGATAGCTCTGTTGCCTCCAGCTTAGGGCTGTGTATGTTCAAGAGCTAGCCCTGCTACATACAAGCACGCACATACCTTGCGGACCTGAGGGATAACTCTGCATGCTCAGGCCTGCGCATGCACATGTAGTGTAATCTGTCTGATAGCTCTGTTGCCTCCAATTTAGGACTGTGTATGTTCAAGAGCTAGCCCTGCTACATACAAGCACGCACATACCTTGCGGACCTGAGGGATAACTCTGCATGCTCAGGCCTGCGCATGCACATGTAGTGTAATCTGTCTGATAGCTCTGTTGCCTCCAACTTAGGACTGTGTATGTTCAAGAGCTAGCCCTGCTACTTACAAGCACGCACATACCTTGCGGACCTGAGGGATAGCTCTGCTTGCTCAGGCCCGCGCATGCACATGTAGTGTCCTGAGTCTGATAGCTCTGTTGCCTCCAGCTTAGGACTGTGTATGTTCAAGAGCTAGCCCTGCTACATACAAGCACGCACGCACACACCTTGCGGACCTGAGGGATAGCTCTGCTTGCTCAGGCCTGCGCATGCACATGTAGTGTCCTGAGTCTGATAGCTCTGTTGCCTACAATTTAGGACTGTGTATGTTCAAGAGCTAGCCCTGCTACATACAAGCACGCACATACCTTGCGGACCTGAGGGATATCTCTGCTTGCTCAGGCCCGCGCATGCACATGTAGTGTCCTGAGTCTGATAGCTCTGTTGCCTACAACTTAGGACTGTGTATGTTCAAGCGCTAGCTCTGCTACATACATACAAGCACGCACATACCTTGCGGACCTGAGGGATAGCTCTGCTTGCTCAGGCCCGCGAATGCACATGTAGTGTAATCTGTCTGATAGCTCTGTTGCCTCCAACTTAGGACTGTGTATGTTCAAGAGCTAGCCCTGCTACATACAAGCATGCACATACCTTGTGGACCTGAGGGATAGCTCTGCTTGCTCAGGCCTGCGCATGCACATTTAGTGTAATCTGTCTGATAGCTCTGTTGCCTACAACTTAGGACTCTGTATGTTCAAGAGCTAGCCCTGCTACATACAAGCACACACATACCTTGCGGACCTGAGGGATAGCTCTGCTTGCTCAGGCGTGCGCATGCACATGTAGTGTCCTGAGTCTGATAGCTCTGTTGCCTCCAGCTTAGGACTGTGTATGTTCAAGAGCTAGCCCTGCTACATACAAGCACAAACATACTTTGTGGACCTGAGGGATAGCTCTGCTTGCTCAGGCCTGTGCATGCACATGTAGTGTCCTGAGTCTGATAGCTCTGTTGTCTACAGCTTAGGACTGTGTATATTCAAGAGCTAGCCCTGCTGCATACAAGCACGCACATACCTTGCGGACCTGAGGGATAGCTCTGCTTGCTCAGGCCCGCGCATGCACATGTAGTGTAATCTGTCTGATAGCTCTGTTGCCTCCCGCTTAGGACTGTGTTTGTTCAAGAGCTAGCCCTGCTGCATACAAGCACGCACATACCTTGCAGCACTGAGGGATAGCTCTGCTTGCTCAGGCCCGCGCATGTAGTGTCCTGAGTCTGATAGCTCTGTTGCCTCCAACTTAGGACTGTGTATGTTCAAGAGCTAGCCCTGCTACATACAAGCATGCACATACCTTGTGGACCTGAGGGATAGCTCTGCTTGCTCAGGCCCGCGCATGCACATTTAGTGTAATCTGTCTGATAGCTCTGTTGCCTCCAGCTCAGGACTGTGTATGTTCAAGAGCTAGCCCTGCTACATACAAGCACGCACATACCTTGCAGACCTGAGGGATAGCTCTGCTTGCTCAGGCCTGCGCATGCACATTTAGTGTAATCTGTCTGATAGCTCTGTTGCCTACAACTTAGGACTCTGTATGTTCAAGAGCTAGCCCTGCTACATACAAGCACACACATACCTTGCGGACCTGAGGGATAGCTCTGCTTGCTCAGGCGTGCGCATGCACATGTAGTGTCCTGAGTCTGATAGCTCTGTTGCCTCCAGCTTAGGACTGTGTATGTTCAAGAGCTAGCCCTGCTACATACAAGCACAAACATACTTTGTGGACCTGAGGGATAGCTCTGCTTGCTCAGGCCTGTGCATGCACATGTAGTGTCCTGAGTCTGATAGCTCTGTTGTCTACAGCTTAGGACTGTGTATATTCAAGAGCTAGCCCTGCTGCATACAAGCACGCACATACCTTGCGGACCTGAGGGATAGCTCTGCTTGCTCAGGCCCGCGCATGCACATGTAGTGTAATCTGTCTGATAGCTCTGTTGCCTCCCGCTTAGGACTGTGTTTGTTCAAGAGCTAGCCCTGCTGCATACAAGCACGCACATACCTTGCAGCACTGAGGGATAGCTCTGCTTGCTCAGGCCCGCGCATGTAGTGTCCTGAGTCTGATAGCTCTGTTGCCTACAACTTAGGACTGTGTATGTTCAAGAGCTAGCCCTGCTACATACAAGCACGCACATACCTTGCGGACCTCAGGAATAGCTCTGCTTGATCAGGCCGGCGCATGCATATGTATTGTCCTGAGTCTGATAGCTCTGTTGCCTCCAGCTTAGGACTGTGTATGTTCAAGAGCTAGCCCTGCTACACACAAGCACGCACATACCTTGCGGACCTGATGGATAGCTCTGCTTGCTCAAGCCTGCGCATGCACATGTAGTGTAATCTGTCTGATAGCTCTGTTGCCTACAACTTAGGACTGTGTATGTTCAAGAGCTAGCCCTGCTGCATACAAGCACGCACATACCTTGCGGACCTGAGGGATAGCTCTGCTTGCTCAGGCCCGTGCATGCACATGTAGTGTACTGAGTCTGATAGCTCTGTTGCCTCCAGCTCAGGACTGTGTATGTTCAAGAGCTAGCCCTACTACACACAAGCACACACATACCTTGCGGACCTGAGGGATAGCTCTGCTTGCTCAGGCCCGCGCATGCACATGTAGTGTCCTGAGTCTGATAGCTCTGTTGCCTACAACTAAGGACTGTGTATGTTCAGGAGCTAGCCCTGCTGCATACAAGCACGCACATGCCTTGCGGACCTGAGGGATAGCTCTTCTTGCTCAGGCCGGCGCATGCACATGTAGTGTCCTGAGTCTGATAGCTCTGTTGCCTACAGCTTAGGACTGTGTATATTCAAGAGCTAGCCCTGCTACATACATACAAGCACGCACATACCTTGCGGACCTGAGGGATAGCTCTGCTTGCTCAGGCCCGCGCATGCACATGTAGTGTCCTGAGTCTGATAGCTCTGTTGCCTACAACTTAGGACTGTGTATGTTCAAGAGCTAGCCCTGCTACATGGATACAAGTACGCACATACCTTGCGGACCTGAGGGATAGCTCTGCATGCTCAGGCCTGCGCATGCACATGTACTGTAATCTGTCTGATAGCTCTGTTGCCTCCAACTTGGGACTGTGTATGTTCAAGAGCTAGCCCTGCTACATGGATACAAGTACGCACATACCTTGCGGACCTGAGGGATAGCTCTGCTTGCTCAGGCCCGCGCCTGCACATGTAGTGTAATCTGTCTGATAGATCTGTTGCTTCCAGCTTCGGGCTGTGTATGTTCAAGAGCTAGCCCTGCTACACACAAGCATGCACATACCTTGCAGACCTGAGGGATCGCTCTGCTTTCTCAGGCCCGCGCATGCACATGTAGTGTCTGAGTCTGATAGCTCTGTTGCCTACAGCTTAGGACTGTGTATGTTCAAGAGCTAGCCCTGCTACACACAAGCATGCACATACCTTGCAGACCTGAGGGATAGCTCTACTTGCTCAGGCCGGCGCATGCATATGTATTGTCCTGAGTCTGATAGCTCTGTTGCCTCCACCTTAGGACTGTGTATGTTCAAGAGCTAGCCCTGCTACACACAAGCACGCACATACCTTGCGGACCTGATAGATAGCTCTGCTTGCTCAAGCCTGTGCATGCACATGTAGTGTAATCTGTCTGATAGCTCTGTTGCCTACAACTTAGGACTGTGTATGTTCAAGAGCTAGCCCTGCTGCATACAAGCACGCACATACCTTGCGGACCTGAGTGATAGCTCTGCTTGCTCAGTCCCGTGCATGCACATGTAGTGTACTGGAGTCTGATAGCTCTGTTGCCTCCAGCTCAGGACTGTGTATGTTCAAGAGCTAGCCCTGCTACACACAAGCACGCACATACCTTGCGGACCTGATGGATAGCTCTGCTTGCTCAAGCCTGTGCATGCACATGTAGTGTAATCTGTCTGATAGCTCTGTTGCCTACAACTTAGGACTGTGTATGTTCAAGAGCTAGCCCTGCTACATACAAGCACGCACACACCTTGTGGACCTGAGGGATAGCTCTGCTTGCTCAGACCTGCGCATGCACATGTACTGTAATCTGTCTGATAGCTCTGTTGCCTCCAACTTGGGACTGTGTATGTTCAAGAGCTAGCCCTGCTACATAGATACAAGCACGCACATACCTTGCGGACCTGAGGGATAGCTCTGCTTGCTCAGACCTGCGCATGCACATTTAGTGTAATCTGTATGATAGCTCTGTTGCCTACAACTTAGGACTGTGTATGTTCAAGAGCTAGCCTTGCTACATACAAGCACACACACACCTTGCAGACCTGAGGGATAGCTCTGCTTGCTCAGGCCCGCGCATGCAGATGTAGTGTCCTGAGTCTGATAGCTCTGTTGCCTACAGCTTAGGACTGTGTATGTTCAAGAGCTAGCCCTGCTACATACAAGCACGCACACACCTTGCGGACCTGAGGGATAGCTCTGCTTGCTCAGGCCCACGCATGCACATGTAGTGTCCTGAGTCTGATAGCTCTGTTGCCTCCAGGTTAGGGCTGTGTATGTTCAAGAGCTAGCCCTGCTGCATACAAGCACGCACACACCTTGCGGACCTGAGGGATAGCTCTGCTTGCTCAGACCTGCGCATGCACATGTAGTGTAATCTGTCTGATATCTCTGTTGCCTCCAGCTCAGGACTGTGTATGTTCAAGAGCTAGCCCTGCTACATACAAGCACACACATACCTTGCGGACCTGAGGGATAGCTCTGCTTGCTCAGACCTGCGCATGCACATGTAGTGTCCTGAGTCTGATAGCTCTGTTGCCTACAGCTTAGGGCTGTGTATGTTCAAGAGCTAGCCCTGCTACATACAAGCACGCACATACCTTGCGGACCTGAGGGATAGCTCTGCTTGCTCAGGCCCGCGCATGCACATTTAGTGTAATCTGTCTGATAGCTCTGTTGCCTCCAGCTTAGGACTGTGTATGTTCAAGAGCGAGCCCTACTACATACAAGCACACACATACCTTGCGGACCTGAGGGATAGCTCTGCTTGCTCAGGCCCGCGCATGCACATTTAGTGTAATCTGTCTGATAGCTCTGTTGTTTCCAGCTTCGGGCTGTGTATGTTCAACAGCTAGCCCTGCTACACACAAGCATGCACATACCTTGCAGACCTGAGGGATAGCTCTGCTTGCTCAGGCCTGCGCATGCACATGTAGTGTCCTGAGTCTGATAGCTCTGTTGCCTACAGCTTAGGGCTGTGTATGTTCAAGAGCTAGCCCTGCTACATACAAGCACACACATACCTTGCGGACCTGAGGGATAGCTCTGCTTGCTCAGGCCCGCGCATGCACATTTAGTGTAATCTGTCTGATAGCTCTGTTGTCTCCAGCTCAGGACTGTGTATGTTCAAGAGCTAGCCCTGCTACATACAAGCACGCACATACCTTGCGGACCTGAGGGATACTCTGCTTGCTCAGGCCCGCGCATGCACATTTAGTGTAATCTGTCTGATAGCTCTGTTGTCTCCAGCTCAGACTGTGTATGTTCAAGAGCTAGCCCTGCTACATACAAGCACGCACATACCTTGCGGACCTGAGGGATATCTCTGCTTGCTCAGGCCCGCGCATGCACATGTAGTGTCCTGAGTCTGATAGCTCTGTTGCCTACAACTTAGGACTGTGTATGTTCAAGCGCTAGCTCTGCTACATACATACAAGCACGCACATACCTTGCGGACCTGAGGGATAGCTCTGCTTGCTCAGGCCCGCGAATGCACATGTAGTGTAATCTGTCTGATAGCTCTGTTGCCTCCAACTTAGGACTGTGTATGTTCAAGAGCTAGCCCTGCTACATACAAGCATGCACATACCTTGTGGACCTGAGGGATAGCTCTGCTTGCTCAGGCCCGCGCATGCACATTTAGTGTAATCTGTCTGATAGCTCTGTTGCCTCCAGCTCAGGACTGTGTATGTTCAAGAGCTAGCCCTGCTACATACAAGCACGCACATACCTTGCAGACCTGAGGGATAGCTCTGCTTGCTCAGGCCTGCGCATGCACATTTAGTGTAATCTGTCTGATAGCTCTGTTGCCTACAACTTAGGACTCTGTATGTTCAAGAGCTAGCCCTGCTACATACAAGCACACACATACCTTGCGGACCTGAGGGATAGCTCTGCTTGCTCAGGCCTGCGCATGCACATGTAGTGTCCTGAGTCTGATAGCTCTGTTGCCTCCAGCTTAGGACTGTGTATGTTCAAGAGCTAACCCTGCTACATACAAGCACGCACATACTTTGTGGACCTGAGGGATAGCTCTGCTTGCTCAGGCCTGTGCATGCACATGTAGTGTCCTGAGTCTGATAGCTCTGTTGTCTACAGCTTAGGACTGTGTATATTCAAGAGCTAGCCCTGCTGCATACAAGCACGCACATACCTTGCGGACCTGAGGGATAGCTCTGCTTGCTCAGGCCCACGCATGCACATGTAGTGTAATCTGTCTGATAGCTCTGTTGCCTCCCGCTTAGGACTGTGTTTGTTCAAGAGCTAGCCCTGCTGCATACAAGCACGCACATACCTTGCAGCACTGAGGGATAGCTCTGCTTGCTCAGGCCCGCGCATGTAGTGTCCTGAGTCTGATAGCTCTGTTGCCTACAACTTAGGACTGTGTATGTTCAAGAGCTAGCCCTGCTACATACAAGCACGCACATACCTTGCGGACCTGATGGATAGCTCTGCTTGCTCAAGCCTGCGCATGCACATGTAGTGTAATCTGTCTGATAGCTCTGTTGCCTCCAGCTCAGGACTGTGTATGTTCAAGAGCTAGCCCTACTACACACAAGCACGCACATACCTTGCGGACCTGAGGGATAGCTCTGCTTGCTCAGGCCCGCGCATGCACATGTAGTGTCCTGAGTCTGATAGCTCTGTTGCCTACAACTAAGGACTGTGTATGTTCAAGAGCTAGCCCTGCTGCATACAAGCACGCACATACCTTGCGGACCTGAGGGATAGCTCTTCTTGCTCAGGCCGGCGCATGCACATGTAGTGTCCTGAGTCTGATAGCTCTGTTGCCTACAGCTTAGGACTGTGTATATTCAAGAGCTAGCCCTGCTACATACATACAAGCACGCACATACCTTGCGGACCTGAGGGATAGATCTGCTTGCTCAGGCCCGCGCATGCACATGTAGTGTCCTGAGTCTGATAGCTCTGTTGCCTACAACTTAGGACTGTGTATGTTCAAGCGCTAGCTCTGCTACATACATACAAGCACGCACATACTTTGCGGACCTGAGGGACAGCTCTGCTTGCTCAGGCCTGCGCATGCACATGTAGTGTCCTCAGTCTGATAGCTTGTTGCCTCCAGCTTAGGGCTGTGTATGTTCAGGAGCGAGCCCTGCTGCATACAAGCACGCACATACCTTGCAGACCTGAGGGATAACTCTGCATGCTCAGGCCTGCGCATGCACATGTACTGTAATCTGTCTGATAGCTCTGTTGCCTCCAACTTGGGACTGTGTATGTTCAAGAGCTAGCCCTGCTACATGGATACAAGTACGCACATACCTTGCGGACCTGAGGGATAGCTCTGCTTGCTCAGGCCCGCGCCTGCACATGTAGTGTAATCTGTCTGATAGCTCTGTTGCTTCCAGCTTCGGGCTGTGTATGTTCAAGAGCTAGCCCTGCTACACACAAGCATGCACATACCTTGCAGACCTGAGGGATAGCTCTGCTTTCTCAGGCCCGCGCATGCACATGTAGTGTCTGAGTCTGATAGCTCTGTTGCCTACAGCTTAGGACTGTGTATGTTCAAGAGCTAGCCCTGCTACATACAAGCACGCACATACCTTGCGGACCTCAGGAATAGCTCTGCTTGCTCAGGCCGGCGCATGCACATGTATTGTCCTGAGTCTGATAGCTCTGTTGCCTCCACCTTAGGACTGTGTATGTTCAAGAGCTAGCCCTGCTACACACAAGCATGCACATACCTTGCGGACCTGATAGATAGCTCTGCTTGCTCAAGCCTGTGCATGCAAATGTAGTGTAATCTGTCTGATAGCTCTGTTGCCTACAACTTAGGACTGTGTATGTTCAAGAGCTAGCCCTGCTGCATACAAGCACGCACATACCTTGCGGACCTGAGTGATAGCTCTGCTTGCTCAGTCCCGTGCATGCACATGTAGTGTACTGAGTCTGATAGCTCTGTTGCCTCCAGCTCAGGACTGTGTATGTTCAAGAGCTAGCCTCTGCTACACACAAGCACGCACATACCTTGCGGACCTGATGGATAGCTCTGCTTGCTCAAGCCTGTGCATGCACATGTAGTGTAATCTGTCTGATAGCTCTGTTGCCTACAACTTAGGACTGTGTATGTTCAAGAGCTAGCCCTGCTACATACAAGCACGCACACACCTTGTGGACCTGAGGGATAGCTCTGCTTGCTCAGACCTGCGCATGCACATGTACTGTAATCTGTCTGATAGCTCTGTTGCCTCCAACTTGGGACTGTGTATGTTCAAGAGCTAGCCCTGCTACATAGATACAAGCACGCACATACCTTGCGGACCTGAGGGATAGCTCTGCTTGCTCAGACCTGCGCATGCACATGTAGTGTAATCTGTCTGATAGCTCTGTTGCTTCCAGCTTCGGGCTGTGTATGTTCAAGAGCTAGCCCTGCTACACACAAGCATGCACATACCTTGCAGACCTGAGGGATAGCTCTGCTTTCTCAGGCCCGCGCATGCACATGTAGTGTCTGAGTCTGATAGCTCTGTTGCCTACAGCTTAGGACTGTGTATATTCAAGAGCTAGCCCTGCTACATACAAGCACGCACATACCTTGCGGACCTGAGGGATAGCTCTGCTTGCTCAGGCCCGCGCATGCACATGTAGTGTCCTGAGTCTGATAGCTCTGTTGCCTACAACTTAGGACTGTGTATGTTCAAGAGCTAGCCCTGCTGCATACAAGCACGCACATACCTTGCGGACCTGAGGGATAGCTCTTCTTGCTCAGGCCGGCACATGCACACGTAGTGTCCTGAGTCTGATAGCTCGGTTGCCTACAGCTTAGGACTGTGTATATTCAAGAGCTAGCCCTGCTACATACATACAAGCACGCACATACCTTGCGGACCTGAGGGATAGCTCTGCTTGCTCAGGCCCGTGCATGCACATGTAGTGTCCTGAGTCTGATAGCTCTGTTGCCTACAACTTAGGACTGTGTATGTTCAAGCGCTAGCTCTGCTACATACATACAAGCACGCACATACCTTGCGGACCTGAGGGATAGCTCTGCTTGCTCAGGCCTGCGCATGCACATGAAGTGTCCTCAGTCTGATAGCTTGTTGCCTCCAGCTTAGGGCTGTGTATGTTCAAGAGCGAGCCCTGCTGCATACAAGCACGCACATACCTTGCAGACCTGAGGGATAACTCTGCATGCTCAGGCCTGCGCATGCACATGTACTGTAATCTGTCTGATAGCTCTGTTGCCTCCAACTTGGGACTGTGTATGTTCAAGAGCTAGCCCTGCTACATAGATACAAGCACGCACATACCTTGCGGACCTGAGGGATAGCTCTGCTTGCTCAGGCCTGCGCATGCACATGTAGTGTAATCTGTCTGATAGCTCTGTTGCTTCCAGCTTCGGGCTGTGTATGTTCAAGAGCTAGCCCTGCTACATACAAGCACGCACATACCTTGCGGACCTGAGGGATAGCTCTGCTTGCTCAGGCCTGCGCATGCTCATGTAGTGTACTGAATCTGATAGCTCTGTTGCCTCCAACTTTGGACTGGGTATGTTCAAGAGCTAGCCCTGCTACATACAAGCACACACATACCTTGCGGACCTGAGGGATAGCTCTGCTTGCTCAGGCGTGCGCATGCACATGTAGTGTCCTGAGTCTGATAGCTCTGTTGCCTCCAGCTTAGGACTGTGTATATTCAAGAGCTAGCCCTGCTGCATACAAGCACGCACATACCTTGCGGACCTGAGGGATAGCTCTGCTTGCTCAGGCCCGCGCATGCACATGTAGTGTAATCTGTCTGATAGCTCTGTTGCCTCCCGCTTAGGACTGTGTTTGTTCAAGAGCTAGCCCTGCTGCATACAAGCACGCACATACCTTGCAGCACTGAGGGATAGCTCTGCTTGCTCAGGCCCGCGCATGTAGTGTCCTGAGTCTGATAGCTCTGTTGCCTACAACTTAGGACTGTGTATGTTCAAGAGCTAGCCCTGCTACATACAAGCACGCACATACCTTGCGGACCTCAGGAATAGCTCTGCTTGATCAGGCCGGCGCATGCATATGTATTGTCCTGAGTCTGATAGCTCTGTTGCCTCCAGCTTAGGACTGTGTATGTTCAAGAGCTAGCCCTGCTACACACAAGCACGCACATACCTTGCGGACCTGATGGATAGCTCTGCTTGCTCAAGCCTGCGCATGCACATGTAGTGTAATCTGTCTGATAGCTCTGTTGCCTACAACTTAGGACTGTGTATGTTCAAGAGCTAGCCCTGCTGCATACAAGCACGCACATACCTTGCGGACCTGAGGGATAGCTCTGCTTGCTCAGGCCCGTGCATGCACATGTAGTGTACTGAGTCTGATAGCTCTGTTGCCTTCAGCTCAGGACTGTGTATGTTCAAGAGCTAGCCCTACTACACACAAGCACACACATACCTTGCGGACCTGAGGGATAGCTCTGCTTGCTCAGGCCCGCGCATGCACATGTAGTGTCCTGAGTCTGATAGCTCTGTTGCCTACAACTAAGGACTGTGTATGTTCAAGAGCTAGCCCTGCTGCATACAAGCACGCACATACCTTGCGGACCTGAGGGATAGCTCTGCTTGCTCAGGCCCGCGCATGCACATGTAGTGTCCTGAGTCTGATAGCTCTGTTGCCTACAACTTAGGACTGTGTATGTTCAAGCGCTAGCTCTGCTACATACATACAAGCACGCACATACTTTGCGGACCTGAGGGATAGCTCTGCTTGCTCAGGCCTGCGCATGCACATGTAGTGTCCTCAGTCTGATAGCTTGTTGCCTCCAGCTTGGGACTGTGTATGTTCAAGAGCTAGCCCTGCTACATGGATACAAGTACGCACATACCTTGCGGACCTGAGGGATAGCTCTGCATGCTCAGGCCTGCGCATGCACATGTACTGTAATCTGTCTGATAGCTCTGTTGCCTCCAACTTGGGACTGTGTATGTTCAAGAGCTAGCCCTGCTACATGGATACAAG
Source organism: Calotriton arnoldi (assembly GCA_963921515.1). NCBI lineage: Eukaryota > Metazoa > Chordata > Amphibia > Caudata > Salamandridae > Calotriton > Calotriton arnoldi. Next base: position 1,716,677 of record CAWUFW010003322.1, on the reverse strand, counting down.
TACGCACATACCTTGCGGACCTGAGGGATAGCTCTGCTTGCTCAGGCCCGCGCCTACATGTAGTGTAATCTGTCTGATAGATCTGTTGCTTCCAGCTTCGGGCTGTGTATGTTCAAGAGCTAGCCCTGCTACACACAAGCATGCACATACCTTGCAGACCTGAGGGATAGCTCTGCTTTCTCAGGCCCGCGCATGCACATGTAGTGTCTGAGTCTGATAGCTCTGTTGCCTACAGCTTAGGACTGTGTATGTTCAAGAGCTAGCCCTGCTACACACAAGCATGCACATACCTTGCAGACCTGAGGGATAGCTCTACTTGCTCAGGCCGGCGCATGCATATGTATTGTCCTGAGTCTGATAGCTCTGTTGCCTCCACCTTAGGACTGTGTATGTTCAAGAGCTAGCCCTGCTGCATACAAGCACGCACATACCTTGCGGACCTGAGTGATAGCTCTGCTTGCTCAGTCCCGTGCATGCACATGTAGTGTACTGAGTCTGATAGCTCTGTTGCCTCCAGCTCAGGACTGTGTATGTTCAAGAGCTAGCCCTGCTACACACAAGCACGCACATACCTTGCGGACCTGATGGATAGCTCTGCTTGCTCAAGCCTGTGCATGCACATGTAGTGTAATCTGTCTGATAGCTCTGTTGCCTACAACTTAGGACTGTGTATGTTCAAGAGCTAGCCCTGCTACATACAAGCACGCACACACCTTGTGGACCTGAGGGATAGCTCTGCTTGCTCAGACCTGCGCATGCACATGTACTGTAATCTGTCTGATAGCTCTGTTGCCTCCAACTTGGGACTGTGTATGTTCAAGAGCTAGCCCTGCTACATAGATACAAGCACGCACATACCTTGCGGACCTGAGGGATAGCTCTGCTTGCTCAGACCTGCGCATGCACATTTAGTGTAATCTGTATGATAGCTCTGTTGCCTACAACTTAGGACTGTGTATGTTCAAGAGCTAGCCTTGCTACATACAAGCACACACACACCTTGCAGACCTGAGGGATAGCTCTGCTTGCTCAGGCCCGCGCATGCAGATGTAGTGTCCTGAGTCTGATAGCTCTGTTGCCTACAGCTTAGGACTGTGTATGTTCAAGAGCTAGCCCTGCTACATACAAGCACGCACACACCTTGCGGACCTGAGGGATAGCTCTGCTTGCTCAGGCCCACGCATGCACATGTAGTGTCCTGAGTCTGATAGCTCTGTTGCCTCCAGGTTAGGGCTGTGTATGTTCAAGAGCTAGCCCTGCTGCATACAAGCACGCACACACCTTGCGGACCTGAGGGATAGCTCTGCTTGCTCAGACCTGCGCATGCACATGTAGTGTAATCTGTCTGATATCTCTGTTGCCTCCAGCTCAGGACTGTGTATGTTCAAGAGCTAGCCCTGCTACATACAAGCACACACATACCTTGCGGACCTGAGGGATAGCTCTGCTTGCTCAGACCTGCGCATGCACATGTAGTGTCCTGAGTCTGATAGCTCTGTTGCCTACAGCTTAGGGCTGTGTATGTTCAAGAGCTAGCCCTGCTACATACAAGCACGCACATACCTTGCGGACCTGAGGGATAGCTCTGCTTGCTCAGGCCCGCGCATGCACATTTAGTGTAATCTGTCTGATAGCTCTGTTGCCTCCAGCTTAGGACTGTGTATGTTCAAGAGCGAGCCCTACTACATACAAGCACACACATACCTTGCGGACCTGAGGGATAGCTCTGCTTGCTCAGGCCCGCGCATGCACATTTACTGTAATCTGTCTGATAGCTCTGTTGTTTCCAGCTTCGGGCTGTGTATGTTCAACAGCTAGCCCTGCTACACACAAGCATGCACATACCTTGCAGACCTGAGGGATAGCTCTGCTTGCTCAGGCCTGCGCATGCACATGTAGTGTCCTGAGTCTGATAGCTCTGTTGCCTACAGCTTAGGGCTGTGTATGTTCAAGAGCTAGCCCTGCTACATACAAGCACACACATACCTTGCGGACCTGAGGGATAGCTCTGCTTGCTCAGGCCCGCGCATGCACATTTAGTGTAATCTGTCTGATAGCTCTGTTGTCTCCAGCTCAGGACTGTGTATGTTCAAGAGCTAGCCCTGCTACATACAAGCACGCACATACCTTGCGGACCTGAGGGATATCTCTGCTTGCTCAGGCCCGCGCATGCACATGTAGTGTCCTGAGTCTGATAGCTCTGTTGCCTACAACTTAGGACTGTGTATGTTCAAGCGCTAGCTCTGCTACATACATACAAGCACGCACATACCTTGCGGACCTGAGGGATAGCTCTGCTTGCTCAGGCCCGCGAATGCACATGTAGTGTAATCTGTCTGATAGCTCTGTTGCCTCCAACTTAGGACTGTGTATGTTCAAGAGCTAGCCCTGCTACATACAAGCATGCAAATACCTTGTGGACCTGAGGGATAGCTCTGCTTGCTCAGGCCCGCGCATGCACATTTAGTGTAATCTGTCTGATAGCTCTGTTGCCTCCAGCTCAGGACTGTGTATGTTCAAGAGCTAGCCCTGCTACATACAAGCACGCACATACCTTGCAGACCTGAGGGATAGCTCTGCTTGCTCAGGCCTGCGCATGCACATTTAGTGTAATCTGTCTGATAGCTCTGTTGCCTACAACTTAGGACTCTGTATGTTCAAGAGCTAGCCCTGCTACATACAAGCACACACATACCTTGCGGACCTGAGGGATAGCTCTGCTTGCTCAGGCCTGCGCATGCACATGTAGTGTCCTGAGTCTGATAGCTCTGTTGCCTCCAGCTTAGGACTGTGTATGTTCAAGAGCTAACCCTGCTACATACAAGCACGCACATACTTTGTGGACCTGAGGATAGCTCTGCTTGCTCAGGCCTGTGCATGCACATGTAGTGTCCTGAGTCTGATAGCTCTGTTGTCTACAGCTTAGGACTGTGTATATTCAAGAGCTAGCCCTGCTGCATACAAGCACGCACATACCTTGCGGACCTGAGGGATAGCTCTGCTTGCTCAGGCCCACGCATGCACATGTAGTGTAATCTGTCTGATAGCTCTGTTGCCTCCCGCTTAGGACTGTGTTTGTTCAAGAGCTAGCCCTGCTGCATACAAGCACGCACATACCTTGCAGCACTGAGGGATAGCTCTGCTTGCTCAGGCCCGCGCATGTATGTGTCCTGAGTCTGATAGCTCTGTTGCCTACAACTTAGGACTGTGTATGTTCAAGAGCTAGCCCTGCTACATACAAGCATGCACATACCTTGCGGACCTGATGGATAGCTCTGCTTGCTCAAGCCTGCGCATGCATCATGTAGTGTAATCTGTCTGATAGCTCTGTTGCCTCCAGCTCAGGACTGTGTATGTTCAAGAGCTAGCCCTACTACACACAAGCACGCACATACCTTGCGGACCTGAGGGATAGCTCTGCTTGCTCAGGCCCGCGCATGCACCATGTAGTGTCCTGAGTCTGATAGCTCTGTTGCCTACAACTAAGGACTGTGTATGTTCAAGAGCTAGCCCTGCTGCATACAAGCACGCACATACCTTGCGGACCTGAGGGATAGCTCTTCTTGCTCAGGCCGAGCGCATGCACATGTAGTGTCCTGAGTCTGATAGCTCTGTTGCCTACAGCTTAGGACTGTGTATATTCAAGAGCTAGCCCTGCTACATACATACAAGCACGCACATACCTTGCGGACCTGAGGGAGTAGATCTGCTTGCTCAGGCCCGCGCATGCACATGTAGTGTCCTGAGTCTGATAGCTCTGTTGCCTACAACTTAGGACTGTGTATGTTCAGCGCTAGCTCTGCTACATACATACAAGCACGCACATGCTTTGCGGACCTGAGGGACAGCTCTGCTTGCTCAGGCCTGCGCATGCCACATGTAGTGTCCTCAGTCTGATAGCTTGTTGCCTCCAGCTTAGGGCTGTGTATGTTCCAGAGCGAGCCCTGCTGCATACAAGCACGCACATACCTTGCAGACCTGAGGGGGATAACTCTGCATGCTCAGGCCTGCGCATGCACATGTACTGTAATCTGTCTGATAGCTCTGTTGCCTCCAACTTGGGACTGTGTATGTTCAAGAGCTAGCCCTGCTACATGGATACAAGTACGCACATACCTTGCGGACCTGAGGGATAGCTCTGCTTGCTCAGGCCCGCGCCTGCACATGTAGTGTAATCTGTCTGATAGCTCTGTTGCTTCCAGCTTCGGGCTGTGTATGTTCAAGAGCTAGCCCTGCTACACACAAGCATGCACATACCTTGCAGACCTGAGGGATAGCTCTGCTTCTCAGGCCCGCGCATGCACATGTAGTGTCTGAGTCTGATAGCTCTGTTGCCTACAGCTTAGGACTGTGTATGTTCAAGAGCTAGCCCTGCTACATACAAGCACGCACATACCTTGCGGACCTCAGGAATAGCTCTGCTTGCTCAGGCCGGCGCATGCATATGTATTGTCCTGAGTCTGATAGCTCTGTTGCCTCCAGCTTAGGACTGTGTATGTTCAAGAGCTAACCCTGCTACATACAAGCACGCACATACTTTGTGGACCTGAGGGATAGCTCTGCTTGCTCAGGCCTGTGCATGCACATGTAGTGTCCTGAGTCTGATAGCTCTGTTGTCTACAGCTTAGGACTGTGTATATTCAAGAGCTAGCCCTGCTGCATACAAGCACGCACATACCTTGCGGACCTGAGGGATAGCTCTGCTTGCTCAGGCCCACGCATGCACATGTAGTGTAATCTGTCTGATAGCTCTGTTGCCTCCCGCTTAGGACTGTGTTTGTTCAAGAGCTAGCCCTGCTGCATACAAGCACGCACATACCTTGCAGCACTGAGGATAGCTCTGCTTGCTCAGGCCCGCGCATGTAGTGTCCTGAGTCTGATAGCTCTGTTGCCTACAACTTAGGACTGTGTATGTTCAAGAGCTAGCCCTGCTACATACAAGCATGCACATACCTTGCGGACCTGATGGATAGCTCTGCTTGCTCAAGCCTGCGCATGCACATGTAGTGTAATCTGTCTGATAGCTCTGTTGCCTCCAGCTCAGGACTGTGTATGTTCAAGAGCTAGCCCTACTACACACAAGCACGCACATACCTTGCGGACCTGAGGGATAGCTCTGCTTGCTCAGGCCCGCGCATGCACATGTAGTGTCCTGAGTCTGATAGCTCTGTTGCCTACAACTAAGGACTGTGTATGTTCAAGAGCTAGCCCTGCTGCATACAAGCACGCACATACCTTGCGGACCTGAGGGATAGCTCTTCTTGCTCAGGCCGGCGCATGCACATGTAGTGTCCTGAGTCTGATAGCTCTGTTGCCTACAGCTTAGGACTGTGTATATTCAAGAGCTAGCCCTGCTACATACATACAAGCACGCACATACCTTGCGGACCTGAGGGATAGATCTGCTTGCTCAGGCCCGCGCATGCACATGTAGTGTCCTGAGTCTGATAGCTCTGTTGCCTACAACTTAGGACTGTGTATGTTCAAGCGCTAGCTCTGCTACATACATACAAGCACGCACATACTTTGCGGACCTGAGGGACAGCTCTGCTTGCTCAGGCCTGCGCATGCACATGTAGTGTCCTCAGTCTGATAGCTTGTTGCCTCCAGCTTAGGGCTGTGTATGTTCAAGAGCGAGCCCTGCTGCATACAAGCACGCACATACCTTGCAGACCTGAGGGATAACTCTGCATGCTCAGGCCTGCGCATGCACATGTACTGTAATCTGTCTGATAGCTCTGTTGCCTCCAACTTGGGACTGTGTATGTTCAAGAGCTAGCCCTGCTACATGGATACAAGTACGCACATACCTTGCGGACCTGAGGGATAGCTCTGCTTGCTCAGGCCCGCGCCTGCACATGTAGTGTAATCTGTCTGATAGCTCTGTTGCTTCCAGCTTCGGGCTGTGTATGTTCAAGAGCTAGCCCTGCTACACACAAGCATGCACATACCTTGCAGACCTGAGGGATAGCTCTGCTTTCTCAGGCCCGCGCATGCACATGTAGTGTCTGAGTCTGATAGCTCTGTTGCCTACAGCTTAGGACTGTGTATGTTCAAGAGCTAGCCCTGCTACATACAAGCACGCACATACCTTGCGGACCTCAGGAATAGCTCTGCTTGCTCAGGCCGGCGCATGCATATGTATTGTCCTGAGTCTGATAGCTCTGTTGCCTCCACCTTAGGACTGTGTATGTTCAAGAGCTAGCCCTGCTACACACAAGCACGCACATACCTTGCGGACCTGATAGATAGCTCTGCTTGCTCAAGCCTGTGCATGCAAATGTAGTGTAATCTGTCTGATAGCTCTGTTGCCTACAACTTAGGACTGTGTATGTTCAAGAGCTAGCCCTGCTGCATACAAGCACGCACATACCTTGCGGACCTGAGTGATAGCTCTGCTTGCTCAGTCCCGTGCATGCACATGTAGTGTACTGAGTCTGATAGCTCTGTTGCCTCCAGCTCAGGACTGTGTATGTTCAAGAGCTAGCCCTGCTACACACAAGCACGCACATACCTTGCGGACCTGATGGATAGCTCTGCTTGCTCAAGCCTGTGCATGCACATGTAGTGTAATCTGTCTGATAGCTCTGTTGCCTACAACTTAGGACTGTGTATGTTCAAGAGCTAGCCCTGCTACATACAAGCACGCACACACCTTGTGGACCTGAGGGATAGCTCTGCTTGCTCAGACCTGCGCATGCACATGTACTGTAATCTGTCTGATAGCTCTGTTGCCTCCAACTTGGGACTGTGTATGTTCAAGAGCTAGCCCTGCTACATAGATACAAGCACGCACATACCTTGCGGACCTGAGGGATAGCTCTGCTTGCTCAGACCTGCGCATGCACATGTAGTGTAATCTGTCTGATAGCTCTGTTGCTTCCAGCTTCGGGCTGTGTATGTTCAAGAGCTAGCCCTGCTACACACAAGCATGCACATACCTTGCAGACCTGAGGGATAGCTCTGCTTTCTCAGGCCCGCGCATGCACATGTAGTGTCTGAGTCTGATAGCTCTGTTGCCTACAGCTTAGGACTGTGTATATTCAAGAGCTAGCCCTGCTACATACAAGCACGCACATACCTTGCGGACCTGAGGGATAGCTCTGCTTGCTCAGGCCCGCGCATGCACATGTAGTGTCCTGAGTCTGATAGCTCTGTTGCCTACAACTTAGGACTGTGTATGTTCAAGAGCTAGCCCTGCTGCATACAAGCACGCACATACCTTGCGGACCTGAGGGATAGCTCTTCTTGCTCAGGCCGGCACATGCACATGTAGTGTCCTGAGTCTGATAGCTCGGTTGCCTACAGCTTAGGACTGTGTATATTCAAGAGCTAGCCCTGCTACATACATACAAGCACGTACATACCTTGCGGACCTGAGGGATAGCTCTGCTTGCTCAGGCCCGTGCATGCACATGTAGTGTCCTGAGTCTGATAGCTCTGTTGCCTACAACTTAGGACTGTGTATGTTCAAGCGCTAGCTCTGCTACATACATACAAGCACGCACATACCTTGCGGACCTGAGGGATAGCTCTGCTTGCTCAGGCCTGCGCATGCACATGTAGTGTCCTCAGTCTGATAGCTTGTTGCCTCCAGCTTAGGGCTGTGTATGTTCAAGAGCGAGCCCTGCTGCATACAAGCATGCACATACCTTGCAGACCTGAGGGATAACTCTGCATGCTCAGGCCTGCGCATGCACATGTACTGTAATCTGTCTGATAGCTCTGTTGCCTCCAACTTGGGACTGTGTATGTTCAAGAGCTAGCCCTGCTACATAGATACAAGCACGCACATACCTTGCGGACCTGAGGGATAGCTCTGCTTGCTCAGGCCTGCGCATGCACATGTAGTGTAATCTGTCTGATAGCTCTGTTGCTTCCAGCTTCGGGCTGTGTATGTTCAAGAGCTAGCCCTGCTACATACAAGCACGCACATACCTTGCGGACCTGAGGGATAGCTCTGCTTGCTCAGGCCTGCGCATGCTCATGTAGTGTACTGAATCTGATAGCTCTGTTGCCTCCAACTTTGGACTGGGTATGTTCAAGAGCTAGCCCTGCTACATACAAGCACGCACATAGCTTGCGGACCTGAGGGATAGCTCTGCTTGCTCAGGCCCGCGCATGCACATGTAGTGTAATCTGTCTGATAGCTCTGTTGCCTCCAGCTTAGGACTGTGTATGTTCAAGAGCTAGCCCTGCTACATACAAGCACGCACATACCTTGCGGACCTGAGGGATAGCTCTGCTTGCTCAGGCCCGCGCATGCACATTTAGTGTAATCTGTCTGATAGCTCTGTTGCCTACAACTTAGGACTGTGTATGTTCAAGAGCTAGCCCTGCTACATACAAGCACACACACACCTTGCAGACCTGAGGGATAGCTCTGCTTGCTCAGGCCCGCGCATGCAGATGTAGTGTCCTGAGTCTGATAGCTCTGTTGCCTACAGCTTAGGACTGTGTATGTTCAAGAGCTAGCCCTGCTACATACAAGCACGCACACACCTTGCGGACCTGAGGGATAGCTCTGCTTGCTCAGGCCCACGCATGCACAAGTAGTGTCCTGAGTCTGATAGCTCTGTTGCCTCCAGGTTAGGGCTGTGTATGTTCAAGAGCTAGCCCTGCTGCATACAAGCACGCACACACCTTGCGGACCTGAGGGATAGCTCTGCTTGCTCAGACCTGCGCATGCACATGTAGTGTAATCTGTCTGATAGCTCTGTTGCCTCCAGCTCAGGACTGTGTATGTTCAAGAGCTAGCCCTGCTACATACAAGCACACTCATACCTTGCGGACCTGAGGGATAGCTCTGCTTGCTCTGACCTGCGCATGCACATGTAGTGTCCTGAGTCTGATAGCTCTGTTGCCTACAGCTTAGGGCTGTGTATGTTCAAGAGCTAGCCCTGCTACATACAAGCACGCACATACCTTGCGGACCTGAGGGATAGCTCTGCTTGCTCAGGCCCGCGCATGCACATTTAGTGTAATCTGTCTGATAGCTCTGTTGCCTCCAGCTTAGGACTGTGTATGTTCAAGAGCGAGCGCTACTACATACAAGCACACACATACCTTGCGGACCTGAGGGATAGCTCTGCTTGCTCAGGCCCGCGCATGCACATTTAGTGTAATCTGTCTGATAGCTCTGTTGTTTCCAGCTTCGGGCTGTGTATGTTCAAGAGCTAGCCCTGCTACACACAAGCATGCACATACCTTGCAGACCTGAGGGATAGCTCTGCTTGCTCAGGCCTGCGCATGCACATGTAGTGTCCTGAGTCTGATAGCTCTGTTGCCTACAGCTTAGGGCTGTGTATGTTCAAGAGCTAGCCCTGCTACATACAAGCACGCACATACCTTGCGGACCTGAGGGATAGCTCTGCTTGCTCAGGCCCGCGCATGCACATTTAGTGTAATCTGTCTGATAGCTCTGTTGCCTCCAGCTTAGGACTGTGTATGTTCAAGAGCGAGCCCTGCTACATACAAGCACACACATACCTTGCGGACCTGAGGGATAGCTCTGCTTGCTCAGGCCCGCGCATGCACATTTAGTGTAATCTGTCTGATAGCTCTGTTGCCTCCAGCTTAGGACTGTGTATGTTCAAGAGCTAGCCCTGCTACATACAAGCACGCACATACCTTGCAGACCTGAGGGATAGCTCTGCTTGCTCAGGCCTGCGCACGCACATGTAGTGTCCTGAGTCTGATAGCTCTGTTGCCTCCAGCTTAGGACTGTGTATGTTCAAGAGCTAGCCCTGCTACATACAAGCACACACATATCTTGCGGACCTGAGGGATAGCTCTGCTTGCTCTGACCTGCGCATGCACATTTAGTGTAATCTGTCTGATAGCTCTGTTGCCTCCAACTTGGGACTGTGTATGTTCAAGAGCTAGCCCTGCTACATAGATACAAGCACGCACATACCTTGCGGACCTGAGGGATAGCTCTGCTTGCTCAGACCTGCGCATGCACATGTAGTGTAATCTGTCTGATAGCTCTGTTGCCTCCAGCTCAGGACTGTGTATGTTCAAGAGCTAGCCCTGCTACATACAAGCACACACATACCTTGCGGACCTGAGGGATAGCTCTGCTTGCTCTGACCTGCGCATGCACATGTAGTGTCCTGAGTCTGATAGCTCTGTTGCCTACAGCTTAGGGCTGTGTATGTTCAAGAGCTAGCCCTGCTACATACAAGCACGCACATACCTTGCGGACCTGAGGGATAGCTCTGCTTGCTCAGGCCCGCGCATGCACATTTAGTGTAATCTGTCTGATAGCTCTGTTGCCTCCAGCTTAGGACTGTGTATGTTCAAGAGCGAGCCCTACTACATACAAGCACACACATACCTTGCGGACCTGAGGGATAGCTCTGCTTGCTCAGGCCCGCGCATGCACATTTAGTGTAATCTGTCTGATAGCTCTGTTGCCTCCAGCTCAGGACTGTGTATGTTCAAGAGCTAGCCCTGCTACATACAAGCACACACATACCTTGCGGACCTGAGGGATAGCTCTGCTTGCTCAGGCCCGCGCACGCACATTTAGTGTAATCTGTCTGATAGCTATGTTGCCTCCAGCTTAGGACTGTGTATGTTCAAGAGCGAGCCCTACTACATACAAGCACACACATACCTTGCGGACCTGAGGGATAGCTCTGCTTGCTCAGGCCCGCGCATGCACATTTAGTGTAATCTGTCTGATAGCTCTGTTGCCTCCAGCTTAGGACTGTGTATGTTCAAGAGCTAGCCCTGCTGCATACAAGCACGCACACACCTTGCGGACCTGAGGGATAGCTCTGCTTGCTCAGACCTGCGCATGCACATGTAGTGTAATCTGTCTGATAGCTCTGTTGCCTCCAGCTCAGGACTGTGTATGTTCAAGAGCTAGCCCTGCTACATACAAGCACACACATACCTTGCGGACCTGAGGGATAGCTCTGCTTGCTCAGACCTGCGCATGCACATGTAGTGTCCTGAGTCTGATAGCTCTGTTGCCTACAGCTTAGGGCTGTGTATGTTCAAGAGCTAGCCCTGCTACATACAAGCACGCACATACGCTTGCGGACCTGAGGGATAGCTCTGCTTGCTCAGGCCCGCGCACGCACATTTAGTGTAATCTGTCTGATAGCTATGTTGCCTCCAGCTTAGGACTGTGTATGTTCAAGAGCTAGCCCTACTACATACAAGCACACACATACCTTGCGGACCTGAGGGATAGCTCTGCTTGCTCAGGCCCGCGCATGCACATTTAGTGTAATCTGTCTGATAGCTCTGTTGTTTCCAGCTTCGGGCTGTGTATGTTCAAGAGCTAGCCCTGCTACACACAAGCATGCACATACCTTGCAGACCTGAGGGATAGCTCTGCTTGCTCAGGCCTGCGCATGCACATGTAGTGTCCTGAGTCTGATAGCTCTGTTGCCTCCAGCTTAGGACTGTGTATGTTCAAGAGCTAGCCCTGCTACATACAAGCACGCACATACCTTGCGGACCTCAGGAATAGCTCTGCTTGCTCAGGCCGGCGCATGCATATGTATTGTCCTGAGTCTGATAGCTCTGTTGCCTCCACCTTAGGACTGTGTATGTTCAAGAGCTAGCCCTGCTACACACAAGCACGCACATACCCTGCGGACCTGATAGATAGCTCTGCTTGCTCAAGCCTGTGCATGCAAATGTAGTGTAATCTGTCTGATAGCTCTGTTGCCTACAACTTAGGACTGTGATTGTTCAAGAGCTAGCCCTGCTGCATACAAGCACGCACATACCTTGCGGACCTGAGTGATAGCTCTGCTTGCACAGTCCCGTGCATGCACATGTAGTGTACTGAGTCTGATAGCTCTGTTGCCTCCAGCTCAGGACTGTGTATGTTCAAGAGCTAGCCCTGCTACACACAAGCATGCACATACCTTGCAGACCTGAGGGATAGCTCTGCTTTCTCAGGCCCGCGCATGCACATGTAGTGTCTGAGTCTGATAGCTCTGTTGCCTACAGCTTAGGACTGTGTATGTTCAAGAGCTAGCCCTGCTACATACAAGCACGCACATACCTTGCGGACCTCAGGAATAGCTCTGCTTGCTCAGGCCGGCGCATGCATATGTATTGTCCTGAGTCTGATAGCTCTGTTGCCTCCACCTTAGGACTGTGTATGTTCAAGAGCTAGCCCTGCTACACACAAGCACGCACATACCTTGCGGACCTGATAGATAGCTCTGCTTGCTCAAGCCTGTGCATGCAAATGTAGTGTAATCTGTCTGATAGCTCTGTTGCCTACAACTTAGGACTGTGTATGTTCAAGAGCTAGCCCTGCTGCATACAAGCACGCACATACCTTGCGGACCTGAGTGATAGCTCTGCTTGCTCAGTCCCGTGCATGCACATGTAGTGTACTGAGTCTGATAGCTCTGTTGCCTCCAGCTCAGGACTGTGTATGTTCAAGAGCTAGCCCTGCTACACACAAGCACTCACATACCTTGCGGACCTGATGGATAGCTCTGCTTGCTCAAGCCTGTGCATGCACATGTAGTGTAATCTGTCTGATAGCTCTGTTGCCTACAACTTAGGACTGTGTATGTTCAAGAGCTAGCCCTGCTACATACAAGCACGCACACACCTTGTGGACCTGAGGGATAGCTCTGCTTGCTCAGACCTGCGCATGCACATGTACTGTAATCTGTCTGATAGCTCTGTTGCCTCCAACTTGGGACTGTGTATGTTCAAGAGCTAGCCCTGCTACATAGATACAAGCACGCACATACCTTGCGGACCTGAGGGATAGCTCTGCTTGCTCAGACCTGCGCATGCACATGTGAGTGTAATCTGTCTGATAGCTCTGTTGCTTCCAGCTTCGGGCTGTGTATGTTCAAGAGCTAGCCCTGCTACACACAAGCATGCACATACCTTGCAGACCTGAGGGATAGCTCTGCTTTCTCAGGCCCGCGCATGCACATGTAGTGTCTGAGTCTGATAGCTCTGTGCCTACAGCTTAGGACTGTGTATATTCAAGAGCTAGCCCTGCTACATACAAGCACGCACATACCTTGCGGACCTGAGGGATAGCTCTGCTTGCTCAGGCCCGCGCATGCACATGTAGTGTCCTGAGTCTGATAGCTCTGTTGCCTACAACTTAGGACTGTGTATGTTCAAGAGCTAGCCCTGCTGCATACAAGCACGCACATACCTTGCGGACCTGAGGGATAGCTCTTCTTGCTCAGGCCGGCACATGCACATGTAGTGTCCTGAGTCTGATAGCTCTGTTGCCTTCAGCTTAGGACTGTGTATATTCAAGAGCTAGCCCTGCTACATACATACAAGCACGCACATACCTTGCGGACCTGAGGGATAGCTCTGCTTGCTCAGGCCCGTGCATGCACATGTAGTGTCCTGAGTCTGATAGCTCTGTTGCCTACAACTTAGGACTGTGTATGTTCAAGCGCTAGCTCTGCTACATACATACAAGCACGCACATACCTTGCGGACCTGAGGGATAGCTCTGCTTGCTCAGGCCTGCGCATGCACATGTAGTGTCCTCAGTCTGATAGCTTGTTGCCTCCAGCTTAGGGCTGTGTATGTTCAAGAGCGAGCCCTGCTGCATACAAGCACGCACATACCTTGCAGACCTGAGGGATAACTCTGCATGCTCAGGCCTGCGCATGCACATGTACTGTAATCTGTCTGATAGCTCTGTTGCCTCCAACTTGGGACTGTGTATGTTCAAGAGCTAGCCCTGCTACATAGATACAAGCACGCACATACCTTGCGGACCTGAGGGATAGCTCTGCTTGCTCAGGCCTGCGCATGCACATGTAGTGTAATCTGTCTGATAGCTCTGTTGCTTCCAGCTTCGGGCTGTGTATGTTCAAGAGCTAGCCCTGCTACATACAAGCACGCACATACCTTGCGGACCTGAGGGATAGCTCTGCTTGCTCAGGCCTGCGCATGCACATGTAGTGTACTGAATCTGATAGCTCTGTTGCCTCCAACTTTGGACTGTGTATGTTCAAGAGCTAGCCCTGCTACATACAAGCACGCACATAGCTTGCGGACCTGAGGGATAGCTCTGCTTGCTCAGGCCCGCGCATGCACATGTAGTGTAATCTGTCTGATAGCTCTGTTGCATCCAGCTTAGGACTGTGTATGCTCAAGAGCTAGCCCTGCTACATACAAGCACGCACATACCTTGCGGACCTGAGGGATAGCTCTGCTTGCTCAGGCCCGCGCATGCACATTTAGTGTAATCTGTCTGATAGCTCTGTTGCCTACAACTTAGGACTGTGTATGTTCAAGAGCTAGCCCTGCTACATACAAGCACACACACACCTTGCAGACCTGAGGGATAGCTCTGCTTGCTCAGGCCCACGCATGCAGATGTAGTGTCCTGAGTCTGATAGCTCTGTTGCCTACAGCTTAGGACTGTGTATGTTCAAGAGCTAGCCCCTGCTACATACAAGCACGCACACACCTTGCGGACCTGAGGGATAGCTCTGCTTGCTCAGGCCCACGCATGCACATGTAGTGTCCTGAGTCTGATAGCTCTGTTGCCTCCAGGTTAGGGCTGTGTATGTTCAAGAGCTAGCCCTGCTGCATACAAGCACGCACACACCTTGCGGACCTGAGGGATAGCTCTGCTTGCTCAGACCTGCGCATGCACATGTAGTGTAATCTGTCTGATAGCTCTGTTGCCTCCAGCTCAGGACTGTGTATGTTCAAGAGCTAGCCCTGCTACATACAAGCACACACATACCTTGCGGACCTGAGGGATAGCTCTGCTTGCTCAGACCTGCGCATGCACATGTAGTGTCCTGAGTCTGATAGCTCTGTTGCCTACAGCTTAGGGCTGTGTATGTTCAAGAGCTAGCCCTGCTACATACAAGCACGCACATACCTTGCGGACCTGAGGGATAGCTCTGCTTGCTCAGGCCCGCGCACGCACATTTAGTGTAATCTGTCTGATAGCTATGTTGCCTCCAGCTTAGGACTGTGTATGTTCAAGAGCGAGCCCTACTACATACAAGCACACACATACCTTGCGGACCTGAGGGATAGCTCTGCTTGCTCAGGCCCGCGCATGCACATTTAGTGTAATCTGTCTGATAGCTCTGTTGTTTCCAGCTTCGGGCTGTGTATGTTCAAGAGCTAGCCCTGCTACACACAAGCATGCACATACCTTGCAGACCTGAGGGATAGCTCTGCTTGCTCAGGCCTGCGCATGCACATGTAGTGTCCTGAGTCTGATAGCTCTGTTGCCTACAGCTTAGGGCTGTGTATGTTCAAGAGCTAGCCCTGCTACATACAAGCACGCACATACCTTGCGGACCTGAGGGATAGCTCTGCTTGCTCAGGCCCGCGCATGCACATTTAGTGTAATCTGTCTGATATTTCTGTTGCCTCCAGCTTAGGACTGTGTATGTTCAAGAGCGAGCCCTGCTACATACAAGCACACACATACCTTGCGGACCTGAGGGATAGGTCTGCTTGCTCAGGCCCGCGCATGCACATTTAGTGTAATCTGTCTGATAGCTCTGTTGCCTCCAGCTTAGGACTGTGTATGTTCAAGAGCTAGCCCTGCTACATACAAGCACGCACATACCTTGCGGACCTGAGGGATAGCTCTGCTTGCTCAGGCCTGCGCACGCACATGTAGTGTCCTGAGTCTGATAGCTCTGTTGCCTCCAGCTTAGGACTGTGTATGTTCAAGAGAGATCCCTGCTACATACAAGCACGCACATACCTTACGGACCTGAGGGATAGCTCTGCTTGCTCAGGCCCGCGCATGCACATTTAGTGTAATCTGTCTGATAGCTCTGTTGCCTCCAGCTTAGGACTGTGTATGTTCAAGAGCGAGCCCTGCTACATACAAGCACGCACATACCTTGCGGACCTGAGGGATAGCTCTGCTTGCTCAGGTCCGCGCATGCACATTTAGTGTAATCTGTCTGATAGCTCTGTTGCCTACAACTTAGGACTGTGTATGTTCAAGAGCTAGCCCTGCTACATACAAGCACGCACATACCTTGCGGACCTGAGGGATAGCTCTGCTTGCTCAGGCCAGCGCATGCACATGTAGGGTCCTGAGTCTGATAGCTCTGTTGCCTCCAGCTTAGGACTGTGTATGTTCAAGAGCGAGCCCTGCTACATACAAGCACGCACATACCTTGCGGTCCTGAGGGATAGCTCTGCTTGCTCAGGCCCGCGTATGCACATGTAGTGTAATCTGTCTGATAGCTCTGTTGCCTCCAGCTCAGGACTGTGTATGTTCAAGAGCTAGCCCTGCTGCATACAAGCACGCACATACCTTGCGGACCTGAGGGATAGCTCTGCTGCCAGAAGCTCTAAACGTGTTCGATCTAAGGAAGCCGAGGAAGGCAGCACACTACCACATCACTGAGGTGTGATCTATGAACCCATGAGAGTCAGAGGTGAAAGTGAGGGGAGATGTATGTGTTTAGGTAGTGGTACGTATAGGGCAGAGCGCGAGCAGGCGCCTGTAGAGCGCCTTGAATCCTGCGCTTCTATAAATCCTTAGATTCATGCCTGCTGGGCCGCCTAGAGTGAAGGCACCCCAACCTTTCTTGGGCGCCCTCAGACTCTTAAAGCCATGAGAAAGAATGCATTTTTGAAATGCTTTCTTTGGAGTTCCCCACTTTTATAGGTTTCTCATTTGGAAAGGTATCTCTTGTGTTCGCCTCTTTCTATGTGAGCGCTCGTTCCAGGTCAGTTCTCCACCACATGGCTCCCAACCGCAGCCCTACGCTGTGGCGTCCCCCCAGGCTCCCAACCGTATACCCTACACTGTGGCGTCCCTCAGGGCTCTTTCTTTTCTTTCTACCCTATTCAACATATACATTCAACCTTTGACACAGGTCATTAAACCCTCTGGGCTTGCACTGGTGTCGTACCTTGACCGTACCCAGCTCATGCTTTCACTCTCTGGAAACTCCATGCAAGACCGGCCAACTTTCAGAAGGGATGCTTGCTGCGGCGGAGTGGGTGAACAACAGCTGTCTGCACTTGAATGTGAATAAAATGGAACTACGGCCAGTAGGCAAGCATGTCCACTCCTGGGATGACCACTGGTGGCCTCCTTGCTTGGGCCACCCCCAAGTCCAAGTCATCCATCAAAAATGTTGGAGTCTGGATGGATAACATGTTGGCCTTTGAGGCCCGAGCCACATCTGTAGCTGGTACTTGCTTTGGGCTTTTGAGAAGCTGCAAGCCCATCCTGGGACTTTTCGACTCACGCACCGACAGACCATTATTCAGGCGGTACTTCTGTCCTGATTAGATTACTGCAATATTCTGTACCTGGGAGCCAACGAATCAGTCATACGAAGACTCCAGCTGGCCAAAATGCGGCAGCTAGGCTGTCACTCTCCCTCCCTCCGCATCCGGTCTTCTTTGCAAGCTGCACTGACCCCCTGTGGACTTCAAGACCTTGTGCATCGCTCATAAGACCCTGCACTCCCAGGTGGGCCCCATCCTGCTCAACCTCATATCACCTTACCGGCCCTCACGACCCTTGCGCTCAGGAGCGGGGGCCCCTCTGTGTACCTTGCAGGGGGGCCCCTACAATTTTTGTTACGCCACTGCATCGTTCCCTGCGTCAGGAGAGGAAGAACGGGTGGCCGCTCTCTCCATGCTCTGGCCCCGTCTCTCTAGAACTCACTCCCTCTCTCCCTCAGGCAAGCCCAAAACCATCCGCATTTCTGGAAATCTCTTAAGACTTGGCTCTTTTCCATCTAGCCCTCCCCCGCCCCTTTAGGTGCCCGCAGTTGCAGCTCATATGTCCTCTTGGTCCAGCTCTGGGAAGCCTCATTGTTGGGGTAGCTATGCGCTTTACAAGCCTCTTAACATAACAAAACATAGCATAACTTTGGCCTGTTTCCTTTCCTTGACTTTGAAAAAAAAGTGCTGACAAAGCCAGTAGGCCTTCCCTTTGGAACCCATTACCTTTGCTAATAGTTTCTAGCGATGATGTACAGCATTCCCAATGCTGTGCAGCATGGCTAAGATTTTTAGGTCGAGCCTAGAGCAGCGAAAACGACCTCTTGGAATCCCTCCGGACTTTTCTCACGCTCGTGCGTGTGAAAAGGCCTACGGCTTGCGGTTACGAGCAGCGGCGCGCAGTGTGCCATCTGTTTTGTGTCAGATTTCACACGAGCGCACGCGCACCACTCGCGGGACGCTGCAGCTGCTTTCATTTTATTTTATCTGTGAGTTTTGATTTCTTAAACAATTTACGCTAATAAGGTACTGAGTAAATTACATGGCCCAGATTTGTAAAGAGATAACTCTAGCTGTCACTGCTAATCTGGCTCTAGGAGGGTTGCCCGCTTTGGCCATCCCATGGGCAAGCTTTTAACCTTGAATGGAAAGTTTCACTGTCACACAGCACTACGTGATGCATGCTTGATTGTACTGATGTGTACGTCTACTCCGTTGCTTCTCATCGGTATTCTAATAGACCACCTGTGACTGCTAGGCTCCCGGGAGAATACTGAGTTTGCAGTTTTTCCAAAGAAAAGCGGAAAAATACGAGCGCTATAGAAAGAATACTATTGTTTTTTTGAGAGTAAGGAAACTGGGGTGAATATTTTAGACTAATGTCTTAAGGAAGAGATTTATTACTGTGACAAAGTCTGCTTTTTGCCATCTTTACATATTGTTTTCATTTAGCCCCATAAAAGGTGTCCAAATCTAGATGGTTCGCTTTCTTTGCACACTTTAAACACGCACAGTTTTGGTTGCTAGCTTTCAGCGTCACACCGGTAGGCAGCCCAAAAATATACATTGTTCCATACTCTATTAGGTTACACCGTATTCACCTGTATACAGTCCTTATAATAATCAATCTCAGTGCTGTAGAGGCACTTTTAATCATCGATTGATTCTGCGCAGTGATGCATGCCACGTTGTCGTTTGAGAGAGAGAAAGCAATGTCTTTCGGCTTCCGAACAGGGTTTCTGGAGAGTGGAACACTTTATTGGGCCACAATGAACGGTCTGTGCTCAGATCGTTTCCCCGGCCTTTAACTCTTGTATTCTGGGAGGTAGCTGATACGACAAGCAGCTGAGGTAAAATGCGGTGACTCCTGGTGGTTATGAAACAGACATTTAAGGACACTCCATATACCAGAAATGTCCTTATCAGTGCAGCGCTACACAGGGCAGGTCTGGCATATTGAGGCGGTGTTTTAATTCACACCCAGAAAGCACACGCCCCCCCCCCTCCCTAGGCTGCTGCTGCTGCTGCTGTGCGCTCGTGATAGTTTAAGATAGGGGGTGCCTTACGAAATCAGTGAACCTTTTCACCCCACCCCCGCCTTTAGAGAAGTGCGCACAGCATGTACAGTGCTGAGTCTTGTATAAGTTTACAAAAACAATAGAGTTGCCAACCTTCACTCCTGTTCTTTCATATGATAGGTCTGAGAGCGGAAACGTATCTGGTGTATTGGAATAATGACAAACAGGATTGGGACCTTATAGGGGCTATTTTAGGGAAATTTTGAGGATGAATGCTAGAGAGCAATGGAATGGGACGTGGAAGGAGGACAAAAGAGACGCAAGGGAAGTGTATGGGACGTCACATGACAACATTTTCCCAAAGAGGTAGAGACGGCCCCTTCACAGCCGGACTAAAGTTGTCAAACCTTCAAAATAGTCTACTAAGTTCCTCGTATTCATATTAAACAGTATATGGAAACGCCACGGGAAGTTTCGTTTTGTACAAGAAACGTTTGCCTCTTCTACCATTCTGGTTTCTTCTTGTGTTGTGGGGATTTCTCTTAATATTTTGACAGGCCATCATTCAGTCATTCCTCTGTCATTTTTTATGCTCCTATCCCTCTTAGGTTTGCCCCTCTGTGATCCAATGCCGTTTTAATGTTGGCCCTCACATCTCTGCGTTCATGTGTCATGCCAGTATCTCACAACACGTTCCTTTCTGTAATTATCTCACGCACCGGCCCTTTCCTATATCTGATGGCCTGCCTTTTTTGTGGTGGCATTGAATGTATTACCTGTTTCATGCCTGTTTCCTGTACTCCATCTTTGTGCCTTGGCTTTCTAGTAGGCAGGCTTCTCTTTCAAATACTCAAACTTTGCCCCTCAGGCCCACTCGGGCTTGTACCACCCCTTGTATGCCAGAGCTTCTGCAAACTTACTTGCCTGGCTGGGCCTTGGTCTTCTCATGTCTGGGCCTCTTCCCTCTCCCATGTCATGGCTTTAATGTGCATGTGAGTCTTTTTCATTGCCCGTGTGAGGCTTTTGCACCTCTGAAATGTCTGTACAACTTTCGGTCTGCCCGGCACAGCGTCCGCCCATCCCATGTTTCTTTCGGCCAATGCCTCATTTGGAATGCCTAGTGCTCTTTTCTATGGACATGCCTTGACCTCCATGTTGCTAGACGGTTCTGCCTGTGTACGTTGGCGTGCGGGGTCTACTGTCGCTCATGCCATTGGCTCTGCCCTCTCACATGCTGTGACTCATTAGTCAAGTGTGGATTTTGATCCTCTGGCATGCCTTGGTTACTTTTGTCCGGTCCACTACAGTATATATCCTCTTCAGGCTCTTTCCTTGTGCCATGCCCTGGACTCTGTGTTCCTGGTAGGCACCGGCCGGGCACACATGGCTTACCCTGAACTTTAAGTGGGATGAAATAAGTGGGGGCATCTAAAAGTGGCCCATCTAATCAATGGCATGGCTTATACACGTAAACAACATTGGAGCCTCTCGGAGCTTTCTGTTATTGCATCCAGATATCCAAGACTACAACTGACATACACCTAAAACCAGCCAAGACTTCTGGCTTTGTCAGTGGTAATTAGATGTTTAAGATAAATTAGTAATAGCAATTATTTTGTTCTCAATAATGAATATTGGAAATATTTCAATCCTGAAATTGTGAGACTGAATTAAACATTACTGAGGACTGTGTTCTTCAGAGTGACTTGGTCTCTTCTGTTCTGTTCACTGTGTGTTGGAGGTGTATGCCCTTTTCCACCACATCTCCTTCATCTGCATATCTTACTCCCCATCTAGTTCCTCTTCACCACCCTCTTTTCACTCTTTACTTCCTCACATCTTCTTCACTTCACCACCCCCAAACACAACGCACCCACTCACATGGAAACACTGCAATTTCTTTTACTTTCACCAATTGCAAGATTTTAACAACTGTGTACCTCCATCACACACATTTGGACTGAATCACAATTGCAACTAAAATATGTGACCAATGTCTGTGTGCCCTGCAGAGGGGCCAAGGATTGGATGACCACGCATTCTGAACACCTGTTTAACCCACTGACAAGCACCGTCAAAACAAGCACTGCATTCAGCCTCCAATCCAGACTTATCAATTGTTGCCCATTATGAGCACATGGAGAACTCCGTTCAAAGTATGCACTATAGAAGAGTAATCTGCTATACTGAAAAAATACAAAAAAACAACACCCTGGAATTAGCTAGCCCTCTTACGGAATGCAAGATTAAGTAAAATACATGAAATAAAACAAGCATTGGCATAGCCAACAGGTCTCGCCTTTGGAACCTTATAAGTATTTAGTTATGCAGTCCAATATCCTTGGTGCAACAACATCAACTGTTGCATGGCTAAACACTTATAAGGTCCCAAAGGCGAGACCTATTGGCTATGCCAATGCTTGCTTTTTAAAGCCTATGACGCTGCTGCTAGCATCATTTTGTAGGCACACGCACACCTACAAAATGACGCAGGCCCTTTTTTTCTTTTTATTTACCAATCCGAGTTGGATCCGTAAATTTTAAAAAACGAAACGTGTGAAAGAGTTTTTTTTTATTTTTGTAATATCACAGTGGGGACCGAAGCAACATGCAAGGGGGGCAAAGGGGTGGAAGCAGCATAGGGGGCATGGGTGGAGGGAAGCAGCATGGGGGGTGTGGGTGGGAGAGAAGGAACACAGAGGGCGCAGGTGGAGGAAAGCAACAAAGAGGGTGCGGTGAGGGGCAGAGAAAAGCAAACAGGCGAGAGAGAGAGAGAGCGTAACGGGGAGCATGTGGGAAGCAAATGACAGGGAGTACATAGGCGACACAGCAACGCAGGGGTGAAACATATGCGGGCGTGTACATCACAGAGGGGAGCAGGAAGAAGCATACAGGCCAGAGAGAACAACACAGAGCGCAGAGGGGGGAAGAGAAGCATGCTAGGGAGGCAGCTGGAAAACACATGCACTCTCATAGAGTGCTTAAGACAAAAGAAAGAAGTAGTGCTCTAAAAGTATACAATGGAAGGACACAAGGGCACAAGTAAGTTGGGAATGCACCAGGGGAGGGGCGCATACAAGATGGACAAGGCAAGCTGTCCAATAAGAATCAGACAGCTGAGAGTGGCATTAAAGCCAGCCAATGATAAGGAATGGGGGTTCTGCAGGCCCCTCTATGCTCATGGTAAGCCCACAATATGTCTTTTGCATTCAGACAGATGAGCTAATAACCAGTTCATACATGGTTTCGCACCAAACTTTCTTTAAGTAGATGCTTATCTCATCGTGTTCCAACTGTGCCAAGAATGATGTCACAATCTTGGAAGGTTGCATTAATTCACGAAACAAAGCCCCCCCCCCCCCCGCCCCGGTCCTGGGACATCACACTCAGTGAATGCTGAGGGCTGGTGCCACCCTGACCACCTTCCTTCTCTGCGCTCACAGTCACATGGAATGGAATGGAATAGACTTTTGTATAGCGCATGGCTACCCGGAGGCATCCCAGCGGTGTTCCGCGAGTCATCTGGACGGCCAAGCATGGAAGCCAGTGGCGGGATCCTGGAATCTAGTGTGGAACGGAAGATGTCGAACTTGCGACTTCTCTGATCACCAAACGAACTCCATGACTAACTGAACATGGGTACGTGCAAACCTTACAACGATTGTAGATCGACCGTAGAACATAATTCAGGATTCCCAATCTAAGATGGAGTTCGAGTCTTTTCCTGTGATGTCAGTTCCTGTTCAATCATATGTAAGGGGGGTAATCATGAGGGAAACCTGCATCACAAGACACCTGTTCCCTTAATTGTTATCATACTCTTTGGCCCCTTCTTACTATTTTGGATCCAGATTTTTGATTTCAGGAGATTGTGCTTGTTTTGAATTTATTTGCCTGGATTTTGGGTTTGTTTGCATCTGACTCCTTCCTGAGGCCAGAAAGAGTCTGGTAGTTGCTGATTTCTTCACTTCTAATGTTCATCTTCAATGAAGAGCTACAAGACTGCAGTGGAGTTTTTAGATTTCTCATGTCTTCTGGGACCCTCCTAAGGATACACTTGACACCTTTCACAGATATGCTTCTGTAAGGTTGGCACAATAACTTCCAGGAGTTGCCCTTTCCTCTGGGAACCCAGAAGGTGAGTCAACAGACTTTCACAACATCCAGGGCCGGGCTCGGCCACATCTGCGTCTTGCTGGCTGACCACCCATGCCCCATGTGGGGATTGCCAGGCCTCGCTTCTAGCGCCTGTGTTTAATTTGTACCCGGAGCCACTTTGAATCATGATGAGGCGGGGCGGGGGCAGGGCCATAGCTTTGCTGACCCTGGAAGGTTCCTCAGTGAGTTAAGCACATGAATCCCGACAAGGCCAACTCTGT
The DNA here is from genome assembly GCA_963921515.1 of Calotriton arnoldi. Lineage (NCBI taxonomy): Eukaryota > Metazoa > Chordata > Amphibia > Caudata > Salamandridae > Calotriton > Calotriton arnoldi. The sequence continues at coordinate 1,693,075 of CAWUFW010003322.1, read as the reverse complement.
GTAGTAGGGGCTGTGCTTCGACAGAGCGGTGTTGCCTCTCAACCCCTTGTCTCCACTGTTGTGTCGTGAGGCCTAATGGGACCGCCGACACAGAAAGGGCTCCGGACACCAGCATCGGATTGGGAAGGCGGGCATTGGCCGATGGGCCAGTGCCTAAGGGTCACCAGTGGGCCGGTTTTTGTCAACCGGCCAACAGAGCCTCATTGTCTTCCCCACCAGGCCCCTGTAAGGGGGGTGGGGGCAGCATCATGAGCAAGGAGGCTCTGAGGGTGTTGCTTTCAGCAGCGTCGTCGCTAGGCCAATATTGTTCTGTCCGCTGCAGACTTTATCTTGGCCTTCCATGGGCCCAGAAGCAAAGTCCCACTCCCCTGCTGTGGGCCATTATCACCTCAGCTCCCCTGGAGCAGCAGCAGCTCTGTGCTTTTCTTCACCCCTCCCCTGCCAGGCCATCACCCTGAGGCTACAGTTGGCTGGGGTGAGTAAGTAAATGGCCTTGCTGAGGGCCTGTCGTTGACACCTCGGTTACAGTGTCTTTCAGGCCTTGGTGGTTGGGGGGGGGGGGCATGTTTGCATAAACCTCTCTGTGAAGCACCTTTCCCAGAGCGGAAAATTTAGATAATGTAATGTTAGGGTCAGAGCTGCCGAATGTTTAACTATGGAAATAGGTTCGAGTCCCAGCCTCACCTCAACATCCTGTGATTCTAGGCAAATGACTTAATTGTGCAAGGACTAAAATAAATATGAATTTAATCTTCTGTAATGTAACTGGTGCTCATATAATTGCGCCCTTTGGCCGAGTTTACGCCATATAAAACTACAATGAAAAAACATAACCTTCTGTTTGCTCATTTTTTAAGAATCTGCAAAGGCTGGAACTTAATAATGAGAGAGGATTCTTTATTCAATAATAAAAGTCTGTATTCCTTCTTCACATGGCTTTTCTTCCTTTGTTTAGTTTTAACTATCGGTCACGGATCATTAAAGAAGCTTTTGGCCACATTTTAAACTGCTTTCACCTACGTTTACTGTTCAAACTTTAAAGTACATATCGATCAAGAGAGAAAATACCAGCTTTAGGTGTTTTTCTTAATTTTCGTACTGGCAAGGGCATTAAAATACTGGTAATGCTGGTTAAAAAAACAGCCAGGTGGCAAACATAGCCTCGTCAGGAGTTGTGGCCTTTGGGCCACTTTATTTCACTTCGCCCGCCCCGCCAAAATGTAGTGCTTCTAGTTTTCACCAATGTTTCTGGTTCTATGAGCTTTAAAATACATAGGGGCTTATTTACAAGCCCCTTGCGCCACCCGTATGTCACTTTTCCCATGTTAAAAATGAAGCAAAAGTGGCGCAAGGGGCTTGTAAATAAGCCCCATAATTTATCGAACATTTCTCTAAAAATGAGCCCGATGAGACTAGCCAAATGCTCAGGGTGACCAGAATTTCAAAACCAAAAACCGGGACATTTCACAAAAATAGAAGAAGGACTACGATTTTACTTCAACCAAGCCTACAGAATGACAGCGCCCCTCAGCAGAGACGTACACAAGAGGCGGTAAGAACATAAATAAAATGCAATTTTTAAAGCCAGTAACATGCCTGTTTCTTATTACAGCTGCAGACTATTCCTACTTTGCAAAATATAAAAAGGCACCCCCACCGTTTTCAGTCGACCCTCTCTAAAAACATGAGTTATATTTTCCGAAATCAGCCGGGACAGCTGGCGAAAACCCGGGACTGTCCGGGTAAATCCGGGACGCATGGTTACCCTACAAATGCTGTTTCGTGAATGGGCGTGATCCAGGAATGTGGGCCACTTTTTTGGGAGTGCCCGGGCCGAATTGTGATCCCAATCCGACCCTGCCGGACACCATTGGTGGCGTTCAGGGCTTTAAGTGGGCCGGGTCTCACCGGATCTGAGCAACGGCAGTTTTTTAAAGGAGGCCTCGAAACGGGTCTTTATCGGGCTCTGTTTTGTGCCCTGGCACAGGCGGTCCGTTGTTTTCCGAACTGCAGTGACAGCAGGCACATCGATGTGCGCTGCTCACACTGCTCACTTCTCACTAGTGGAGAAGTTACGGCATGACGTCATGCCAGGTGAGCGTTGTAGGAGAAGGGAAATCCTTGCTTCTTACATCTCCCATGTGTCTGCTTTTTAAAACACAAGACTCCGAGCGCTGTTGCAAGTGAGAGGGCCCTATTGAAAAGCGCACACTGCAAATTGCCACTTCTCTTTTTGAAACTCAGGAGCAGCAACATCGTCGTGGTGTCACCAGGGCTTTAAGTCGAAGCTTTTCAATATTATATACAAGCCATAGTTGCTGCTTATTTATCTTATGCAACTAACAACCATTGACAAAGCCAATAGTCCTGACTTGTTGTAGGTATGATGTTACTTGTTGTATCATATATCTGGATGCAATGACAGAAACAGCAAAATACAAGTCGGGCTAGGGTGACCAGATCTTGAGAACCAAAAACCGGGACATTTGGGGGAAATAGAAGAAGGACTACAATTTTTCATCCACGGAATGGCGCAGAATGACAGCTGTCATCAACATAGGATCACAGAAGATGCATTAAGAAAGTAAATACAATGTAATTTCTACAATCAAAATTATACCTATTAATTAAACTGCTTACTTATAGCAGTTGCTAACTAGCAAAGCTTTAGAACACCCAAAAAAGTGCCTCTCACTGTTTTCAGTCAACCCCTTCTAAAAACCGGGACATGAGACAAAATTGCCGAAATCTGCCCGGACAGCTGGTGAAAAACCGGGACTGTCCGGGCAAATCGGGGACGTCTGGTCACCCTAAGTCGGGCGGCACACTATGCTAAGCACAGATTTTAAGCTTATGTGTTTGAAGCCACGCCCTTAATCACATTGGCCACGCCCCTTTGAGAGGCCCCCCAGTTTTTTCATCCCACTTAAAGCCCTGGTGGCGTTGCAGGAAACAACTTTTTTATTTTACCTACTAACTGTAATTGGCCCCACCCTGGGCAGGGCCGAGGCGCGTACCCTCTGTAACATCACAGGGCTAGACATACCACCAAAGTAGGGATAAAGGGGACAAATATCCCAAACACCCCCCGCCCAAACATACTAAACCCATACTGGCTTGTAGCCTACACTTGCAAGTCTAAGTGGCCACACACCAGGCGTGGAGCGTGATTCAAGCTGCACCCAACATGTGTTCCCTCACCTTGTGCGGACAGCAGACACAGGGGTGGTGTTTTACTACCTGCAAAGCTTTACTTCTGCCCCGGGGCACGGAGCATAAGAGGGGGGGGGGGGGGGCGTGGACACCTCCACGTGTGTTCATAATGTTGGCTTCTAGAAGGGCGCCACCTTGTGGCTCGTGGGTTAATGGCACTATTACTCATTTTTGTGTCGATTCCCATGAATTGAATTGAAATTGACTTGTATAGCGCTTACTGCTACTGACGAGGCGTCCAAGCGCTGTTTTTGTACCCTGGTTTTTTAGTTAGAACACAATTTGTACCCACATAGCGCACTTTACGTTTTGATAAAAGTGTTGGTGATAACCCAGTTACTTGTTCATAACATGGCTTCTGACAGTAAGTTCGGCATGTGACTAGTCCTGCTCCAGCCCTGCCGGCCTTTCGAGGCCCGGGCCTGGTGTCAACACTTTCCATTCTCTTGTCACTGACCATGCGCCAGCCCCACTAGCCCCTCAGCAGCACGGGTGATGGAAGCAGCTATCCGTGATGCTGCGGATGCTTTAAATGTTGGAACGGAAAAGGTCGCTCTGAAGCAGGCACCGAGCCCTGGGTTTCTCATAGCAGGTCTCCGATGGTTTTTTAACATCTCTGGCTTCAGCACACATGACAATCATTCATGTGCGCTGAAGGCCCGCTGTGACCCAGAGGTCTGGAGGGGCGCACCATGTGCACCCCCTTTCACTGGGCATGGCCGTAATCCGCTCTCCGGGCTGTGGAGGCTGACAGTGGCGGCAGCCCCAGATCAGAGACAGGACAGGCCCTCCCACCTCTCGCCTGCCAGGGAGGGCTTCTGTAAGATGCACACTTTGGTATTATAAACAAGCATTGGCATAGCCAATAGGTCTCGCCTTTGGGACCTTATAAGTGTTTAGCCATGCAACAGTTGATGTTGTTGCACCAAGGATATTGTGCTGCATAACTAAATACTTTTAAGGTCCCAAAAGCGAGACCTATTAGCTATGCCAATGCTTGTCTTGTATGTTTACTTGGCGCGCCCTGCTGAGGCTTTCCTTTCAATCATGTGTACCAGCCTCCTGTTGTGTGTGTGCTTGCACAACGTGTAATCTCCAATCTGCAATCTTTGCTGTGCCAATGCATTGACATAGTCAGAGCCTACAGCAGTTCCAGGCACTGCTAAACAATGCTTGAGCACTGTGGGCTCACAAAAGCATGCACAGACTTGGGGATCTTGTCACTTAAATGCCTAGAAGGAGTAAGCCTTTTCGAAGCAGCGTCCATGGTGCCCTTTTAGAGGTTCTTGTAAACTGTTCCTCTGCACATCCTGCAATAAATCACTTAGTGTGTGCAGTTTTAACAAAAGGACACGAGAGGGAGGGTGGGAGGGTTAAAAAGCAACAGGACAGCAGAAAACGCTGTGATGCGGCCAGCGCTGGGCATCTCATATCCACTTTTATATTATCTTTTAAAGCGCTAGTTACAGGGCAGAACCTAGGATGGATCAAGTCATGTACCACTGCTGTTACAGTGTCTAAGATAATTTTTCATTCTATTTTGATAACCAAGTTACTACCTTTGTGCAATTAACTCTCCAAGAGTAGCTCCATGGTGGGAAGACAACACATACTTTACAATAATCACACTCGATAAATATAACGTCTAGTCAGAGTAGCCTATTTTGAAGCGGATTGGGATCTGAATTAGCGGTGGGCAATCAACTAAAAAAAAAATGCGCACGGCGACTAATATTCGCCCACCCACTTACCCCCTCAAGTAAACGTCTTCTGACAATGGAAAGTAGGCTGCCCTAACCCACATTAGAGCGTTCCCTAACGCAGCCTCCCCGGCTGTTGACACTCACCCTGCAAGCACCGCGAAAATGAGGTAGACGAGGAAAAGGCAGAGTGTGCACAGAGAATGCGGAGACATCCTGGCCGTCCTGCAGCCTGTATCTTTTACGGTTCGGCGTACAGTTTCTGGAATTCACTAGGCTCCCGTGTTTTCAGGTCGGTTCCTAGATCTCTTCCTCTGGCCGGCACCGTGGGTCGCCAGCAGTTGTAATGTACTGCTTAGTCTTCTTCCTGCCGGTAAGCGATTGACAAATGCCTGGTCTGCTGTCAAACGTTGGCGATGGCTACAGCCATCTTGGAAAGGGAATTGCATATTACATATTGTAAAGAAAACTCGCAAAGTTAAGAACCTGACATAAAATGTAGGATTAATGACAAGTTGCTACAATGTGTTGAAAATGTTTTACCACTATCACCAGTGAAGACATTTTTAGAACAAAAATGTACTTGACATTTTCTTTCTAACATTATAGTGTGCTAGAGTTAACTGTATTTATGTAAACACACAAATAAAGCAATATTTGATTCTCATGAATATATTTACTTTACAGGATTCAGAATAGTACAAGAAAAAATAATAAGATGGCTCCTAGTTGACGTGAGTTTAGGAGGGGATTTAGCCATATTTAGTTTCTCATTAATGTTTGGCCAATGGGGTGTAGTAACGTCTCCATCATCGTTCCCAGTCCAGCGAGTCACAGTCAAGATCATCACCCTTGACCTAGTCAGCCCAAGCCAATGAATAGCCGACAAAAATCGTGTAGCTCGTGAAACTCGACCAATCGCCGCGGTAGACATGGCAAATTACAAAACAACACACCACTTCGACTGTTGAAGAAACTATGGTGGCTAGTATTTGGTTGGTGATTTCCTTCACACTAAAGAAAGAGCTACGTGTGTGCGCATCCCCTCCCATTCGAGAAATATGGTCAATTTAATTATTTATTTAATGTTGATTAAGGCTTTTGAAAGCATAGACGTTTATTCAATGTTTTAAGATGTCCACAGTCAATCAAACCTCAATACAAGTCACGTAGTGACATTTTCTAGTTTTAAGTACACGCAAAACAAGTGGGAGGGGTGGGGAGTGCACAGAACGGAAGAGACGCAACTGAAGAAAAAAACTTTCCATGGAAGTTACGGTTTCAACGAGTGTAGACTGGCTACAATACCAAACAAATAAACAAGTGGGAGGGGTGGGGGGAGTGCACAGAACGGAAGAGACGCCCTGGGAATGCTTCCGAACGCGCGCCCGCGAAATAAACAAGTGGGAGGGGTGGGGGAAGTGCACAGAACGGAAGAGAAGTCCTGGGAATGCTTCCGAACGCGCGCCCACGAAAATGAAAGCCACCACGCTAAACAAGTGGGAGGGGTGGGGGGAGTGCACAGAACGGAAGAGACACCCTGGGAATGCTTCCGAATGCGCGCCCGCGAAAATGAAAGCCACCACACTAATTTGCGCGCCGCTGCTCGCTCCCGCAAGGTGGATGCCGCCACACGCACGAGTGTCTGAAAAGTGCAGTCCGATTCCAAAAGGTCATCTCCTAGAGCAACGCATGCGCGCTGCGCTAGGCTCGACCTATAAAACGTATTTATTGATACAGCACAGTACAACCAGGACTGCATGCACCCAAGTGCACTGGAAACTGTCCCAGCAGGATTCTGGATACACACTGGACATCAGAACCCTTGAAGATAAACATCTCACATGCAAAGGCTGTGTATAGGTGAAACATCTGAAATCCATGTAATATGTATATATAACATATACAAACACCATGTGTATATAACAGCTGCCTACTGGCCTCTCATGCTTTACACTGCTCAGTCCACGGGGCATGCATTGCCATCTATTTGTGCAAAGGATGTGAGAGGTGGGCGGTGCGTGTGAACTGTGCCTAGCTGTAGCAGCAAAGGGGTCATTTTATTCTCTGCACATGAGTGGTACCTAAGACGCAGGGTGAAAAAAGCCTGCCAAACAGCCATGTGAACTGCAGGCTTTCTCCAAAGCATCCTTTAAAGGTCCTTTAAAGGGGCAGCCTGTAGGGTGTGGAGGCTGGGAGGGAGTGTCTCTTTGAAGTGCAGGGACAGGCTTTGTGCTTTTGTGGATCCATTCTTCCTCAGGAGCGATACCCCCAACAGGGCAGGAGGTAGTTAAGAGGGGCCCTTCACCCTCTCTTGTGGCCTTGTTTTGTGTCTCCCGTGACAGGGCGCTCATAGCCCCACCCTACCATCCTCCTGACACCAGAGGACGGTCGGTGACTGTGGTTTGACCAATCTGGGAGAAAAACACAAAAATCAGCACCTACCCGAAACCAGTCCCAGAGCTGAACCTGTGGAAAACACAAACTCTGTCTGCGAAGGTGGTACAAGGATGAGGCAGAAACCACCAGTCTGTGCCAGGACTTCCCAGAAAATGATGCTGGGCTCCCACATCTCTGCAGGCCAAGACAGAACTCAGAACTTCACGCTGGAGGTGCTGACGGCTGACACCCCTCTGCCAGGTTTGGAAGAGGAAGTTAGAAGTACTGCACCCGACCAGGAAAGCTGTCTTGGACTACCTCATCTCAACCCAAAACCACTGCGAACTGGGAAAGGAGGCCTCTTGGCTTGTTTAGGTGCAGGTTTAAGCTCGAGCCCAAGGAAGGCTCAGCAAAGGAGAGCTTTGATCTCCTGCCAGATGCAGAAGAATGCTGTTTCGGCTGTCTGTGCCCACACTGCCCGTCCATTTCAAACTGGAGGTGCGGCCTGCACACCACCTCACCAACAGAGTAGGCCTCACAAGAGACAGTGCAGCTGGGGCCAAGTCCATTGCGGCCACTCTTCCCAGACTCAGCAAGTCCACCAGCAGGTGCAGAGCCTCTCCCAGACTTAGCAAGTCCACCAGCAGGTGCAGAGCCTCTCCCAGACTTAGCAAGTCCACCAGCAGGTTCAGAGCCTCTCCGAGACATAGCAGGTCCACCAGCAGGTGCAGTGCCTCCGTCAGACTTAGCAAGTCCACCAGCAGGTGCAGAGCCTCAACCAGACTTAGCAAGTCCATCATCAGTTAAAGAGCTTCTCCCAGACTTAGCAAGTCCACCAGCAGGTGCAGAGCCTCTCCCAAACTTAGCAAGTCCACCAGCAGGTGCAGAGCCTCTCCCAGACTTAGCAAGTCCACCAGCAGATGCAGAGCCTTCCCAGACTTAGCAAGTCCACCAGCAGGTGCAGAGCCTCTCCCAGACTTAGCAAGTCCACCAGCAGGTGCAGAGCCTCTCCCAGACTTAGCAAGTCCACTAGCAGGTGCAGAGCCTCTCCCAGACTTAGCAAGTCCACCAGCAGGTGCAGAGCCTCTCCCAGACTTAGCAAGTCCACCAGCAGGTGCAGAGCCTCTCCCAGACTTAGCAAGTCCACCAGCAGGTGCAGAGCCTCTCCCAGACATAGCAAGTCCGCCAGCAGGTGCAGAGCCTTCCCAGACTTAGCAAGTCCACCAGCAGGTGCAGAGCCTCCCCAGACTTAGCAAGCCCTCAAGAAGGTGCAGAGCCTCCCCAGACTTAGCAAGTCCTCAAGAAGGTGCAGAGCCTCTCCAAGACATCGCAAGTCCACCAGCAGGCGCAGAGCCTCTCCCAGACTTAGCAATTCTACCAGCAGGTGCAGAGCCTCTCCCAGACTTAGCAAGTCCATCAGCAGGAACAGAGCCTCACCCAGACTTAGCAAGTCCACCAGCAGGTGCAGAGCCTCTCCCAGACTTAGCAAGTCTGCCAGCAGGTGCAGTGCCTCCGTCAGACTTAGCCAGTCCACCAGCAGGTGCAGAGCCTCTCCCAGTCTTAGCAAGTCCACCAGCAGGTGCAGAGCCTCTCCCAAACATAGCAAGTCCACCAGCAGGTGCAGAGCCTGCACCAGACTTAGCAAGTCCACCAGCAGGTGCAGAGCCTCCCCAGACTTAGCAAGTCCACCAGCAGGCGGAGAGCCTCTCCCAGACTTAGCAAGTCCATCAGCAGGAACAGAGCCTCACCCAGACTTAGCAAGTCCACCAGCAGGTGCAGAGCCTCTCCCAGACTTAGCAAGTCTGCCAGCAGGTGCAGTGCCTCTGTCAGACTTAGCAAGTCCACCAGCAGGTGCAGAGCCTCCACCAGACTTAGCAAGTCCACCAGCAGGTAAAGAGCCTCTCCTAAACTTAGCAAGTCCACCAGCAGGTGCAGAGCCTCTCCCAGACTTAGCAAGTCCACCAGCAGGTGCAGAGCCTCTCCCAAACTTAGCAAGTCCACCAGCAGGTGCAGAGCCTCTCCCAGTCTTAGCAAGTCCACCAGCAGGTGCAGAGCCTCTCCCAGACTTAGCAAGCCCACCAGCAGGTGCAGAGCCTCTCCGAGACCTAGCAAGTCCACCAGCAGGCGCAGAGCCTCTCCCAGACTTAGCAAGTCCACCAGCAAGCGCAGAGCCTCTCCCAGTCTTAGCAAGTCCACCAGCAGGTGCAGAGCCTGCACCAGACTTAGCAAGTCCACCAGCAGGTGCAGAGCCTCCCCAGACTTAGCAAGTCCACCAGCAGGTGCAGAGCCTCTCCCAGACTTAGCAAGTCCATCAGCAGGAACAGAGCCTCACCCAGACTTAGCAAGTCCACCAGCAGGTGCAAAGCCTCTCCGAGACTTAGCAAGTCTGCCAGCAGGTGCAGTGCCTCTGTCAGACTTAGCAAGTCCACCAGCAGGTGCAGAGCCTCTCCCAGACTTAGCAAGTCCACCAGCAGGTGCAGAGCCTCTCCCAAACTTAGCAAGTCCACCAGCAGGTGCAGAGCCTCTCCCAGACTTAGCAAGTCCACCAGCAGGTGCAGAGCCTCTCCCAGACTTAGCAAGCCCACCAGCAGGTGCAGAGCCTTTCCCAGACTTAGCAAGTCCACCAGCAGGCGCAGAGCCTCTCCCAGACTTAGCAAGTCCACCAGCAGGCGCAGAGCCTCTCCCAGACTTAGCAAGTCCACCAGCAGGCGGAGAGCCTCTCGCAGACTTAGCAAGTCCACCAGCAGGCGCAGAGCCTCTCCCAGACTTAGCAAGTCTGCCAGCAGGTGCAGAGCCTCTCCCAGACTTAGCAAGTCCACCAGCAGGTGCAGAACCTCTCCCAGACTTAGCAAGTCTGCCAGCAGGAGCAACTGCAGTGACAGGACCTTCCTGCACGGTGTGGCATGCATGCCACATGAACTTGGGGTGTAAATCCAGGGGGGGGGCACTACATGTGCCCCCGGCATGCACTCCCTATGCCCAGAGGTGGCAGGCACTCCCTAGGCCCAGACTTAGCAAGTCCACCAGCAGGTGCAGAGCCTCTCCCAGACTTAGCAAGTCTGCCAGCAGGTGCAGTTCCTCTGTCAGACTTAGCAAGTCCACCAGCAGGTGCAGAGCCTCCACCAAACTTAGCTAGTCCACCAGCAGGTAAAGAGCCTCTCCCAAACTTAGCAAGTCGACCAGCAGGTACAGAGCCTCTCCCAGACTTAGCAAGTCCACCAGCAGGTGCAGAGCCTCTCCCAGACTTAGCAAGCCCACCAGCAGGTGCGGAGCCTCTCCCAGACTTAGCAAGTCCACCAGCAGGTGCAGAGCCTCTCCCAGACTTAGCAAGCCCACCAGCAGGCGCAGAGCCTCTCCCAGACTTAGCAAGTCCACCAGCAGGCGGAGAGCCTCTCCCAGACTTAGCAAGTCCACCAGCAAGCGCAGAGCCTCTCCCAGACTTAGTAAGTCCACCAGCAGGTAAAGAGCCTCTCCCAGACTTAGCAAGTCCACCAGCAGGTGCAGAGCCTCTCCCAGACTTAGCAAGTCCACCAGCAGGTTCAGAGCCTCTCCCAGACATAGCAGGTCCACCAGCAGGTGCAGAGCCTCTCCCAGACTTAGCAAATCCACCAGCAGGTGCAGAGCCTCTCCCAGACTTAGCAAGTCCACCAGCAGGTGGAGAGCCTCTCCCAGACTTAGCAAGTCCACCAGCAGGTAAAGAGCCTCTTCCAGACTTAGCAAGTCTGCCAGCAGGCGCAGAGCCTCTCCCAGACTTAGCAAGTCTGCCAGCAGGTGCAGAGCCTCTCCCAGACTTAGCAAGTCCACCAGCAGGTGCAGAACCTCTCCCAGACTTAGCAAGTCTGCCAGCAGGAGCAACTGCAGTGACAGGACCTTCCTGCACGGTGTGGCATGCATGCCACATGAACTTGGGGTGCAAATCCAGGGGGGGGCACTACATGTGCCCCCGGCATGCACTCCCTAGGCCCAGAGGTGGCAGGCACTCCCTAGGCCCAGACTTAGCAAGTCCACCAGCAGGTGCAGAGCCTCTCCCAGACTTAGCAAGTCTGCCAGCAGGTGCAATTTCCTCTGTCAGACTTAGCAAGTCCACCAACAGGTGCAGAGCCTCCACCAAACTTAGCCAGTCCACCAGCAGGTAAAGAGCCTCTCCCAAACTTAGCAAGTCGACCAGCAGGTACAGAGCCTCTCCCAGACTTAGCAAGTCCACCAGCAGGTGCAGAGCCTCTCCCAGACTTAGCAAGCCCACCAGCAGGTGCAGAGCCTCTCCCAGACTTAGCAAGTCCACCAGCAGGTGCAGAGCCTCTCCCAGACTTAGCAAGCCCACCAGCAGGCGCAGAGCCTCTCCCAGACTTAGCAAGTCCACCAGCAGGCGGAGAGCCTCTCCCAGACTTAGCAAGTCCACCAGCAGGCGCAGAGCCTCTCCCAGACTTAGTAAGTCCACCAGCAGGTAAAGAGCCTCTCCCAGACTTAGCAAGTCCACCAGCAGGTGCAGAGCCTCTCCCAGACTTAGCAAGTCCACCAGCAGGTTCAGAGCCTCTCCCAGACATAGCAGGTCCACCAGCAGGTGCAGAGCCTCTTCCAGACTTAGCAAATCCACCAGCAGGTGCAGAGCCTCTCCCAGACTTAGCAAGTCCACCAGCAGGTGCAGAGCCTCTCCCAGACTTAGCAAGTCCACCAGCAGGTAAAGAGCCTCTTCCAGACTTAGCAAGTCTGCCAGCAGGAGCAACTGCAGTGACAGGACCTTCCTGCACGGTGTGGCATGCATGCCACATGAACTTGGGGTGCAAATCCAGGGGGGGGCACTACATGTGCCCCCGGCATGCACTCCCTAGGCCCAGAGGTGGCAGGGGGCTCTATTAAAGCCCCCTTAGTTGCCTCACTGGCACCCTTTTCTTGGCGGGCTCACTGCCATGGAAAGGGTGGTGGTTTGGCAACTCTGAATATGTTTGGTGGTGCCACTGCAGCACCGCCAGCATATTCCTGCCTCAGTCCGCCACGCTGCGGGATCCTGGATCCTGGCGGAGGCGGCGGTTCAACCGCCACACTCAGAATGCGGTGCACAGTGCCACAGTGTGGCGGTGGTCGGACCACCACCACAAGTACTGTGGTCCTGTGGATCGCCAAACTCTTAATCAGGCCCTGAGTCTTCAGACAAGCTTTCTTGCTCCACCCCCAAAATTGAGGGATTTTATACATTATTATTTGCACAAATTCAATTAACAGAGCTGCAGAATCGCTGTGGTATGATGGACAAAGTTACTTCTGCAACAAATCGGAGCACAATTCTACATAAACGCCTTTTTGCCTTAGCACGTAAACACTATCCCACTACATGAATAATAATTCTATCCCTTCTATGCTAACGCCATCCGCAAATGGTGGAACAAACTAGATACATGAACAATAACTTGTTATATGAATGAATATGGCGCAGTGAACCAGCGGAACGACCGTGAGGTTATAGATGCAGTTTGTGACTGAACCAGGGAAAGTTTATCGAGAGCGGCACAAACAATAAGAGTGGAAATAAATATATCTCAGCTTGAAATTGCAAGGAGATGTGTGGGCGGGGGTGGGGGGCACTGAGGAAATCATCTTGGATAAAATGGCTGACAGGCCCTACATGAGGCCTAGTTAATAAAGGTCAGAAAACAACACTTCTGAATATCAAAGGAAACTCGTTTTAAAGAAATTTGCACAATATCAGTGTGTGTGCGTGTGTGTGTGTGTGTATATATATATATATATATATATAAAAAGAATTGAGTGTAAAACCACATTTTGCACATTGTTAATAGTGCACGAAAACACAACTGCATGCACATTTTTCACTGGAGCACCAGAGTAATTGGGAGCTGGTGGGAATCAAGTAAACTCTGCTGCTCAGCAGCGGTGAGCAGGGAGAGGTGGGGAGGTACAGAGATGGGGGTTAAAATGGCAAGTGAATCGGGGAGGTGTGGGAGAAGCAACACATTTGCTGCAGGGTGGGTGAGCAATACGGGGAGTGCGGTGGCCAGGTTGTAAAGAGGAAGCAGCACACAGGAGGGAAGAAGGGGAGAAAGCCAGAAAACACGCGCTCTCATGGAGTGCTAAAAGCAAAACAAGTATTGGCAAAGCCAATCGGTCTTGTCTGTTAAAAGCAATTCATATCTACTGGTGTTGCTAATGCTAATTCTGATCCACTTCGACAAAAGGGAAAAACAAATGCTTTTTTTGCTGATGCTGAACAGCACTGATAAAAAAACATTTATAAATGTGCGATGATGTCTAGGTGTGTATGCATCATGACATACGCACACATATGCGCCATGATGCTACAGCAGCCCAGCATGGTGACATATCACACACATGTGTCACTATGCATGCAGCGACCAAGAAAACACATGCACGGCCATGGAGTGCTAGAAGAAATACGGTAGTTCCCTAAACGTATGCAATGGAAGGATACAAGTAATCCGGCTAGGAACCAATAATGAAGAAATGCTCAGAGGATGAGAAAAAAGAATACGGAGGAAAGTCAGAGAATCAGAAGCGGGAGATAAGCAGAGAAGAAGGCCGCCCAATCAAGAGCACGGGGCTGGCTCAGAGCCCACCATGTCTGTATTTTAATTCATTAGTGACAATAAGTCTTTGACAACATCAGTTAAAGCTGTCTGTAGGCGAGACCTAAAAAGGGGCGAGTGAGGGCCCTTTAAAGCTTGTTGAAGAGTTTGTTTTGAGAGTAGGGTTGTATGGCATTAAAAGAAGCTGCTGGCACATCAGGAGTCCGACCAGGAGCTCTGACACAACCCATTAAATGCTCCAAAGTGCCCCCGTGCCCTGACGCCCTCCCTCACCCTCGGCTCGGCTCCTCAGATGCTCGGGTACCTGTTCTGACGGGACGCCAGTCTCCAGGCGGCAGCACTGTCGCCTAGCAACCTGCCCAGCCGGCTACCCTCTGCCCCGGTTCCCATAGCAACCCTGACAATGAGGACCAGTGCGGATGCAGGATGTGGGGGTTCTTCCTCCTCTCTGTTATCTTTGAGAGGAAAAGAACGTGAGCCTTGAGTGGGCTTTGAGGCGCTGAGTGGATGATGAAAATAATCATTAGAATTCAAACAACATTAATAGCAGTTTGTTAACTGTGGATCTGTTAGTCAAAGCGCTTTACAGAGAACCATGTTATATCCCACAGAGACATCACTGGGTTGTTAACCAAGGTGGTGTTTGATGACGTGTGCACACGCACCCCAAACACACATGCGTGCACTTGTGCAGGTGTTTACTGGCAGGGCCACTGGAATATAACCACAAAAGGCAAACGCGCGCATTATGTGGAGCCCTCTGTGACGGTGCTAGCTTGACATTTTCCTAAAGGGATTCCAACTATAATCAGAAAACAGAGGTTTCTTACGAAATCAATGGGTTATATATATATATATATATATATCAGAAAAATGTTGCTGGCAGCCGTTACAGGACTCGAGGACTTAGTCCCCTGTCCTGAGGTTTTACATTTAAAATTAAAAAAAAAATTGCCCCAGGGATGGGGTCCCTGGTTCCTAATTAGGCTCGGGGAGAGGGGCCACCTGGCTCCCTCCCCTTTTAAAAAAATTAACAGCTCCGGGGAATGGGGTCCCGAGGGCCCAATAAGGCTTGGGAGGGGGCTCCATGCCCTCCCCCCCTGTTTAATGGTATCTGTCCCCGGCGGATAGGGTCCCGAGGGCCATTTAATGCTTGGGGAGGGAAGCCACATGGCCCGCTCCCCTCTTTATTGGAACTGGCCCCGGGAATGAATGAATGAATAAAAGGGGGTCCCTGTGCCAATTAAGGGCTGTGAGGGGGCTGCATGCCCCCCTCCCCTTAATATATATGTTTTGCCCCAGGGGTTGCACTCCACGGAACCCAAAGGCGCACATCAAAGGCTGAACATGGTATGGGGTTAGCGGCCTTCTCGGGGTTTGGCCTCTGGTGGTCAACACCCCCTGCGCACAGCCAAAGGATCTGTGCAGCGTGGGGTTGGCTGCTTCTGGGGTGTTGGACGCAGACCCTGTGGCCAACCTGAGGCTGCGCGCGACGAAAGGCAGTGTGCAGTGTGGTGTTGGCTGCCTGTGGGGGGGGGGGGTTGGTTGCCGCCGGGTAAGTTGGCCACAGGGTCTGTAGCCAACTCCCTGCTGTGCACGGCCAAAGGCTGTGCGCCGCGTGCGGTTGGCTGCCTGTCGGGGGGGGGGGGGTGGTTTGTAACAGGCCCTGTGGCCAACACCCCGCTGTACACGGTCAAAGGCTTTAGGTATGGGTTGGCTTTATGTCTGTAAATAAAATATTGATTTACGTTAAAGAAAAACCTAGAAATTCACTGAAAAAGCAAAGGTTAAAGTAGCGTTATAATTAGGTGAATATGTCAGTGGCAATATTAGCGTTTTGAGCTAAAAACAACACAGAAATTCACCAGGTATAGTTAGCAGAGCTAACTATAACTTGCGTCCCCGCCATGCACTGCTTATGACCCCACATATTACATCACTCATGAAATGTCCTATGACATCATTTATGACATCACTGATGACACCTCAAATGACATCATTGATAACATCACTGATGACGTCATCCAATGAGTGTGTTAGTTTGTTTTATAGTTTACATAGGTACGGTAACTACCGTATTACTTGCCTACCTAATTTTGTACAGTCTGTGTCCAGCTAATGGGTGTAAGTGTTTACAAAACACATGTGCTCGTAATGCATCATAGGTGTGTAGAGGTGTTGAACACGTTATAAATCTTTACATTAAAGAGTAACCCTGTGTGAAGGTGAAAGTTGATGACTTGTGCAGCATGTTCCACACAAGTTTTTTGGCTCTGCAGAAAAACTTTGCAACAGGGCAAAGATTCTCCATACTAGATACTTAGTATTGTAAGCAGCCTTGAGTTATTAGAGAGAATCGTCTCGGCATTACAATTTGAAGCCATCCTAACTATCGTGACTTCGCAGTACCACAAAATATAGGCAATGAACACACATCATGTGCCACCGATCCCCAGCTTGCAACCTCGCCAACCTCCTCTTCCATGACATGAAGGGAATCATCAGACACTACAGAGATTTTTACTGCAATCCCATCCTCGCCAGACATATAAATATTAGAACTGATGTAAAAAACAAGCATTTCATTCTTGTAATGTATCTATTGAAATTATTTTTTTCGTAATGTAACACGTTGATTGTGACATTATCTGGTTACATATATTTGTATATAATGTTATATAATGTTTTATATATATGTTTACCTTCTGACTACCACTAGGAATCTGATAGATAAATATTGTTTGAAAAGATCGAAATGGATGCTAGTGCTGGACTCTGTATTAAATATGTTGCCACCTTAATTAGTATTTGTGCGTTATGCAGGTGACAAAAGCATCTGTGTGCATCAACGCTATGGGCACTATTTACAAACCAATCAATCAATCAGTAATCTTATAAAGCGCGAATACTCACCCGTGAGGGTCTCAAGGCGCTAAGTGGGGGGGTCTGCAGTACAGTCAAAGAGCCAGGTCTTGAGGTCCTTCCTGAACTGCGGCAGCGATGGTGATAGCCTGAGGTGCAGAGGCAGGGAGTTCCAGGTCTTCAGGTCCTGCCTGAACTGCGGCAGCGATGGTGATTGCCTGAGGTGCAGAGGCAGGGAGTTCCAGGTCTTCAGGTCCTGCCTGAACTGCGGCAGCGATGGTGATTGCCTGAGGTGCAGAGGCGGGGAGTCCCAGGTCTTCAGGTCCTGCCTGAACTGCGGCAGCGATGGTGATAGCCTGAGGTGCAGAGGCGGGGGAGTTCCAGGTCTTCAGGTCCTGCCTGAACTGCGGCAGCGATGGTGATTGCCTGAGGTGCAGAGGCGGGGAGTTCCAGGTCTTCAGGTCCTTCCTGAACTGCGGCAGCGATGGTGATTGCCTGAGGTGCAGAGGCAGGGAGTTCCAGGTCTTCAGGTCCTGCCTGAACTGCGGCAGCGATGGTGATTGCCTGAGGTGCAGAGGCAGGGAGTTCCAGGTCTTCAGGTCCTGCCTGAACTGCGGCAGCGATGGTGATTGCCTGAGGTGCAGAGGCAGGGAGTTCCAGGTCTTCAGGTCCTGCCTGAACTGCGGCAGCGATGGTGATTGCCTGAGGTGCAGAGGCAGGGAGTTCCAGGTCTTCAGGTCCTGCCTGAACTGCGGCAGCGATGGTGATTGCCTGAGGTGCAGAGGCAGGGAGTTCCAGGTCTTCAGGTCCTGCCTGAACTGCGGCAGCGATGGTGATTGCCTGAGGTGCAGAGGCGGGGAGTTCCAGGTCTTCAGGACCTGCCTGAACTGCGGCAGCGATGGTGATAGCCTGAGGTGCAGAGGCGGGGAGTTCCAGGTCTTCAGGTCCTGCCTGAACTGCGGCAGCGATGGTGATTGCCTGAGGTGCAGAGGCGGGGAGTTCCAGGTCTTCAGGTCCTTCCTGAACTGCGGCAGCGATGGTGATTGCCTGAGGTGCAGAGGCAGGGAGTTCCAGGTCTTCAGGTCCTGCCTGAACTGCGGCAGCGATGGTGATTGCCTGAGGTGCAGAGGCAGGGAGTTCCAGGTCTTCAGGTCCTGCCTGAACTGCGGCAGCGATGGTGATTGCCTGAGGTGCAGAGGCAGGGAGTTCCAGGTCTTCAGGTCCTGCCTGAACTGCGGCAGCGATGGTGATTGCCTGAGGTGCAGAGGCAGGGAGTTCCAGGTCTTCAGGTCCTGCCTGAACTGCGGCAGCGATGGTGATTGCCTGAGGTGCAGAGGCAGGGAGTTCCAGGTCTTCAGGTCCTGCCTGAACTGCGGCAGCGATGGTGATTGCCTGAGGTGCAGAGGCAGGGAATTCCAGGTCTTCAGGTCCTGCCTGAACTGCGGCAGCGATGGTGATTGCCTGAAGTGCAGAGGCGGGGAGTTCCAGGTCGTCAGGTCCTGCCTGAATTGCGGCAGCGATGGTGATTGCCTGAGGTGCAGAGGCGGGGAGTTCCAGGTCTTCAGGTCCTGCCTGAACTGCGGCAGCGATGGTGATTGCCTGAGGTGCAGAGGCGGGGAGTTCCAGGTCTTCAGGTCCTGCCTGAACTGCGGCAGCGATGGTGATTGCCTGGGGTGCAGAGGCGGGGAGTTCCAGGTCTTCAGGTCCTGCCTGAACTGCGGCAGCGATGCTGATTGCCTGAGGTGCAGAGGCGGGGAGTTCCAGGTCTTCAGGTCCTGCCTGAACTGCGGCAGCGATGCTGATTGCCTGAGGTGCAGAGGCGGGGAGTTCCAGGTCTTGAGGTCTACCTGAACTGCGGCAGCGATGGTGATTGCCTGAGGTGCAGAGGCGGGGAGTTCCAGGTCTTCAGGTCCTGCCTGAACTGCGGCAGCGATGGTGATTGCCTGGGGTGCAGAGGCGGGGAGTTCCAGGTCTTCAGGTCCTGCCTGAACTGCGGCAGCGATGCTGATTGCCTGAGGTGCAGAGGCGGGGAGTTCCAGGTCTTCAGGTCCTGCCTGAACTGCGGCAGCGATGCTGATTGCCTGAGGTGCAGAGGCGGGGAGTTCCAGGTCTTGAGGTCTACCTGAACTGCGGCAGCGATGGTGATTGCCTGAGGTGCAGAGGCGGGGAGTTCCAGGTCCTCAGGTCCTGCCTGAACTGCGGCAGCGATGGTGATTGCCTGAGGTGCAGAGGCGGGGAGTTCCAGGTCTTCAGGTCCTGCCTGAACTGCGGCAGCGATGGTGATTGCCTGAGGTGCAGAGGCAGGGAGTTCCAGGTCTTCAGGTCCTGCCTTAACTGTGGCAGCGATGCTGATTGCCTGAGGTGCAGAGGCGGGGAGTTCCAGGTCTTCAGGTCCTGCCTGAACTGCGGCAGCGATGCTGATTGCCTGAGGTGCAGAGGCAGGGAGTTCCAGGTCTTCAGGTCC
Source organism: Calotriton arnoldi (assembly GCA_963921515.1). Classification (NCBI taxonomy): domain Eukaryota; kingdom Metazoa; phylum Chordata; class Amphibia; order Caudata; family Salamandridae; genus Calotriton; species Calotriton arnoldi. The sequence goes on along the minus strand of CAWUFW010003322.1, from coordinate 1,673,897 downwards.
TGCCTGAACTGCGGCAGCGATGGTGATTGCCTGAGGTGCAGAGGCGAGGAGTTCCAGGTCTTCAGGTCCTGCCTGAACTGCGGCAGCGATGCTGATTGCCTGAGGTGCAGAGGCGGGGAGTTCCAGGTCTTCAGGTCCTGCCTGAACTGCGGCAGCGATGCTGATTGCCTGAGGTGCAGAGGCAGGGAGTTCCAGGTCTTCAGGTCCTGCCTGAACTGCGGCAGCGATGGTGATTGCCTGAGGTGCAGAGGCAGGAGTTCCAGGTCTTCAGGTCCTGCCTGAACTGCGGCAACGATGGTGATTGCCTGAGGTGCAGAGGCAGGGAGTTCCAGGTCTTCAGGTCCTGCCTGAACTGCGGCAGCGATGGTGATTGCCTGAGGTGCAGAGGCAGGGAGTTCCAGGTCTTCAGGTCCTGCCTGAACTGCGGCAGCGATGGTGATTGCCTGAGGTGCAGAGGCAGGGAGTTCCAGGTCTTCAGGTCCTGCCTGAACTGCGGCAGCGATGCTGATTGCCTGAGGTGCAGAGGCAGGGAGTTCCAGGTCTTCAGGTCCTGCCTGAACTGCGGCAGCGATGGTGATTGCCTGAGGTGCAGAGGCCGGGAGTTCCAGGTCTTCAGGTCCTGCCTGAACTGCGGCAGCGATGGTGATTGCCTGAGGTGCAGAGGCAGGGAGTTCCAGGTCTTCAGGTCCTGCCTGAACTGCGGCAGCGATGGTGATTGCCTGAGGTGCAGAGGCGGGGAGTTCCAGGTCTTCAGGTCCTGCCTGAACTGCGGCAGCGATGGTGATTGCCTGAGGTGCAGAGGCGGGGAGTTCCAGGTCTTCAGGTCCTGCCTGAACTGCGGCAGCGATGGTGATTGCCTGGGGTGCAGAGGCGGGGAGTTCCAGGTCTTCAGGTCCTGCCTGAACTGCGGCAGCGATGGTGATTGCCTGAGGTGCAGAGGCGGGGAGTTCCAGGTCTTCAGGTCCTGCCTGAACTGCGGCAGAGATGCTGATTGCCTGAGGTGCAGAGGCGGGGAGTTCCAGGTCTTCAGGTCCTGCCTGAACTGCGGTAGCGATGCTGATTGCCTGAGGTGCAGAGGCGGGGAGTTCCAGGTCTTGAGGTCTACCTGAACTGCGGCAGCGATGGTGATTGCCTGAGGTGCAGAGGCGGGGAGTTCCAGGTCTTCAGGTCCTGCCTGAACTGCGGCAGCGATGGTCATTGCCTGAGGTGCAGAGGCAGGGAGTTCCAGGTCTTCAGGTCCTGCCTGAACTGCGGCAGCGATGGTGATTGCCTGAGGTGCAGAGGCAGGGAGTTCCAGGTCTTCAGGTCCTGACTGAACTGCGGCAGCGATGCTGATTGCCTGAGGTGCAGAGGCGGGGAGTTCCAGGTCTTCAGGTCCTGCCTGAACTGCGGCAGCGATGCTGATTGCCTGAGGTGCAGAGGCGGGGAGTTCCAGGTCTTCAGGTCCTGCCTGAACTGCGGCAGCGATGGTGATTGCCTGAGGTGCAGAGGCGGGGAGTTCCAGGTCTTCAGGTCCTGCCTGAACTGCGGCAGCGATGCTGATTGCCTGAGGTGCAGAGGCGGGGAGTTCCAGGTCTTCAGGTCCTGCCTGAACTGCGGCAGCGATGGTGATTGCCTGAGGTGCAGAGGCAGGGAGTTCCAGGTCTTCAGGTCCTGCCTGAACTGCGGCAGCGATGGTGATTGCCTGAGGTGCAGAGGCAGGGAGTTCCAGGTCTTCAGGTCCTGCCTGAACTGCGGCAGCGATGGTGATTGCCTGAGGTGCAGAGGCAGGGAGTTCCAGGTCTTCAGGTCCTGCCTGAACTGCAGCAGCAATGGTGATTGCCTGAGGTGCAGAGGCAGGGAGTTCCAGGTCTTCAGGTCCTGCCTGAACTGCAGCAGCGATGGTGATTGCCTGAGGTGCAGTGGCGGGGAGTTCCAGGTCTTCAGGTCCTGCCTGAACTGCGGCAGCGATGGTGATAGCCTGAGGTGCAGCGGCAGGGAGTTCCAGGTCTTCAGGTCCTGCCTGAACTGCGGCAGTGATGGTGATTGCCTGAGGTGCAGAGGCAGGGAGTTCCAGGTCTTCAGGTCCTGCCTGAACTGCGGCAGCGACGCTGATTGCCTGAGGTGCAGAGGCAGGGAGTTCCAGGTCTTCAGGTCCTGCCTGAACTGCGGCAGCGATGGTGATTGCCTGAGGTGCAGAGGCAGGGAGTTCCAGGTCTTCAGGTCCTGCCTGAACTGCGGCAGCGATGCTGATTGCCTGAGGTGCAGAGGCAGGGAGTTCCAGGTCTTCAGGTCCTGCCTGAACTGCGGCAGCGATGGTGATTGACTGAGGTGCAGAGGCGGGGAGTTCCAGGTCTTCAGGTCCTGCCTGAACTGCGGCAGCGATGGTGATTGCCTGAGGTGCAGAGGCGGGGAGTTCCAGGTCTTCAGGTCCTGCCTGAACTGCGGCAGCGATGGTGATTGCCTGAGGTGCAGAGGCAGGGAGTTCCAGGTCTTCAGGTCCTGCCTGAACTGCGGCAGCGATGGTGATTGCCTGAGGTGCAGAGGCAGGGAGTTCCAGGTCTTCAGGTCCTGCCTGAACTGCGGCAGTGATGGTGATTGCCTGAGGTGCAGAGGCAAGGAGTTCCAGGTCTTCAGGTTCTGCCTGAAGTGCGGCAGCGATGGTGATTGCCTGAGGTGCAGAGGCAGGGAGTTCCAGGTCTTCAGGTCCTGCCTGAACTGCGGCAGTGATGGTGATTGCCTGAGGTGCAGAGGCAGGGAGTTCCAGGTCTTCAGGTTCTGCCTGGAAGTGCGGCAGCGATGGTGATTGCCTGAGGTGCAGAGGCAGGGAGTTCCAGGTCTTCAGGTCCTGCCTGAACTGCGGCAGTGATGGTGATTGCCTGAGGTGCAGAGGCAGGGAGTTCCAGGTCTTCAGGTTCTGCCTGAAGTGCGGCAGCGATGGTGATTGCCTGAGGTGCAGAGGCAGGGAGTTCCAGGTCTTCAGGTCCTGCCTGAACTGCGGCAGTGATGGTGATTGCCTGAGGTGCAGAGGCGGGGAGTTCCAGGTCTTCAGGTCCTGCCTGAACTGCGGCAGAGATGCTGATTGCCTGAGGTGCAGAGGCGGGGAGTTCCAGGTCTTCAGGTCCTGCCTGAACTGCGGCAGCGATGGTGATTGCCTGAGGTGCAGAGGCAGGGAGTTCCAGGTCTTCAGGTCCTGCCTGAACTGCGGCAGTGATGGTGATTGCCTGAGGTGCAGAGGCAGGGAGTTCCAGGTCTTCAGGTCCTGCCTGAACTGCGGCAGCGATGGTGATAGCCTGAGGTGCAGCGGCGGGGAGTTCCAGGTCTTCAGGTCCTTCCTGAACTGCGGCAGCGATGGTGATAGCCTGAGGTGCAGAGGCAGGGAGTTCCAGGTCTTCAGGTCCTGCCTGAACTGCGGCAGCGATGGTGATTGCCTGAGGTGCAGAGGCAGGGAGTTCCAGGTCTTCAGGTCCTGCCTGAACTGCGGCAGCGATGCTGATTGCCTGAGGTGCAGAGGCAGGGAGTTCCAGGTCTTCAGGTCCTGCCTGAACTGCGGCAGCGATGGTGATTGCCTGAGGTGCAGAGGCAGGGAGTTCCAGGTCTTCAGGTCCTGCCTGAACTGCGGCAGCGATGGTGATTGCCTGAGGTGCAGAGGCAGGGAGTTCCAGGTCTTCAGGTCCTGCCTGAACTGCGGCAGCGATGCTGATTGCCTGAGGTGCAGAGGCAGGGAGTTCCAGGTCTTCAGGTCCTGCCTGAACTGCGGCAGCGATGGTGATTGCCTGAGGTGCAGAGGCAGGGAGTTCCAGGTCTTCAGGTCCTGCCTGAACTGCGGCAGCGATGGTGATTGCCTGAGGTGCAGAGGCAGGGAGTTCCAGGTCTTCAGGTCCTGCCTGAACTGCGGCAGCGATGGTGATTGCCTGAGGTGCAGAGGCAGGGAGTTCCAGGTCTTCAGGTCCTGCCTGAACTGCGGCAGCGATGGTGATTGCCTGAGGTGCAGAGGCAGGGAGTTCCAGGTCTTCAGGTCCTGCCTGAACTGCGGCAGCGATGGTGATTGCCTGAGGTGCAGAGGCAGGGAGTTCCAGGTCTTCAGGTCCTGCCTGAACTGCGGCAGCGATGCTGATTGCCTGAGGTGCAGAGGCAGGGAGTTCCAGGTCTTCAGGTCCTGCCTGAACTGCGGCAGCGATGGTGATTGCCTGAGGTGCAGAGGCAGGGAGTTCCAGGTCTTCAGGTCCTGCCTGAACTGCGGCAGCGATGGTGATTGCCTGAGGTGCAGAGGCAGGGAGTTCCAGGTCTTCAGGTCCTGCCTGAACTGCGGCAGCGATGCTGATTGCCTGAGGTGCAGAGGCAGGGAGTTCCAGGTCTTCAGGTCCTGCCTGAACTGCGGCAGCGATGGTGATTGCCTGAGGTGCAGAGGCAGGGAGTTCCAGGTCTTCAGGTCCTGCCTGAACTGCGGCAGCGATGGTGATTGCCTGAGGTGCAGAGGCAGGGAGTTCCAGGTCTTCAGGTCCTGCCTGGAACTGCGGCAGCGATGGTGATAGCCTGAGGTGCAGAGGCAGGGAGTTCCAGGTCTTCAGGTCCTGCCTGAACTGCGGCAGCGATGGTGATTGCCTGAGGTGCAGAGGCAGGGAGTTCCAGGTCTTCAGGTCCTGCCTGAACTGCGGCAGCGATGCTGATTGCCTGAGGTGCAGAGGCAGGGAGTTCCAGGTCTTCAGGTCGTGCCTGAACTGCGGCAGCGATGGTGATTGACTGAGGTGCAGAGGCGGGGAGTTCCAGGTCTTCAGGTCCTGCCTGAACTGCGGCAGCGATGGTGATTGCCTGAGGTGCAGAGGCGGGGAGTTCCAGGTCTTCAGGTCCTGCCTGAACTGCGGCAGCGATGGTGATTGCCTGAGGTGCAGAGGCAGGGAGTTCCAGGTCTTCAGGTCCTGCCTGAACTGCGGCAGCGATGGTGATTGCCTGAGGTGCAGAGGCGGGAGTTCCAGGTCTTCAGGTCCTGCCTGAACTGCGGCAGCGATGGTGATTGCCTGAGGTGCAGAGGCGGGGAGTTCCAGGTCTTCAGGTCCTGCCTGAACTGCGGCAGCGATGGTGATTGCCTGAGGTGCAGAGGCGGGGAGTTCCAGGTCTTCAGGTCCTGCCTGAACTGCGGCAGCGATGCTGATTGCATGAGGTGCAGAGGCGGGGAGTTCCAGGTCTTCAGGTCCTGCCTGAACTGCGGCAGCGATGCTGATTGCCTGAGGTGCAGAGGCAGGGAGTTCCAGGTCTTCAGGTCCTGCCTGAACTGCGGCAGCGATGCTGATTGCCTGAGGTGCAGAGGCAGGGAGTTCCAGGTCTTCAGGTCCTGCCTGAACTGCGGCAGCGATGGTGATTGACTGAGGTGCAGAGGCGGGGAGTTCCAGGTCTTCAGGTCCTGCCTGAACTGCGGCAGCGATGGTGATTGCCTGAGGTGCAGAGGCGGGGAGTTCCAGGTCTTCAGGTCCTGCCTGAACTGCGGCAGCGATGGTGATTGCCTGAGGTGCAGAGGCAGGGAGTTCCAGGTCTTCAGGTCCTGCCTGAACTGCGGCAGCGATGGTGATTGCCTGAGGTGCAGAGGCGGGGAGTTCCAGGTCTTCAGGTCCTGCCTGAACTGCGGCAGCGATGGTGATTGCCTGAGGTGCAGAGGCGGGGAGTTCCAGGTCTTCAGGTCCTGCCTGAACTGCGGCAGCGATGGTGATTGCCTGAGGTGCAGAGGCGGGGAGTTCCAGGTCTTCAGGTCCTGCCTGAACTGCGGCAGCGATGCTGATTGCCTGAGGTGCAGAGGCGGGAGTTCCAGGTCTTCAGGTCCTGCCTGAACTGCGGCAGCGATGGTGATTGCCTGAGGTGCAGAGGCAGGGAGTTCCAGGTCTTCAGGTCCTGCCTGAACTGCGGCAGCGATGGTGATTGCCTGAGGTGCAGAGGCGGGGAGTTCCAGGTCTTCAGGTCCTGCCTGAACTGCGGCAGCGATGCTGATTGCCTGAGGTGCAGAGGCAGGGAGTTCCAGGTCTTCAGGTCCTGCCTGAACTGCGGCAGCGATGGTGATTGCCTGAGGTGCAGAGGCGGGGGAGTTCCAGGTCTTCAGGTCCTGCCTGAACTGCGGCAGCGATGGTGATTGCCTGAGGTGCAGAGGCGGGGAGTTCCAGGTCTTCAGGTCCTGCCTGAACTGCGGCAGCGATGCTGATTGCCTGAGGTGCAGAGGCGGGGAGTTCCAGGTCTTCAGGTCCTGCCTGAACTGCGGCAGCGATGCTGATTGCCTGAGGTGCAGAGGCAGGGAGTTCCAGGTCTTCAGGTCCTGCCTGAACTGCGGCAGCGATGGTGATTGCCTGAGGTGCAGCGGCGGGGAGTTCCAGGTCTTCGCAGCGAGGTATGAGAAGGATCTTTCTCCAGCCGCGGTCTTGCGAATCCGTGGGATGGTAAATATACATTTACTACTGTACTCTACACTTTTTTGCTATTCATCATTTCCGATTGTAGACCAACAGCTAAGATTAGACTTCCATGTTTCAGGGGGTGGAGGCTCCTTCTACAGGAGTTCCAATGCACACAGGCTGCCAGTCTAACATAAGTGGAGCTCTCCACTACCGTGGGGAGATCTCCCTGCATAAAACTATAGGGAAAATTATTAACCTTTAATATTCTTTAAACAATATATTAAATGTATTTTCTTTTAAAATGTAAATTAAATTTAAATATCACATTTTAGCCTACCACTAATAAAATAAAATGTTAGAGCACACTGAAATAAAAAAATATATATATATATATTCGTTTGTGCGTGAAGGCACTTGGAATGTTTTCTTCGATATATATATATATATAATTTAATATATACAAAATAATGTAATTCTTTTAACGTCCGTTTCTATCAGGCATTATTTTATTTTCATGTCTCCATTGCTTTTTATTGGAGTCTGTTGTACCATGTGGGGCACTTGACTAACTTCAAGGCTCGACTAGAGCACCTGTACACCTGTTTTGACACCTTTAGGCTGTAGTAACTTTAGAAATGTACTTTGTAACTAGCAATGGTTTTACTCTTTTGTGAGTGTGTGTTTGTATTAGCATTTCTTTTCATAAAACTCACCTTAAATTTCCTAAGCCCTTCTGTCTTCCCATATTTACGTATCCGTTTGTGAATGGAGATTTCCGTCTCTATGGCAGAGACCTCCATACAGAAAAGATTGGAAGGGCAGCGGTGGAGGTCTCTGTTCATGGGTTTGTGAATAGCATTCTATAGTTTGTGAGTAATACTGCTTTAGTATTACTTTACATACTATAAAATGCAGTTTGTGAATAGACCCCAGTAGCAACGGGACCTTTTCTTTATTGTGTCGTGTATTGCAGGCCCAACCTCCCGGGGTTACATTATTATGATACATTCTCACATTGGACACTCAGAAGCTCCAGCTCATTCGGAGCTGTCACACTGTGCCGTGCGCAAAGAAATGCATGCGTATTCCACGGGGAGTAACACCACACGCGCTACGGTGTCCTTCACTTTGAATTACTGCAGTAACCAGCTGCTGAGGGTCCCAAAGGGACTTGTTCATCACAACAGATACACAAGGCAGCAGTCAGAATTGTGCAGGGTGTGTAATTCTGCATAAGTACACTGTCTTCCAGTGCAATTTAAAGCCTCATTGCAGCGCCTAAATATGTAGACGGTATGTTTCACAGGGTGATGAAACGATGAAATATAGTAACATTTGGTCACTTGAAACTGTTCCAGTGACAAGTTCATCCTTATGTCAAACAGCACAGCTGTCTGGTTGCGAAAGACTTACTGTGGGCTTACCAAGAACATACCGAGGCCTGGATCCTGCTCTTTGCTTACCATTGGTTTACTTTCCTGTCACTCTCATTTACCTGCTTCTTATTCATGCCCCAGTTTGTCAATCTTGTGTTTGCCCCTCCCATGGAGCACAACCTCTTTACCATCTCTTTTGATTGGTTGGCTTCTATGCTTGCACTGCTTGATCTTCAAGCACCACGTTTTTTATTTTTGATTAAGCACTCCATAAGAGAGCATGTGTTTTGCAGCTGTTTCCTTCAGATACCACTTTTCCCCTGCACTCTGTGTTGCTCACTGTATGCTTCTCCCGGCCTCCATGTTGTGGTTACTCTCATGTCCTCCCCCGTTGCTTTCTCGTCCATGTCCTTCTACCCTGCTATCACGCCTGTTGTTTTTTCCACCCACCCCCACCCTCTGTGTTGCTTCTGTACCACCATCCTCCGTGTGGTCCCCCATCCACGCCCGTTTTGGTTGCTTTTCGTCCAACCCCGCATTGCTCCCCCCTCCCTTGCTCTCCATGTTGCTCCCCCATCTGCACCTTCTGTGTTGCTTCCCCTTCCCGCACTTAATGCTTTCGCACATTTCTTTTTTGTATTTGCCGATTCAACTTGGATTGGGAAATAAGAAGAAAAAGCGGCTGCGTTATTTTGTAGGTGCGCATGCGTACACCACATGCGTGCTTGTAAAAAGACGCTGATTGCCACGTTTGTTCTTGTTCAGAAATGCAGCACAGGATCGGGGATTCTGTATAATGTGACTAAAAATCATTGACAAAGCCAATAGGTCTCAAAGACTAGACCCATTGGCCAGTGCTTAATTTGTAACAAAATAGGTGCCAGGGCCCTCGTCAGGAGGCCACTGAAGCTTGCACCACCAATTACCCCTGCCAGTGCTGATAGTGAGAGTACCAACACAACTAATAACCATCACACTCCCACAAGGGTGACAATACAGACTATTCCAGGCGCTCATCAATACAAGGATGGCTTGGGGGCAGATATTAGTCCCTTTTAAAGTATATTGAATTAATAAATAACTTTTGCATTGCTCACTTCTAAATTACACAGACAGCGCCACCATGTAGCAGACTGTCATAAGTGCTGGTGTTGACAATTAAGGGGCTGATTCCGATTCGTGCCGGAAATCTCTCCGACCGAGCCGGACTCGGAGAGATTTCCGACCGAATCGGACTCTGGCAGCCCGACCGAACGAGTACGATGCGCACGTATGCCATCGGACTCGAGTCTGTCGGACTCCCATTGAAGTCAATGGGAGCCGGTCGTACAACGCGTACGCAGGCTCCCATTGACTCAATGGGTGCGAGGCGGACAAGGGCGCCCCCTACAGCGTGTACGCGGCGAAGCGACTCGCGCCGTACACGCACAGGTAGGGGGGACCCATGGGTCCCCCCTGTGTGCGACTCGCACGGCTACGCGTACAGGGGGGTCCGACACGGACCCCCAAAGTACGGCTCCGACTACTCTTTTGAGCCGGAGTGCGCGGCTCGGTCGGACTGCTCGCGGCGCGCATCGTACTTACCCGGCCGGGGAACGTCTCCATTGCGCGGTGCGAGTCGAGTCCGAGCGAGTCGGTCGGTGCGGTTCGACCCGGAACGAGTCGGTCGGAGCGGTCGGGACGCCCGGACGAGTCGGTCGGCGAATTCGCATCGTACTCGCTCGCCTGGACGCGCGTACGAATCGGTCAGGAAATAGGGCTCCGAATCGGATCCGGTTAAGCCGAATAGGAATCGGAGCCCTACTGGCCGAGATCGGAATCGGCCCCTAAGTGCCGGTGCCGAGCACCGGAAACCACCAGCTCAAATTAAGCACTGCTATTGACTATGCCAACACTTGCTGTTTGTATTTGTGTGACACTTTTATAGGCATTCATGATTTGCCAGAAAAATGTAAGTATTATAATACAATTTATTTAGAAACTACAAAGGAATTTGAAACACTGCATGTTTATTCTGTATGTCAGTCCTCCCTTTGGTAATCGTTATGAATGCATAAAGGAGAGTATCTTGAACAGCCACAATAATGCTAAAAGTGGAATAGAGAACTGCTCGCACCAACTAAAGCAGGTGTCTAGGTGCTACAAAGCAGTACACCGCTCTGACTGGCCCTTACTTCACACGCTTCACTTAAAGGTGACTCTCATCCCTGAGCTCTGGGCTGCCAGTGCGTAAATTGCAAAGTTTTCCATTTGCAAATTTCACGAAAAATCCAAACAAGAAAAAATTCAACGCAGAGTCCCCCTTTTGCCACAGAATTTTCTCGCAAAATAAGTTTTCTTACAAAAATGTGTAAAACCTATGTTTTTGTGAGAACCCTCTCTTCTGAAGCCAGCTAGAACTCCTTCACCCTAAACCCCTCAGGCCTAGAACACCTCTTTCCTGATCCCTAGAGGAAACCCTCACTTCTGGAACATGTTTCCTGAGTCCTAGAATCCATCTTTCCCGGAGCTATGAATAGGAAATCGTAAAGTACCTACATATACTTACCTTCACAATATTTTGCTAATCAACCTTTTGGCTGTGATATTTTTCTACCAAAATATTTAAAACTCAATATTCTGGTAGTATACCTTCATGCATCCACACATCCACCCACAGACTTCATGCATTTTCACACTCATTCTTCCACAATAAAACACACAACTCAGCAAGGATATACAAGATAAACTAAACCAAAAGCAAAAAATGCTGCTGCGTACACGTGGAGGGTGTGTGTGTAAAAGTTACAACACAGCAGTGGGAGGCCATCTTAGAATGGCATTATGCTTAGTAGTCTTACCACACAAGTGGAGAGGGAGAAGTCAGGCTACCGCACGGCCTCCTGAGACGCACGTCAACCACAAATAAGTACGGTAGCTATAGGCAGGGCATAATTGACTGTGTTCCTATTTAGGAAAACAAGTTCAAGTCCAATTTGAACATCACAGAATTACTGTCCAAATACCAAGGTAAGGGAAGGCCATCCTTATGGAAGAGGAGCCTCACACATATATTTGTGTCATGCTTCATCATTGGCAACCTCTCCCCTCCCTGGTAGGGCAGTACCACCAGGGCGGACTCAACCTCCTGTTGGACTCAGCACAGGAGGGACTTCTTAGATAAAATGTACTGGATAAACGAGGGATTCAGATCAGTGGGTTAAAAATACATTATGGTTCCCCGGTGAATCACCTTTATTAAATCCCGTCCGCCGAAATATAAATTCCATTATATCCTATGGGATTAATATGTCGTCGGACGGGATATCCCTCGTCGTTGTGACAGAGTAACCCGTCCACCGAAATCGAAATCAGGCTCTAGGTGCCTTGAAGATTGTGGTGCGTGTGAGTTCATTCATTGCTTCAGCTCATCCTCATTGTATTGCAACAAGTAAACAAGTCCCTTCTGCAGGGGCAGCATAATACATTCTATAAGTTGTTTGGGTGTAGAAAGCAAAAACAACAATAACTATCCTCAACTATTAGCAGTGTTAGCAACATTCAGTGGAATACCATGTGGGTGTTCGCTCACCTAATCGTTGAGCGTGATATAGTGACACAACTGTGCCAATTAAGGGTGCCACGTGCAGTCTCCTTATATATGCTGATCAGTTGTGCAAACTCTACTGAGCATTTCTTTAGTGACTATTCTACAGCTCCTTCATTGCCAGGTGCCTTCTTTGAATTTTCCATTCTTTTCTTCTCTGTGGCACAAACAATTTGAGGTTTTTCTTCTGTAACTTTGAAGTTGGTAAACACTGTTATACTGTTTGTTTTTTCTGTGTTGGGGGTAATTCCCATCCTAACATCAGCGCCTCTCTAGTTATTCCTCTTTATTTGTGATCTGATGGTGTGAACAAATTCCCTGTTGTGGTGTCACTTCTCCAGTGGACACCCAGTGTGTTCTACCCAAATGTCCAGGTGCAGCCCTGGTGGTATGAAAGTTGTGAGCTGAAACATCACAGGGTATGCCTCAAGGGCAGAGTTTAGCTCCTGGTTTTCTTTTATAGAGTCCTTTGACATTATTGTGCTGCAGAAGACCTGGAGGTCAATGAGATGCTACATAGTGGTTACTGTGGTCATTCTGTGGCAGCTCTCCCGTCTGGTTTGGGGAGACCCAAGGTGGGGGGTCACCCGTCTGGGTGAGACTATCCCTTAACGCCAAGATCCATTCAATCTACACACTAGTCATGTGATTAAGGCATTAGTAATTGAATGCTGGAATAATTGTACTGCTTGTTTGTCTAAGTTTTATAATGATGACTTCTTTTATTCAAATACTGTTAATGATGGTTAATTGTTTGAGATCGTGAATGATGTACTTTCCCCGAACAGGCGCTTACGGAGTCTTAGCCATGGTTATATCTGGGGGGATTTTAACGCTGTGTCAAATGTTGCAGCTTTGATCAAGATTCGACGGCTAATTGTGTACAAGCTCTTCTCCCCTTGGGATCTAACATGAGAGAGCTTGAGCTGGGTAATTTCAAGATGGAAAGGGATTTGATTAATACTCATGATCTAAACTCAGCTGCTAGTCTCCTTCTTCCGACTTCCTTTGGCAGAGGATGTTCATCAGTCATAGATTGTACCTTGGTGCCCAGATCCCTGATCAGTGTGATTGGTAATAGCGAGACCACAGCCCTGCGTATAGGGGACCATAACCCCCTTACATTGACCAACGATTTACCCCGCACACAAATCCCAAAGTAGCCTAGATCTGTTGGTCCGATGGTCCCCAAGAACAACAACCAACGCCTGGTTTGGAAGTTGCCCTACAATCCTTTTATCAAATTTAATCAGCCATAACTTGAGGGCGTCCGAGCTCTATCTCGTTGAGACACAGGATTCTGCGCCTGTTGTCAAGTCTTTCGTAGAAATATGCACTAAAGCGAGATTGCTGCTTATGAAACCTGCTATAGAAGAAGCTGACCTGTAGGGGGTTTGATTCTGCATGTTCCTTAGCGAATCGTGATCTGTGATGCGCTTTGCGCACTAGGCCAAGGAACATGGACGAGATCAGGAGCTGTAGGGCCAGGTATAAGCGTAACCTTCAAGTGAGGAGGAAGGAGATTTGTGGCAGTAACTTACTGCTTCGATTGAAGCAAACAAACTCAAAGACACAAACCTCTTATGATCCACTATAACTCGTATTAAAAACATCTCTCGCAGTAATGCCCCATTGAGTTCGCATATTCTAGCAGACTGTTGGGTACAACAATTTTCGGCAACAGATTGCTCCAATGGTGTTGATAACAATGTTTTTTGCTGGATGTACTCAACATGTGCATATTAAGGTTAATGTGGAGGAAGTGGCCACTGCCCTTTGGAATGCCCTTCCAATAAAGCTCCTGGGCCAGATGTAGTCTCAATTGATCTTTAGAAGTCTATCTTGGATTTATCGTCTCCTTTATTTACTAACCTTTTCAATTGCCTCGATGCTGATATGCTACCTGCACCTTGGCCTACATCTGTCATCGTGCCGATCTTTAAAAAAGGCGATAGATCCGACCACCGTTGCTATCGCCCTATCTCCCTCATTGATTCGTCTGCAAAAATTCTAGGAAGAGCGATTTTTAACTGAGTCAGATCATGGGCTGGCAAACACAGCATTATTAGTCCTTGCCAGTGTGGTCTTCTGGAGGGGCTGGGTACAGTGGAGCAGTGTATTATGGTCCACCTTCTCATTGTTAAATATGTGGTAGCAAGGCACTGTCGCTGCACCTAGCTTTTATGGATCTTTCCACCGCCTTTGACCAGGATAACTAGTCTAAACTCTGGCAAATGATATTAGACAAGGGTCTGGATGTTGCCTTGGCTATCTTTTTTTCACTTTTTCCATTTAAATTTATTAGCTAGGTTTCGCTACGAACCAAACGATGAGTGTACCGAGCCATATGGACTGTTCAGGGGGATCCGTCAGGGATGTATATTAGCACCCATGTTATTGATTTTGTAAAGAAATGACCTTAATCTTCATTTGATCCAAAGTGGACAGGGTGTACCACAGGCAGGCAGGCAGCATGTGCCAGCATTCCCTTATGCTGGTGATGCTGTGTTATTAGCTTGGACACCAGGCACTTTCAAACAGTTAATGCAGTCCTGCTTCATGTTAAATCTTGAGATGGACATTGATTATTCCAAGTGCCACATCATGGCCTGTGGGGCCAAAAAGCATCATTCAAGACCCATCTGTTGCAATAGTAGCGTTTTGTCACTCATGAGTACTCTTCCTTATTTGGGCGTCTATTTTGACTCAACCAGACCCTGGAATACGAATATCACTGCCGGCGCCTCAAACACTCGTAGACAGTCGGTGCCCTCTTTAATTTAATTCCATGGATTTTAGGAAAAGCGATAGCGCCTTTATGGAAATCGATAATACAAAGTATATGCCAGGGGCTACCTAAGGGGAGGTGCACAACAGATAGAAGGAAATCACTTCTGTCAAAGACTATTGTCTCAAACCCCCTGCTGTCCCCATTTTGTTTGCCACCAGGAGCTCGGTTTAAGCGACATCGAGGACACATTTAAGGTTGCGCCCCTAAGACTTTGGCTGTCAATCTGCAATAACTTCAAGGCCACTCTGAATCAACAAGTAATCATGGACTGTCTGAACTATGCTAAGGAAAGTCACATCCCTTGCCTTGTCGATATTACATCTGTTTATTCACGTTTGGGCCATCCCTATCCATTGATCCTAAAAGTATTACCAAGTCTGACAAGCATACTTTTTATGACAAAAGCCGGCGGTTGAGGGATGAGGTCGAGCTCAAAAAGCCTAGCAATAGGCAACATGTTTTATTGCTTACCACTGTTGGTATTGAACCAGATTTGTTATTACACCCAACCACTGGGATCATGGACTGTTGCCGAGATTCAGACTTGGCACTATTAGAAACCTTCTTTGCTGCCCACTGGGCCAGTTTGGGGAGTCAAATGTTCCTATGTGTCCATGGGATAAGTCTTTTGCATTTTATCTCCTTTTGCAATGATTTTAACATATATACTAGGTCTTTTCTTTGACCAGTTCTGAAAATAACCAGCCTCAGACAATGTAGGCCAGCTTTATTTATCTTGCAGACATTATGTGACCCGTATATCTGTGTGGCTGTTGGCTCTTTTTTCAAATGTGCTATCCGACTTCAAAAAAACATGCACTTATAGTGTATTTATTATTGATTTTATTGTTTTTTAAATTCTTTGTAGTATTCTGTGCTGCTGTACTTTTATAATTAATTGTTTTTCAATTGAATAAAGTGTCTTTGATGATGAACAAATACCCAGGCTGATATAAATTAATAAAAACATTAGTGAACACATTTCTAAAAGAAATCAATCAAAAATATATTTATTTGAAGTTTGAATAGAGCTCCCAAAACCTACTTGATGAAAATCAGATTATCTGATCCTCTTAAGAAATCAAATAACCATTTTTACAAACGGCAAGGCATTTTGATTGTTTTCATTAAGCCAATGGGTTGTAAGCTATCCATCTTCCTCATCCGATGTATCTCCCTTTGTAAAACCAGTTTACTGGTATCTCTCGCTGGGTTATGTTTGGCTACCTTTGAGTTGGTTGATGTTCAGACGAGATTCTTTAAAATGAACTGGTAAAGTAGATTTCATGTTTGGAGTTGGAAATCTGCTTTGGTGTTCATTTGATCCAAATTAGATTTTATGTTCTGTTTTCTCTCGTATAATAGTCCACCTGGGCATTTTAACTTTTATATGCATTCGGTGGAATCACGTGTGGAGTACTTTGTCCATGCCACCTTTCTCCGCCGTTAGGGTATTGCACGGACATGCCTTTGATTATGCTGCTATAGTGGTAGTATTCATGACAAGGATGTGTTCCTCCTAAATTGCAGAGTTTGAATGTTTGCATGGTCACAGATGCTGATTGTATGTAGTGCCCATCTCCTTAATGCTACTAGACTGCCAAGAGCCAACTGCTGGCTTCTTTCGAAATATTTTAATGTCACTTTATCCTTTCATAATACTAATAATACTATCAATATCAGTAGTTCTGTGAACTTTGATGAAAAAGTGAAATGTCTTGCTTTTTTAGAAATGGTTGTTTGATTTTCTTATGAGGATCAGTTGGGACAGTTTTCAGGGGAGAGGTGATGAGAAATCTGCTGGCGGTTCAAAGAAATATAATGTTTGATTTTTTAATGTGTTCCCACATGTATTTGTTCATTTATGTTTTCTGACAATTTTATTTAGCATTTTCAAGAAAAGGCAAATGAACATGACACAGCACAGTTCCTCTGGAAGCAGCAAACATCACTCCAGGAAAAAGGGAAACACAGCCCACATACTGTATTCGTTTATTTATATCTGCATGGGCATTTGTTCACAGCTTCAGATCAGGCATAACTAGTAGACAGAAAAAAGCATTGTTGGTAGTACACAAACTACTATGAACATAGAAGAAAGATCAGTAGCCACACATTTACATATGAGTTACAAAAGAGAAAATCATTATAAATACTGAAGAAAGACCTTACATCCTCTGTACCATAGACCTGGATAAAATAGATAATTCCAGGATGGCATCATCCCAGTAAAAACCTACATCATAGACACTAAAGAAATACTTAGCAGGGTTTGTACAACAGATTGGGCTATGTTGGGGGAATCCAAGATGGCGCCTGTTAGTATTCACTCTCTATCGCAACAGGTTCAGTTGTATTCTCCTGAAAGCCTGACGAAGGAGTTACCAGTGACTCGCATTAGTGGAAATGTCAGGTCAGTGGAAGTGTTGGATAATAGGCCCGTGGAGGCTGGGGCACAGACTAGAACGGGACAGAGGAGAAACACGGTTCAGGGACAAAGTAGCACAAGAAAGGTTCTGGGGGTATATAGGCAAATTCAGCAATGAACAATTTGCCTAGCAACTTCCCACATGTTGTAAGGTTCCTGTTTGTTTGTTTCAGTTTGCCATGGCTTTGCGTCCTTATGTTTGTTTTGTTTTGTCCCTCGATTCCTTTGCATTTTGTTTAGTGTGTACCTGCTTCTCCCATGTTTGAGGGTTGTATCCTAGTCACCCTTGAGCTCAACAGTGGCCTTTCCTTTGGAGAAGCAGGGAATACCTCAACTAACTTGTCATGTATACATTAATGCTGAGAGGAGATTCAGTTCAGAAGTAATCTTGCAGTATGATACGTATTACAGAATACGTCCTTCGGCATGATATGTATTGCAATAGATGTCCTACGGCATGATACGTATTGCAGTATACGTCCTACGGCATGATATGTTTTACAGTAGACATCCTACGGCATTATACGTATTGCAGCAGAAGTCCTAAGGCATGATACGTATTGCAGTAGATGTCCTACGGCATGATACATACTGCAGTAGATGTCCTACGGCATGATACGTATTGCAGTATACGTCCTACGGCATGATATGTATTACAGTAGACGTCCTACAGCATGATATGTATTGCAGCAGAAGTCCTAAGGCATGATACGTATTGCAGTATACGTGCTACGGCATGATATGTATTGCAGTAGACGTCCTACGGCATTATACGTATTGCAGCAGAAGTCCTAAGGCATGATACGTATTGCAGTAGATGTCCTACGGCATGATACATACTGCAGTAGATGTCCTACGGCATGATACGTATTGCAGTATACGTCCTATGGCATGATATGTATTACAGTAGACATCCTACAGCATGATATGTATTGCAGCAGAAGTCCTAAGGCATGATACGTATTGCAGTATACGTGCTACAGCATGATATGTATTGCAGCAGAAGTCCTAAGGCATGATACGTATTGCAGTATACGTGCTACGGCATGATATGTATTGCAGTAGACGTCCTACGGCATTATACGTATTGCAGCAGAAGTCCTAAGGCATGATACGTATTGCAGTAGATGTCCTACGGCATGATACATACTGCAGTAGATGTCCTACGGCATGATACGTATTGCAGTAGACGTCCTTCGGCATGATACGTATTGCAGCAGAAGTCCTAAGGCATGATACTTATTGCAGTAGATGTCCTACGGCATGATGCGTATTGCAGTAGACGTCCTACGGCATGATACGTATTGAAGGATACGTCCTACGGCATGATGCGTATTGCATTAGACGTCCTAACGCATGATACGTAATGCAGTATACGTCCTATGGCATGAGGCGAATTGCAGTAGACGTCCTATGGCATGATATGTATTGCAGTAGATGTCCTACGGCATTATATACGTATTGCAGTAGACGTCCTACAGAGGTTACCCATTGCA
This sequence comes from Calotriton arnoldi, assembly GCA_963921515.1. NCBI lineage: Eukaryota > Metazoa > Chordata > Amphibia > Caudata > Salamandridae > Calotriton > Calotriton arnoldi. The sequence continues at coordinate 1,655,864 of CAWUFW010003322.1, read as the reverse complement.
GCCCTCCGATCCAATACTCAGGCTCCACAACATCCCTCCTCAGCCAGGAACGCACGAGTCCAGCTCAAGGTCGAGTCTTGTCCAGATCTCCAGTTACCACCTGCTTTTCCTTCTGTATATACTCTTGAAAGAGGGTCTCCTTTCCATTTCCAAAGTATATGGGGGAGGAAGTTTGCGATGAACCCCAAGCCAAAGAGCACCTGCGATTGAAGCAAACCCTCACGGTCACCATTCGGTGCCCTACCACATTCAGCATTCACATATGAGACTGCAAAGAACTCACTCAATTGAAGGAGAAGACACTGTTACATAGTTTCAGGAAGTCTAGGTGTTTGTCTTTTATAGGTAAATAAATGATGTAAAGGATAAAACAGCCCTCTGAAGAAGGGTCGGTTAGAGCAGAATGCAATGGGGAAGGACAAAAGGGCTGAATGATGAGCATAGAAGCATTTGCAAAAAGATGATAGAGAACATATTATTGAGGCTGTTCTTAAATGAAGCGTGAGGAATAAAACTCAAAGCACTGATACTGGATTCGTGGTTGAATAACTCTGTGTATTTAAACGTTTGCTACAAAGGAAGGTTTCCCTTTCATTAACCTATTAGCAAATATAGAGGTGCACACGAGAATAGGCGCCAGAGCTGGTTAGAGGTGCACATGGTGAGACTCAGGGTCGGATTGGGATCACAATTTGGCCCGGGCACTGATGAAAAAAGTGGCCCACATTCAAGGGGCGTGGCCCACATTCAAGGGGCGTGGCCCGCATTCAAGGGGCGTGCCCTTTCATGAGAAAGGGGGTGTGGTCAGAGCAGTGAGACAGAAACCTATGGGCCTGCTGTTTTCCCACTCATGCAGGCAGTAAGTAAGGGGTGTGTCCATATGGAGGTGAGGCAGGAGCTGGGCAGGGAAAGGAAGGCCACAAACATCACCCAACAAGATCCCCCATTGAGGAGGGAGTCGCTGGAAAATATGAATACTATGAAATGTTATCTTAGTGCAAGCTTAGACTCTCCCAGAATAACAAAAAGAACATAGAAGTAGAATGGTGCACCCGACAAGAGGTACAGAATGACTTAAGTAGCCTCCACAACATAAGAAAACCAGACAGGGAGGCACTAAGGGGACTTCAATTAAAATTAAAACTTTGCATCAGAAAAGCTGTGTTAAAAAATACGGACATGTTTTTATAAAGTGTCCTCTTTAATTATCATGTTCCCTTTCCAGAATCATAAAGCATGAACAAATGGTTATTTTTTATAGTTGTTTTTCCATTTGACAGTTTTATATAGTGTGAATTCAGCCCAAGACAAAGGCTATTTGAGTTCAATTCATGAGCACCAATTACAGTACACAAGATCCGATTTTTTATTTAAGGGCCTGGGCGATGAAGTGATCTGCCCAGAATCACAGGGTGTTGAGCAGGCGCTGGGACTCAAACCTGATTCCCCATCTCTGCAACTCTGGCATCAGGCCACATATGCCTATGCACACACAAGGAATTAAAGTGGGAGGATACTGTTCTTGTGAAGGACACAGGGCCAAGGTGACAATGGCCTACAAGCTGAGCAACTAAAAAAACAGCAAGGCCCCTTTCTGTTACAAAATTATTCGAGCCCTCCAGCGCAGGAGCACCTGAAAAGCAGCGAGGCCCCTGCTATTACTAACCTACTCAGCCCTCCCCAGCCCTCCAGCACCAGAGCACATGAACAGTAGTGAGGCCCCTGCTATTAGTAAATTAATCAGCCCTCCCCAGCCCTCCACGGCCTCAGGGCAATGTCCTGGCAGGGGAGCACAAAACACAGCTGCTGGGTCATCCATGGTAGCCAGGGGGAGGCTGAGGTGAAGATGGTGTGAGTTCCAAACATCACCTGGCCCCCACAGCAAGACCCATTCTTCCTCGCCCACTATGCCCTGAATGTGAAGGGCTGTGGGCGAGGTGTTAAGACAAACACTGTGTTGCCGAGGTGAAAATGGCTCAAAGGCCTGAGCAACACCTGGCCCCCAGGGAGGCCGATTCTTGCACACAATCACCCCTCCCCAGCCCACCCTCAGCCTGGCCATTTTTTTCCCTCCCCTTTCCCAGTCCACAGAGAGCACTCTCTGTGGACTGGGAAAGGGGAGGAAAAAAACCGGCCCACAGAGGGCACTGAGACACCGGCCCTTCGGCCAATGCCCGAGTGCCCGCAGTGCCAATCCGCCCCTGAGAGTCATCAGAGCTGGTTAGAGGTGCACACGAGGACAAGCGTCAGAGCTAGTTGGTGGTGCACACAAGAACAGTCATCAGAGCTGGTTAGAGGTGCACACGAGAACAGTCATCAGAGCTGTTTAGAGGTGCACACGAGAATAGGCGTCAGAGCTGGTTAGAGGTGCACACGAGGTTAGGCGTCAGAGCAAGTTAGAGGTGCACTCGAGGACAGGCGTCAGAGCAAGTTAGAGGTGCACTTTAGGACAGGTGTCAGAGCTTCTTAGAAGTGCACACGAGGACAGGCATCAGAGCTGGTTAGAGGTGCACTCGAAGAGAGGCGTCAGAGCTGGTTAGAGGCACGCACGAGGACAGGAGTCAGAGCTGGTTAGAGGTGCACTCGAGGACAGGCTTCAGAGCTGGTTAGAGGTGTGCACGAGGACAGGAGTCAGAGCTGGTTAGAGGTGCACACGAGGACAGGCGTCAGAGCTGGTTAGAGGTACACACGAGAACAGTCATCAGAGCTGTTTAGAGGTGCACACGAGAATAGGCGTCAGAGCTGGTTAGAGGTGCACACGAGGACAGGCGTCAGAGCTGGTTAGAGGTGCACACGAGAACAGTCATCAGAGCTGTTTAGAGTTGCACACGGGGAGAGTCATCAGAGTTGGTTAGAGGTGAACACTGTGACATTGCACTTCATTCTGTGTTCCAAATGGAACTCCTCTACCTAATGACATCATTGTTCCTTGTAGAATCTAGTTGGTAATAAGATTCTGTGGCTGGCAGTTTGATGCGAGCAGTTGATGGCTGGGGTGAATAAACTGGACCTGAGACTTACCTGAAGTGTTCCTGAGTCTTCTTTATGTGGAGAACACCACACTTACTTGGCGACGAGCGTGGTCTCACCCCAACATCAGAAGAAGCCTCCCTCCGTCTCGTCACTTTCGGCAAGAGAGAAGTAGTGTGTTACACTTCTCCAGCGGCAGTACGATAGCGGTTGGAATAGGCGTTGAGAAGCTAACCCTGCGCTTCTCCAGCGGCTGATTTAGAAAAGTTGTGAGGCGTTTTGATTTCGCTCACTCGAGTGCCGGTGAGGAGCTTGGAGGGAGGGCGTTGAGTGAAACGCATTTGCGTTTCAGTTACGTGACCAGGCCTCAAGTCAGCTAGACCGAGGGTTGGAACGCATTTGCGTGCCATCAGAGGAGACGGTGTACGTCGTCACGACGAGGTGGCCATTTTGACTTGGGAGGAGATCCAGAGGAAATACTTGGTGTAACGCTTACATGCAGGATCACGCACGAACGCAATAATAAAAAAAAAGAGTCACCTTCTACTTTGCTGCCGCGCCGTGGGGTTTGGGTGTCTCTCAAGTCAGCTTGGAAAGGCGAGAGTTTCGCTTTTTGTGTTGCCTAGCAACCTTACGAAAGGAGCGTTTTCAGGCACGTTATTACAAGCAAACATCTGTGCTTCATATTTCAGCTTTGTGACATTCGGTGATTAAAAGATCGCGTATCTACGTTCTTCGGTGATTGGCACACCTCTGTTTATCAAAATTTGCTGTCAATGTGTTGATTCGACGGTGATTAACACACCTTATTTACGAGTTTAGGAAGTTAATGGAAATTGTGTAAGGCATGAGATTAATGTACTAACTGGTTGCAAACAATGGTGATTAGTACACCATGTTATTTGAGAAACTGATTTGTTATTGGTAGTTTTTTTTTTTTTCTTAAATTATTTTTTACGTGTCTTTTCTCTTTAAAAGAAATTGCTTCTAGCATAATTACCATGCAGAACGTGACACAACCACCGTTTTTTAACAAGTCCAGGAGAACCCACAGTAAAGTGGATGAAGTGGAAGAAAATTTTCACTAACTACGCAAGAGTTTGTGGCACTAATTTAAGTGCTGAACGCAAGCTTTCTTTATTGCTTCATTGTCTTGGAGGTGAAGGGCAAGAGGTTCTTGAGCATTTGCCGGAACTCAGTACTGCCGATCAGAGAACGTTAAATGAATACGAAATTTGTATACTACAGTTGGACAGGCACTATCTGCCCAGGTTAAGCACCATAATGGAGAGGTATCATTTTGGTTTACGAGAACAAAAAACAGATGAGTCAGTGGAGGAGTTTGTTACTGCTTTAAGAAAACTTGCGGCATCATGCAAGTTTGGTGGTGCTCTGGAAGAAAGAATAAGAGACCAATTTGTTTTAAAATGTGCCCATGACAAAATTAGGGAGGAGTTATGGTTAAAGGATGAACCCCTTTGGATGAGGTGTTGGTTATTGCTAAACGTGTTGAACACATGATGAAATGTGTAAATGAATTAAGTAGTGCTAAAAGCAAATCTAATACTACGAATACGAATGTAGATGAGGTTGTTTGTTTGGTGAAGAGTAAGTCATCCAATGACACAGACAGTGGGAAATTTACACGACCTGTAGAAAGCAATTTTGCTCAAGATGGAAGGTCTACATGTTTTAGGTGTGGCAGATCGGGTCACAGAGCAAACGCTTCCTTCTGCCCAGCTCTTCAATTTTGTTGTAATGCCTGTGGGAGGAAGGGTCACTTCGCAAAGTTTTGCAAAAGTAAGGTTAAAAGGAGAGACAATTCCATGGTCAAAGAACAACCACAGGTAAGGGAGATTATCTATCAAATTGATGACTCTAAAGAAAAACATCCCTCACATGTGGTTGTCATTGAAGGGGTTGAGCTTGAGATGAAGTTTGACTCTTGCTCACATCTTACTATGCTCAGCAAGGACATCTTTGAAAAACACTTTAATGCCAAGGTTACCCTTTTGAAAAGTGATGTCTCTCCTATGGGTTATGGTGGTATGCCCATAAACATTTTAGGATATTTTGTAGCCTCTATTGAGTTGAGTGGACGTATAACAGCAGGGAAGATATATGTTGCTAAAAAGGGGACGCACTTTTGGGGTGGCCTCATCAACGTTTGTTGGGTGTCTCTCTTAATCCTAATTCTGTGCCTCAAGTCCAGGTACAGGTTGTTGATAACCCTGCAGCAGTTCTAGCTGAACGTTTCTCTGATGTGTTTGATGACAAGTTGGGATGTCTGAGAGGTTATAAACACCACATAAAATTAAAGGAAGGTTCGGTACCCGTTGTTGCCAAGGTCAGGAGGGTTCCTTTGAACGAGCAACCCAGTGTACAGAAAGAGATTCAACGTTTGATTGACGTAGGAGTTATTGAGGCGGTAGAGGCAACTGAGTGGTTGTCCCCCATAGTCGTTGCTAAGAAGGCTAGTGGGGAGATTAGACTTTGCATCGATTTGCGCGCTCTCAATAAGGAGGTAATTGTTGATAGGTTTCCCCTGCCCAATATTGATGAAATTGTCAGCACTTTGGCGGGTGCTAAGTACTTCACCACTCTTTATCTAGCGTCCGCCTATCATCAGGTGGAGCTAGACAAGACTTCTCAGGATTTAACGGCTTTCGTAACCCCCATAGGTACTTTTAAATTTCTTAGAATGCCTTTTGGTCTGGTTTCAGCGGCCTCTGTTTTTCAACGGATCATGTTTAATGTACTCAAAGGGCTCCTAGGTGTTAGGTGTTATCAAGATGATCTTTTGATTTATGGAAGCAATAAGGCTGAACATTTCTCGAGATGTGTGCAGTCTTAGAAAGTTTAAGAAAAGCTGGTCTGACGCTTAAAAAAGACAAGTGTAAGTTTGCAGTCGAGGAGATCAATTATCTAGGTCATAGTATCACCGGTCAGGGTGTATTTCCAAAAAAGAACTGGTCAATACTATTGTGAATATAAGTGAACCTTGCAACAAGGAGGAGTTGTTGTCTTTTTTGGGCATGGTTGAGTTTTACTGCAAGTTTATTCCTGGTTATTCTGACAAGACACAAAATTTAAGAAGGTTAACAGGCAAAAATGTGGTTTTTGAGTGGAGTGATGAGTGTGCTAGAGAGTTCATCTCCATCAAGGAGGATTTGAGGAAAGCTCCGTCTTTGCAGGCATTTGTGCCGGGTCATCAGACATACATCTTGACTGATGCCAGCGCAAAAGGATTGGGAGCAGTGCTTCTTCAAAAAAATTGTGCAGTAGAACGATTGATTGCCTGTGCTTCCAGGTGTTTGAGGGGTTCTGAACTGAACTACTCGGTTATCGAGAAGGAGTCTTTGGCCATTTTTTGGGCTTTGAGGAAGTTTAAGAATTTGATATGGGGTACGAAGGTAAAGGTTCTCTCGGACCATAAGCCTTTAAAGGAAGTTTTTTCAAAAAAGGACTTGATGCTATTTCATCTAGAATAAGGAAGTGGATAATTTCTCTACAAGAGTTTGATTTTGATGTAGATTATATCCCAGGTGCCATTAATAACTCTGCGGATTGTCTATCACGATTGGTTGATATCAAAGAAATTGACATGGAGGAGGGTTGTCTGTTGGATGATGATGTGAATGTCTGTGAGGTTACGTTAGGTGCGATTGATGAGACTGAATGGAAATCGGAAGTTGCCAAAGATCAAGAAATTAAAATTGTTATTGATTTACTGGAGTCAGGCAAGGATAAACTTCTTGCTAAACCTTGGCTATTAGTCTGTGACGAGTTGTCTGTGGTGGATGGCCTGCTTGTCCGTGGCACTAGACTTATTCCACCAAGTGGTATTCGTACTAAACTTCTCAATCTTGCGCATGTTGGTCACTTAGGAATTGTAAAAACTAAGGAATATCTAAGAATGCAATTCTGGTGGCCAGGGATGGACAAGGAAGTTGAAAGGATGGTTCGTGATTGTATGGAGTGTTGTGCCAGTGACAAGATTCTAAAAACAAAGCAGTTACCCATGGTGTGTAGAGAATTACCAAAACATCCCTGGGATGAGATTGCTATCGATATTGTGGGTCCCTTGCATGGTGTGAGTGATACTCCCTATTTAATTGTTGTCCTGGATCTTTACTCAAGATGGGTTGAAGTGAGTTCCGTAAGAGATATCTCTTCGGCCAGTGTCATTAAGTTCTTGGAAGAAATATTCAAGAGAGAAAGTTATCCCAATTGTATTCTTTCTGACAATGGGCCACAGTTTTGTTCCACTGAAATGCAGTTATATTTGAGAGAATGTGGCATAATCCACAAAAGGAGCTCTGTTTATCATCCCGAAACCAATGGGGCTGTGGAGAGAGTTAACAAAACTCTCAAGGAAAGTATTCAGTTGGCCAGGGCTAGTAATTTAAATTGGAAAATTGTCCTGCAAGATAGGATCACGGCTTATCGCATGTCTCCTCACACTTCCACCGGGAGATCTCCCTTTGAATTATTCAAGGGTAGGGCTTCGAATTCTAAGATGTGTCCAGGATGGATGAGTCTTAACAAAGGTTTGAGAGACAACCAGGCAGGTGATTGGAGACTCAGGGAGATTGATAAACAATGGTCAAGAAAAGCCTATTTTGACAAGAAAAAGTGTGTTCAATTTAACGATGTAAAAGTGGGTGACTTTGTAAAAATGAAAGCACCTGTTGGTTGTCAGCCTTGGTCAAAGTATACTGGTGTTAGACAAGTTGTTAAGATTTTTAAGAACGCTGTGAAAACCGAAGATGGTAGAATATGGAATAAGAGTAGAGTTGTTTTGGTCAGTTCCACTTCGGAGCCGGTTTTGGATTTTTCTTCAAAATCGGTTTTGGATGAAAAGGATCACACTCGCTCTTATCAATCGACGGCCTTCTATGACACTGTACCCTCGAGGTTGTCTTTCTTACCTGCTAATATTAGAGGTAGGAGTCAGAGAATACGAAGACAACCTCTGTATATGAAAGATTATGTTTGTTAAGTTTTCTAGTTTCTTATCTTGGTTGTTTTTCTATTTCTACATTTTTCCTTCATTGCTTGTTTTCTTGTTTTCTTCTTTTATCATCTTCTTTTGTTGTAAAGAGGGAAGATGTGTGACATTGCACTTCATTCTGTGTTCCAAATGGAACTCCTCTACCTAATGACATCATTGTTCCTTGTAGAATCTAGTTGGTAATAAGATTCTGTGGCTGGCAGTTTGATGCGAGCAGTTGATGGTTGGGGTGAATAAACTGGACCTGAGACTTACCTGAAGTGTTCCTGAGTCTTCTTTATGTGGAGAACACCACACACACGAGAACAGTCATCAGAGCTGTTTAGAGGTGCACACGAGGACAGGCATCAGAGCTGGTTAGAGGTGCGCACGAGGACAGGTGTCAGAGCTGGTTGGTGGTGTACACGAGAACAGTCATCAGAGCTGGTTAGAGGTGCGCACGAGGACAGACGTCAGAGCTGGTTAGAGGTGCACACGAGGACAAGCGTCAGAGCTAGTTGGTGGTGCACACAAGAACAGTCATCAGAGCTGGTTAGAGGTGCACACGAGAACAGTCATCAGAGCTGTTTAGAGGTGCACACGAGAATAGGCGTCAGAGCTGGTTAGAGGTGCACACGAGGACAGGCGTCAGAGCAAGTTAGAGGTGCACTCGAGGACAGGCGTCAGAGCAAGTTAGAGGTGCACTTTAGGACAGGTGTCAGAGCTGCTTAGAAGTGTACACGAGGACAGGCATCAGAGCTGGTTAGAGGTGCACTCGAGGACAGGCGTCAGAGCTGGTTAGAGGCACGCACGAGGACAGGAGTCAGAGCTGGTTAGAGGTGCACTCGAGGACAGGCTTCAGAGCTGGTTAGAGGTGTGCACGAGGACAGGAGTCAGAGCTGGTTAGAGGTGCACACGAGGACAGGCGTCAGAGCTGGTTAGAGGTGCACACGGAGAACAGTCATCAGAGCTGTTTAGAGGTGCACACGAGAATAGGCGTCAGAGCTGGTTAGAGGTGCACACGAGGACAGGCGTCAGAGCTGGTTAGAGGTGCACACGAGAACAGTCATCAGAGCTGTTTAGAGTTGCACACGGGGAGAGTCATCAGAGCTGGTTAGAGGTGCACACGAGAACAGTCATCAGAGCTGTTTAGAGGTGCACACGAGGACAGGCATCAGAGCTGGTTAGAGGTGCGCACGAGGACAGGTGTCAGAGCTGGTTGGTGGTGTACACGAGAACAGTCATCAGAGCTGGTTAGAGGTGCGCACGAGGACAGACGTCAGAGCTGGTTAGAGGTGCACACGAGGACAGGCGTCAGAACTGGTTAGAGGTGCACACGAGGACAGGCGTCAGAAAGTTAGAGGTGCACTCGAGGACAGGCGTCAGAGCAAGTTAGAGGTGCACTCGAGGACAGGTGTCAGAGCTGCTTAGAAGTGCACACGAGGACAGGCATCAGAGCTGGTTAGAGGTGCACTCGAGGACAAGCGTCAGAGCTGGTTAGAGGCACGCACGAGAACAGGAGTCAGAGCTGGTTAGAGGTGCACTCGAGGACAGGCTTCAGAGCTGGTTAGAGGTGTGCACGAGGACAGGGGTCAGAGCTGGTTAGAGGTGCACACAAGGACAGGCGTCAGAGCTGGTTAGAGGTGCACACGAGAACAGTCATCAGAGCTGTTTAGAGGTGCACACGAGAATAGGCGTCAGAGCTGGTTAGAGGTGCACACGAGGACAGGCGTCAGAGCTGGTTAGAGGTGCACACGAGAACAGTCATCAGAGCTGTTTAGAGTTGCACACGGGGAGAGTCATCAGAGCTGGTTAGAGGTGCACACGAGAACAGTCATCAGAGCTGTTTAGAGGTGCACACGAGGACAGGCATCAGAGGTGGTTAGAGGTGCGCACGAGGACAGGTGTCAGAGCTGGTTGGTGGTGTACACGAGAACAGTCATCAGAGCTGGTTAGAGGTGCGCACGAGGACAGACGTCAGAGCTGGTTAGAGGTGCACACGAGGACAGGCGTCAGAACTGGTTAGAGGTGCACACGAGGACAGGCGTCAGCAAGTTAGAGGTGCACTCGAGGACAGGCATCAGAGCAAGTTAGAGGTGCACTCGAGGACAGGTGTCAGAGCTGCTTAGAAGTGCACATGAGGACAGGCATCAGAGCTGGTTAGAGGTGCACTCGAGGACAGGCGTCAGAGCTGGTTAGAGGCACGCACGAGGACAGGAGTCAGAGCTGGTTAGAGGTGCACTCGAGGACAGGCTTCAGAGCTGGTTAGAGGTATGCACGAGGACAGGAGTCAGAGCTGGTTAGAGATGCACACGAGGACAGGCATCAGAGCTGGTTAGAGGTGCACACGAGAACAGTCATCAGAGCTGTTTAGAGGTGCACACGAGAACAGCCATCCGAGCTGTTTAGAGGTGCACATGAGAACAGTCATCAGAGCTGTTTAGAGGTGCACACGAGGACAGGCATGAGAGCTGGTTGGAGGTGCACACAGGGACAGGCATCAGAGCTGGTTAGAGGTGCACACGAGGACAGGAGTTAGAGCTGGTTGGTGGTGCACACAATGACAGGCATCAGAGCTGGTTGGAGGTGCGCAGGAGGACAGGTATCAGAGCTGGTTAGAGGCGCGCACGAGGACAGGAGTCAGAGCTGTTTAGAGGTGCACACAAGGACAGGCATCAGAGCCGGTTAGAGGTGGACACGAGGACAGGCGCCAGAGCTGGTTAGAGGTGCACACGAGGACAGGCGTCAGAGCTGGTTAGAGGCGCGCATGAGGACAGGCACCAGAGCTGGTTAGAGGTGCACGCGAGGACAGTTATCAGAGCTGGTGGTTTGAGGTGGACACGAGGACAGGCGTCAGAGCTGGTTGGAGGTGCACTCGAGGAAGGCGTCAGAGCTGTGGTAAAGGTGCACTTGAGGATAGGCGCCAGAGCTGGTTAGAGGTGCACACGAGGACAGGCGTCAGAGCTGGTTAGAGGTGCACATGAGGACAGGCGTCAGAGCTGGTTGGAGGTGCACTTGAGGACAGGTGTCAGAGCTGGTTAAAGGTGCACTCAATGACAGACGTCAGAGCTGGTTAGAGTCGCGCATGAGGACAGGCCTCAGAGCTGGTTAGAGGTGCACTCAATGACAGACGTCAGAGCTGGTTAGAGGCGCGCTTGAGGACAGGCATCAGAGATGGTTAGAGGTGCACAGGAGGACAGGAGGACAGACATCAGAGCCAATTAGAGGTGCACACAAGGACAGGCATCAGAGCCGGTTAGAGGCGCACACGAGGACAGGCATCAGAGCTGGTTAGGGGTGCGCACGAGGACAGGCATCCGAGCTGGTTAGAGGTGCGCACGAGGATAGGCATCAGAACCGGTTAGAGGTGCGTACGAGGACAGGCATCAGAGCGGGTTAGAGGTGCACACAAGGAGAGGCATCAGAGCTGGTTAGAGGCATGCATGAGGACAGGCATCAGAGCTAGTTAGAGGTGCACTTGAGGACAGGCATCAGAGCTGGTTAGAGGTGCACACGAGGACAGTCATCGGAGCTGGTTAGCGGTGTGCACGAGGACAGGCATCAGAGCTGGTTAGAAGTGCACTCGAGGGCAGGCATCAGAGCTGGTTAGTGGTGTGCACGAGGACAGGCATCAGACCTGGTTAGCGGTGTGCACGAGGACAGGCATCAGAGCTGGTTAGAAGTGCACTCGAGGACAGGCATCAGAGCTGATTAGTAGTGTGCACGAGGCCAGGCATCAGAGCTGGTTAGAAGTGCACTCGAGGACAGGCATCAGAGCTGGTTAGTGGTGTGCACGAGGACAGGCATCAGAGCTGGTTAGAGGTGCACACGAGAACAGGCATCACAGCTGGTTAGAGGTGCACACGATGACGTCAGAGCTGGTTGGAGGTGCACTTGAGGACAGGCGTCAGAGCTGGTTGGAGGTGCATTCGAGAACAGGCGTCAGAGCTGGTTAGTGGTGCACACGAGGACATGTGCCAGAGCTGGTTAGAGGTGCACACAAATACAGGCATCAGACCTGGTTGGAGGTGCACTCGAGGACAGGCCTCAGTGCTAGTTAGAGGTACACACGAGGACAGGCTTCAGAGCTGGTTTGAGGTGTGCACAAGGACAACCATCAGAGCTGGTTGGAGGTGCACTCGAGGACAGGCGTCAGAGCTGGTTAGACGTGCACACGAGGACAGGCGTCAGAGCTTGTTAGAAGTGCACTCGAGGACAGGGGTCAGAGCTGGTTAGAGGTGCACTCAATGACAGGCGTCAGAGCTGGTTAGAGGCGCGCTTGAGGACAGTCATCAGAGCTGGTTAGAGGTGCACACGAGAACAGTCATCAGAGCTGTTTAGAGGTGCACACGAGGACAGGCATCAGAGCTGGTTAGAGGTGCGCACGAGGACAGGTGTCAGAGCTGGTTGGTGGTGTACACGACAACAGTCATCAGAGCTGGTTAGAGGTGCGCACGAGGACAGATGTCAGAGCTGGTTAGAGGCACGCACGAGGACAGGAGTCAGAGCTCGTTAGAGGTGCACTCGAGAACAGGCTTCAGAGCTGGTTAGAGGTGTGCACGAGGACAGGAGTCAGAGCTGGTTAGAGGTGCACACGAGGACAGGCGTCAGAGCTGGTTAGAGGCACGCACGAGGACAGGAGTCAGAGCTGGTTAGAGGTGCACTCGAGAACAGGCTTCAGAGCTGGTTAGAGGTGTGCACGAGGACAGGAGTCAGAGCTGGTTAGAGGTGCACACGAGGACAGGCGTCAGAGCTGGTTAGAGGTGCACACGAGAACAGTCATCAGAGCTGTTTAGAGGTGCACACGAGAATAGGCGTCAGAGCTGGTTAGAGGTGCACACGAGGACAGGCGTCAGAGCTGGTTAGAGGTGCCCACGAGAACAGTCATCAGAGCTGTTTAGAGTTGCACACGGGGAGAGTCATCAGAGCTGGTTAGAGGTGCACACGAGAACAGTCATCAGAGCTGTTTAGAGGTGCACACGAGGACAGGCATCAGAGCTGGTTAGAGGTGCACACGAGGACAGGTGTCAGAGCTGGTTGGTGGTGTACACGAGAACAGTCATCAGAGCTGGTTAGAGGTGCGCACGAGGACAGACGTCAGAGCTGCTTAGAGGTGCACACGAGGACAGGCGTCAGAACTGGTTAGAGGTGCACACGAGGACAGGCGTCAGCAAGTTAGAGGTGCACTCGAGGACATGCGTCAGAGCAAGTTAGAGGTGCACTCGAGGACAGGTGTCAGAGCTGCTTAGAAGTGCACACGAGGACAGGCATCGGAGCTGGTTAGAGGTGCACTCGAGGACAGGCGTCAGAGCTGGTTAGAGGCACGCACGAGGACAGGAGTCAGAGCTGGTTAGAGGTGCACTCGAGGACAGGCTTCAGAGCTGGTTAGAGGTGTGCACGAGGACAGGAGTCAGAGCTGGTTAGAGATGCACACGAGGACAGGCATCAGAGCTGGTTAGAGGTGCACACGAGAACAGTCATCAGAGCTGTTTAGAGGTGCACACGAGAACAGCCATCCTAGCTGTTTAGAGGTGCACATGAGAACAGTCATCAGAGCTGTTTAGAGGTGCACACGAGGACAGGCATCAGAGCTGGTTGGAGGTGCACACAGGGACAGGCATCAGAGCTGGTTAGAGGTGCACACGAGGACAGGAGTCAGAGCTGGTTGGTGGTGCACACAAGGACAGGCATCAGAGCTGGTTGGAGGTGCACAGGAGGACAGGTATCAGAGCTGGTTAGAGGCGCGCACGAGGACAGGAGTCAGAGCTGTTTAGAGGTGCACACAAGGACAGGCATCAGAGCCGGTTAGAGGTGGACACGAGGACAGGCGTCAGAGCTGGTTAGAGGTGCACACGAGGACCGGAGTCAGAACTAGTTGGAAGTGCACTCGAGGACAGGCACCAGAGCTGGTAAGAGGTGCACGCGAGGACAGTCATCAGAGCTGGTGGTTAGAGGTGGACACGAGGACAGGCGTCAGAGCTGGTTGGAGGTGCACTCGAGGAAGGCGTCAGAGCTGTGGTAAAGGTGCACTCGAGGATAGGCGCCAGAGCGGGTTAGAGGTGCACACGAGGACAGGCGTCAGAGCTGGTTGGAGGTGCACTTGAGGACAGGCTTCAGAGCTGGTTAAAGGTGCACTCAATGACAGACGTCAGAGCTGGTTAGAGTCGCGCATGAGGACAGGCCTCAGAGCTGGTTAGAGGTGCACTCAATGACAGGCGTCAGAGCTGGTTAGAGGCGCGCTTGAGGACAGGCATCAGAGATGGTTAGAGGTGCACAGGAGGACAGGAGGACAGACATCAGAGCCAATTAGAGGTGCACACAAGGACAGGCATCAGAGCCGGTTAGAGGTGCACACGAGGACAGGCATCAGAGCTGGTTAGGGGTGCGCACGAGGACAGGCATCCGAGCTGGTTAGAGGTGCGCACGAGGATAGGCATCAGAACCGGTTAGAGGTGCGTACGAGGACCGGCATCAGAGCGGGTTAGAGGTGCACACAAGGAGAGGCATCAGAGCTGGTTAGAGGCATGCATGAGGACAGGCATCAGAGCTGGTTAGAGGTGCACACGAGGACAGGAGTCAGAGCTGTGGTAGAGGTGCACATGAGGACAGGCGTCAGAGCTAGTTGGCGGTGCACTTGAGGACAGGCATCAGAGCTGGTTAGAGGTGCACACGAGGACAGTCATCGGAGCTGGTTAGCGGTGTGTACGAGGACAGGCATCAGAGCTGGTTAGAAGTGCACTCGAGGGCAGGCATCAGAGCTGGTTAGTGGTGTGCACGAGGACACGCATCAGACCTGGTTAGCGGTGTGCACGAGGACAGGCATCAGAGCTGGTTAGAAGTGCACTCGAGGACAGGCATCAAAGCTGATTAGTAGTGTGCACGAGGACAGGCATCAGAGCTGGTTAGAAGTGCACTCGAGGACAGGCATCAGAGCTGGTTAGTGGTGTGCACGAGGACAGGCATCAGAGCTGGTTAGAGGTGCACACGAGAACAGGCATCACAGCTGGTTAGTGGTGCACACGAGGACATGTGCCAGAGCTGGTTAGAGGTGCACACAAATACAGGCATCAGACCTGGTTGGAGGTGCACTCGAGGACAGGACTCAGTGCTAGTTAGAGGTACACACGAGGACAGGCTTCAGAGCTGGTTTGAGGTGTGCACAAGGACAGCCATCAGAGCTGGTTGGAGGTGCACTCGAGGACAGGCGTCAGAGCTGGTTAGACGTGCACACGAGGACAGGCGTCAGAGCTTGTTAGAAGTGCACTCGAGGACAGGGGTCAGAGCTGGTTAGAGGTGCACTCAATGACAGGCGTCAGAGCTGGTTAGAGGCGCGCTTGAGGACAGTCATCAGAGCTGGTTAGAGGTGCACACGAGAACAGTCATCAGAGCTGTTTAGAGGTGCACACGAGGACAGGCATCAGAGCTGGTTAGAGGTGCGCACGAGGACAGGTGTCAGAGCTGGTTGGTGGTGTACACGAGAACAGTCATCAGAGCTGGTTAGAGGTGCGCACGAGGACAGACAGAGCTGGTTAGAGGTGCACACGAGGACAGGCATCAGAACTGGTTAGAGGTGCACACGAGGACAGGCGTCAGCAAGTTAGAGGTGCACTCGAGGACAGGCGTCAGAGCAAGTTAGAGGTGCACTCGAGGACAGGTGTCAGAGCTGCTTAGAAGTGCACACGAGGACAGGCATCAGAGCTGGTTAGAGGTGCACTCGAGGACAGGCGTCAGAGCTGGTTTGAGGCACGCACGAGGACAGGAGTCAGAGCTGGATAGAGGTGCACTCGAGGACAGGCTTCAGAGCTGGTTAGAGGTGTGCACGAGGACAGGAGTCAGAGCTGGTTAGAGATGCACACAAGGACAGGCATCAGAGCTGGTTAGAGGTGCACACGAGAACAGTCATCAGAGCTGTTTAGAGGTGCACACGAGAACAGCCATCCGAGCTGTTTAGAGGTGCACATGAGAACAGTCATCAGAGCTGTTTAGAGGTGCACACGAGGACAGGCATCAGAGCTGGTTGGAGGTGCACACAGGGACAGGCATCAGAGCTGGTTAGAGGTGCACACGAGGACAGGAGTCAGAGCTGGTTGGTGGTGCACACAAGGACAGGCATCAGAGCTGGTTGGAGGTGCACAGGAGGACAGGTATCAGAGCTGGTTAGAGGCGCGCACAAGGACAGGAGTCAGAGCTGTTTAGAGGTGCACACAAGGACAGGCATCAGAGCCGGTTAGAGGTGGACACGAGGACAGGCGTCAGAGCTGGTTAGAGGTGCACACGAGGACCGGCGTCAGAACTAGTTGGAAGTGCACTCGAGGACAGGCACCAGAGCTGGTTAGAGGTGCACGCGAGGAAAGTCATCAGAGCTGGTGGTTAGAGGTGGACACGAGGACAGGCGTCAGAGCTGGTTGGAGGTGCACTCGAGGAAGGCGTCAGAGCTGTGGTAAAGGTGCACTCGAGGATAGGCGCCAGAGCTGGTTAGAGGTGCACACGAGGACAGGCTTCAGAGCTGGTTAAAGGTGCACTCAATGACAGACGTCAGAGCTGGTTAGAGGTGCACACGAGGACATGCGTCAGAGCTGGTTGGAGGTGCACTTGAGGACAGGCGTCAGAGCTGGTTAAAGGTGCACTCAATGACAGACGTCAGAGCTGGTTAAAGTCGCGCATGAGGACAGGCGTCAGAGCTGGTTAAAGGTGCACTCAATGACAGGCGTCAGAGCTGGTTAGAGGCGCGCTTGAGGACAGGCATCAGAGATGGTTAGAGGTGCACAGGAGGACAGGAGGACAGACATCAGAGCCAATTAGAGGTGCACACAAGGACAGGCATCAGAGCCGGTTAGAGGCGCACACGAGGACAGGCATCAGAGCTGGTTAGGGGTGCGCACGAGGACAGGCATCCGAGCTGGTTAGAGGTGCGCACGAGGATAGGCATCAGAACCGGTTAGAGGTGCGTACGAGGACAGGCATCAGAGCGGGTTAGAGGTGCACACAAGGACAGGAGTCAGAGCTGTGGTAGAGGTGCACATGAGGACAGGCGTCAGAGCTAGTTGGAGGTGCACTTGAGGACAGGCATCAGAGCTGGTTAGAGGCATGCATGAGGACAGGCATCAGAGCTGGTTAGAGGTGCACACGAAGATAGTCATCGGAGCTGGTTGGAGGTGCACACAGGGACAGGCATCAGAGCTGGTTAGAGGTGCACACGAGGACAGGAGTCAGAGCTGGTTGGTGGTGCACACAAGGACAGGCATCAGAGCTGGTTGGAGGTGCACAGGAGGACAGGTATCAGAGCTGGTTAGAGGCGCACACGAGGACAGGAGTCAGAGCTGTTTAGAGGTGCACACAAGGACTGGCATCAGAGCCGGTTAGAGGTGGACACGAGGACAGGCGTCAGAGCTGGTTAGAGGTGCACACGAGGACCGGCGTCAGAACTAGTTGGAAGTGCACTCGAGGACAGGCACCAGAGCTGGTAAGAGGTGCACGCGAGGACAGTCATCAGAGCTGGTGGTTAGAGGTGGACACGAGGACAGGCGTCAGAGCTGGTTGGAGGTGCACTCGAGGAAGGCGTCAGAGCTGTGGTAAAGGTGCACTCGAGGATAGGCGCCAGAGCGGGTTAGAGGTGCACACGAGGACAGGCGTCAGAGCTGGTTGGAGTTGCACTTGAGGACAGGCTTCAGAGCTGGTTAAAGGTGCACTCAATGACAGACGTCAGAGCTGGTTACAGTCGCGCATGAGGACAGGCCTCAGAGCTGGTTAGAGGTGCACTCAATGACAGGCGTCAGAGCTGGTTAGAGGCGTGCTTGAGGACAGGCATCAGAGATGGTTAGAGGTGCACAGGAGGACAGGAGGACAGACATCAGAGCCAATTAGAGGTGCACACAAGGACAGGCATCAGAGCCGGTTAGAGGTGCACACGAGGACAGGCATCAGAGCTGGTTAGGGGTGCGCACGAGGACAGGCATCCGAGCTGGTTAGAGGTGCGCACGAGGATAGGCATCAGAACCGGTTAGAGGTGCACACGAGGACAGGCGTCAGCAAGTTAGAGGTGCACTCGAGGACAGGCGTCAGAGCAAGTTAGAGGTGCACTCGAGGACAGGTGTCAGAGCTGCTTAGAAGTGCACACGAGGACAGGCATCAGAGCTGGTTAGAGGTGCACTCGAGGACAGGCGTCAGAGCTGGTTTGAGGCACGCACGAGGACAGGAGTCAGAGCTGGATAGAGGTGCACTCGAGGACAGGCTTCAGAGCTGGTTAGAGGTGTGCACGAGGACAGGAGTCAGAGCTGGTTAGAGATGCACACAAGGACAGGCATCAGAGCTGGTTAGAGGTGCACACGAGAACAGTCATCAGAGCTGTTTAGAGGTGCACACGAGAACAGCCATCCGAGCTGTTTAGAGGTGCACATGAGAACAGTCATCAGAGCTGTTTAGAGGTGCACACGAGGACAGGCATCAGAGCTGGTTGGAGGTGAACACAGGGACAGGCATCAGAGCTGGTTAGAGGTGCACACGAGGACAGGAGTCAGAGCTGGTTGGTGGTGCACACAAGGACAGGCATCAGAGCTGGTTGGAGGTGCACAGGAGGACAGGTATCAGAGCTGGTTAGAGGCGCGCACAAGGACAGGAGTCAGAGCTGTTTAGAGGTGCACACAAGGACAGGCATCAGAGCCGGTTAGAGGTGGACACGAGGACAGGCGTCAGAGCTGGTTAGAGGTGCACACGAGGACCGGCGTCAGAACTAGTTGGAAGTGCACTCGAGGACAGGCACCAGAGCTGGTTAGAGGTGCACGCGAGGAAAGTCATCAGAGCTGGTGGTTAGAGGTGGACACGAGGACAGGCGTCAGAGCTGGTTGGAGGTGCACTCGAGGAAGGCGTCAGAGCTGTGGTAAAGGTGCACTCGAGGATAGGCGCCAGAGCTGGTTAGAGGTGCACACGAGGACAGGCTTCAGAGCTGGTTAAAGGTGCACTCAATGACAGACGTCAGAGCTGGTTAGAGGTGCACACGAGGACATGCGTCAGAGCTGGTTGGAGGTGCACTTGAGGACAGGCGTCAGAGCTGGTTAAAGGTGCACTCAATGACAGACGTCAGAGCTGGTTAAAGTCGCGCATGAGGACAGGCGTCAGAGCTGGTTAAAGGTGCACTCAATGACAGGCGTCAGAGCTGGTTAGAGGCGCGCTTGAGGACAGGCATCAGAGATGGTTAGAGGTGCACAGGAGGACAGGAGGACAGACATCAGAGCCAATTAGAGGTGCACACAAGGACAGGCATCAGAGCCGGTTAGAGGCGCACACGAGGACAGGCATCAGAGCTGGTTAGGGGTGCGCACGAGGACAGGCATCCGAGCTGGTTAGAGGTGCGCACAAGGATAGGCATCAGAACCGGTTAGAGGTGCGTACGAGGACAGGCATCAGAGCGGGTTAGAGGTGCACACAAGGACAGGAGTCAGAGCTGTGGTAGAGGTGCACATGAGGACAGGCGTCAGAGCTAGTTGGAGGTGCACTTGAGGACAGGCATCAGAGCTGGTTAGAGGCATGCATGAGGACAGGCATCAGAGCTGGTTAGAGGTGCACACGAAGATAGTCATCGGAGCTGGTTGGAGGTGCACACAGGGACAGGCATCAGAGCTGGTTAGAGGTGCACACGAGGACAGGAGTCAGAGCTGGTTGGTGGTGCACACAAGGACAGGCATCAGAGCTGGTTGGAGGTGCACAGGAGGACAGGTATCAGAGCTGGTTAGAGGCGCACACGAGGACAGGAGTCAGAGCTGTTTAGAGGTGCACACAAGGACTGGCATCAGAGCCGGTTAGAGGTGGACACGAGGACAGGCGTCAGAGCTGGTTAGAGGTGCACACGAGGACCGGCGTCAGAACTAGTTGGAAGTGCACTCGAGGACAGGCACCAGAGCTGGTAAGAGGTGCACGCGAGGACAGTCATCAGAGCTGGTGGTTAGAGGTGGACACGAGGACAGGCGTCAGAGCTGGTTGGAGGTGCACTCGAGGAAGGCGTCAGAGCTGTGGTAAAGGTGCACTCGAGGATAGGCGCCAGAGCGGGTTAGAGGTGCACACGAGGACAGGCGTCAGAGCTGGTTGGAGTTGCACTTGAGGACAGGCTTCAGAGCTGGTTAAAGGTGCACTCAATGACAGACGTCAGAGCTGGTTACAGTCGCGCATGAGGACAGGCCTCAGAGCTGGTTAGAGGTGCACTCAATGACAGGCGTCAGAGCTGGTTAGAGGCGTGCTTGAGGACAGGCATCAGAGATGGTTAGAGGTGCACAGGAGGACAGGAGGACAGACATCAGAGCCAATTAGAGGTGCACACAAGGACAGGCATCAGAGCCGGTTAGAGGTGCACACGAGGACAGGCATCAGAGCTGGTTAGGGTGCGCACGAGGACAGGCATCCGAGCTGGTTAGAGGTGCGCACGAGGATAGGCATCAGAACCGGTTAGAGGTGCGTACGAGGACAGGCATCAGAGCGGGTTAGAGGTGCACACAAGGAGAGGCATCAGAGCTGGTTAGAGGCATGCATGAGGATAGGCATCAGAGCTGGTTAGAGGTGCACACGAGGACAGGAGTCAGAGCTGTGGTAGAGGTGCACATGAGGACAGGCGTCAGAGCTAGTTGGCGGTGCACTTGAGGACAGGCATCAGAGCTGGTTAGAGGTGCACACGAGGACAGTCATCGGAGCTGGTTAGCGGTGTGTACGAGGACAGGCATCAGAGCTGGTTAGAAGTGCACTCGAGGGCAGGCATCAGAGCTGGTTAGTGGTGTGCACGAGGACACGCATCAGACCTGGTTAGCGGTGTGCACGAGGACAGGCATCAGAGCTGGTTAGAAGTGCACTCGAGGACAGGCATCAGAGCTGATTAGTAGTGTGCACGAGGACAGGCATCAGAGCTGGTTAGAAGTGCACTCGAGGACAGGTATCAGAGCTGGTTAGAGGTGCACACGAGAACAGGCATCACAGCTGGTTAGTGGTGCACACGAGGACATGTGCCAGAGCTGGTTAGAGGTGCACACAAATACAGGCATCAGACCTGGTTGGAGGTGCACTCGAGGACAGGACTCAGTGCTAGTTAGAGGTACACACGAGGACAGGCTTCAGAGCTGGTTTGAGGTGTGCACAAGGACAGCCATCAGAGCTGGTTGGAGGTGCACTCGAGGACAGGCGTCAGAGCTGGTTAGACGTGCACACGAGGACAGGCGTCAGAGCTTGTTAGAAGTGCACTCGAGGACAGGGGTCAGAGCTGGTTAGAGGTGCACTCAATGACAGGCGTCAGAGCTGGTTAGAGGCGCGCTTGAGGACAGTCATCAGAGCTGGTTAGAGGTGCACACGAGGACAGGCATCAGAGCTGGTTAGAGGTGCGCACGAGGACAGGTGTCCGAGCTGGTTGGTGGTGTACACGAGAACAGTCATCAGAGCTGGTTAGAGGTGCGCACGAGGACAGACGTCAGAGCTGGTTAGAGGTGCACACGAGGACAGGCATCAGAACTGGTTAGAGGTGCACACGAGGACAGGCGTCAGCAAGTTAGAGGTGCACTCGAGGACAGGCGTCAGAGCAAGTTAGAGGTGCACTCGAGGACAGGTGTCAGAGCTGCTTAGAAGTGCACACGAGGACAGGCATCAGAGTTGGTTAGAGGTGCACTCGAGGACAGGCGTCAGAGCTGGTTAGAGGCACGCACGAGGACAGGAGTCAGAGCTGGTTAGAGGTGCACTCGAGGACAGGCTTCAGAGCTGGTTAGAGGTGTGCACGAGGACAGGAGTCAGAGCTGGTTAGAGATGCACACGAGGACAGGCATCAGAGCTGGTTAGAGGTGCACACGAGAACAGTCATCAGAGCTGTTTAGAGGTGCACACGAGAACAGCCATCCGAGCTGTTTAGAGGTGCACATGAGAACAGTCATCAGAGCTGTTTAGAGGTGCACACGAGGACAGGCATCAGAGCTGGTTGGAGGTGCACACAGGGACAGGCATCAGAGCTGGTTAGAGGTGCACACGAGGACAGGAGTCAGAGCTGGTTGGTGGTGCACACAAGGACAGGCATCAGAGCTGGTTGGAGGTGCACAGGAGGACAGGTATCAGAGCTGGTTAGAGGCGCGCACGAGGACAGGAGTCAGAGCTGTTTAGAGGTGCACACAAGGACAGGCATCAGAGCCGGTTAGACGTGGACACGAGGACAGGCGTCAGAGCTGGTTAGAGGTGCACACGAGGACCGGCGTCAGAACTAGTTGGAAGTGCACTCGAGGACAGGCACCAGAGCTGGTTAGAGGTGCACGCGAGGACAGTCATCAGAGCTGGTGGTTAGAGGTGGACACGAGGACAGGCGTCAGAGCTGGTTGGAGGTGCACTCGAGGAAGGCGTCAGAGCTGTGGTAAAGGTGCACTCGAGGATAGGCGCCAGAGCTGGTTAGAGGTGCACACGAGGACAGGCTTCAGAGCTGGTTAAAGGTGCACTCAATGACAGACGTCAGAGCTGGTTAGAGGTGCACACGAGGACATGCGTCAGAGCTGGTTGGAGGTGCACTTGAGGACAGGCGTCAGAGCTGGTTAAAGGTGCACTCAATGACAGACGTCAGAGCTGGTTAAAGTCGCGCATGAGGACAGGCGTCAGAGCTGGTTAAAGGTGCACTCAATGACAGGCGTCAGAGCTGGTTAGAGGCGCGCTTGAGGACAGGCATCAGAGATGGTTAGAGGTGCACAGGAGGACAGGAGGACAGACATCAGAGCCAATTAGAGGTGCACACAAGGACAGGCATCAGAGCCGGTTAGAGGCGCACACGAGGACAGGCATCAGAGCTGGTTAGGGGTGCGCACGAGGACAGGCATCCGAGCTGGTTAGAGGTGAGCACGAGGATAGGCATCAGAACCGGTTAGAGGTGCGTACGAGGACAGGCATCAGAGCGGGTTAGAGGTGCACACAAGGACAGGAGTCAGAGCTGAGGTATAGGTGCACATGAGGACAGGCGTCAGAGCTAGTTGGAGGTGCACTTGAGGACAGGCATCAGAGCTGGTTAGAGGCATGCATGAGGACAGGCATCAGAGCTGGTTAGAGGTGCACACGAGGATAGTCATCGGAGCTGGTTAGCGGTGTGCACGAGGACAGGCATCAGAGCTGGTTAGAAGTGCACTCGAGGGCAGGCATCAGAGCTGGTTAGTGGTGTGCACGAGGACAGGCATCAGACCTGGTTAGCGGTGTGCACGAGGACAGGCATCAGAGCTGGTTAGAAGTGCACTCGAGGACAGGCATCAGAGCTGATTAGTAGTGTGCACGAGGACAGGCATCAGAGCTGGTTAGAAGTGCACTCGAGGACAGGCATCAGAGCTGGTTAGTGGTGTGCACGAGGACAGGCATCAGAGCTGGTTAGAGGTGCACACGAGAACAGGCATCACAGCTGGTTAGAGGTGCACACGATGACGTCAGAGCTGGTTGGAGGTGCACTTGAGGACAGGCGTCAGAGCTGGTTGGAGGTGCATTCGAGGACAGGCGTCAGAGCTGGTTAGTGGTGCACACGAGGACATGTGCCAGAGCTGGTTAGAGGTGCACACAAATACAGTCATCAGACATGGTTGGAGGTGCACTCGAGGACAGGCGTCAGTGCTAGTTAGAGGTACACACGAGGACAGGCTTCAGAGCTGGTTAGAGGTGCGCACAAGGACAACCATCAGAGCTGGTTGGAGGTGCACTCGAGGACAGGCCTCAGAGCTGGTTAGACGTGCACACGAGGACAGGCATCAGAGCTAGTTAGAAGTGCACTCGAGGACAGGGGTCAGAGCTGGTTGGAGGTGCACTCGAGGACAGGCGTCAGAGCTGGTTAGACGTGCACACGAGGACAGGCGTCAGAGCTTGTTAGAAGTGCACTCGAGGACAGCGGTCAGAGCTGGTTAGAGGTGCACTCAATGACAGGTGTCAGAGCTGGTTAGAGGCGCGCTTGAGGACAGGCGTCAGAGCTGGTTAAAGGTGCACTCAATGACAGACTTCAGAGCTGGTTAGAGTCGCGCATGAGGACAGGCCTCAGAGCTGGTTAGAGGTGCGCTTGAGGACAGGCATCAGAGATGGTTAGAGGTGCACAGGAGGACAGGAGGACAGACATTAGAGCCAATTAGAGGTGCACACAAGGACAGGCATCAGAGCTGGTTAGGGGTGCGCACTAGGACAGGCATCCGAGCTGGTTACAGGTGCGCACGAGGATAGGCATCAGAAACGGTTAGAGGTGCGTACGAGGACAGGCATCAGAGCGGGTTAGTGGTGCACACAAGGAGAGGCATCAGAGCTGGTTAGAGGTGCACATGAGGACAGGAGTCAGAACTGTGGTAGAGGTGCACATGAGGACAGGCGTCAGAGCTAGTTGGAGGTGCACTTGAGGACAGGCATCAGAGCTGGTTAGAGGTGCAAACGAGGACAGTCATCGGAGCTGGTTAGCGGTGTGCACGAGGACAGGCATCAGAGCTGGTTAGAAGTGCACTCGAGGGCAGGCATCAGAGCTGGTTAGTGGTGTGCACGAGGACAGGCATCAGACCTGGTTAGCGGTGTGCACGAGGACAGGCATCAGAGCTGGTTAGAAGTGCACTCGAGGACAGGCATCACAGCTGGTTAGAGGTGTGCACGAGGACAGGCATCAGAGCTGGTTAGAGGTGCACTCGAGGACAGGCATCAGAGCTGGTTAGCGGTGTGCACGAGGACAGGCATCAGAGCTGGTTAGAGGTGCACACGAGAACAGGCATCACAGCTGGTTAGAGGTGCACACAATGACGTCAGAGCTGGTTGGAGGACAGGCGTCAGAGCTGGTTAGAGGTGCACACAAATACATGCCCGGTTGGAGGTGCACTCGAGGACAGGCCTCAGTGCTAGTTGGAGGTACACACGAGGACAGGCTTCAGACCTGGTTTGAGGAGCGCACAAGGACAGCCATCAGAGCTGGTTGGAGGTGCACTCGAGGACAGGGGTCAGAGCTGGTTGGAGGTGCACTCGAGGACAGGCGTCAGAGCTAGTTAGAGGTGCACCCGAGGACAGGCATCAGCGCTAGTTAGAGGTGCACTCAAGGACAGGCCTGAGAGCTGGTTAGAGATGCACATGAGGACAGGCGTCAGAGGTGGTTGGAGGTGCACATGAGGACATGCGTCTGAGCTGGTTAGAAGTGCACTCAAGGACAGTCATCAGAGCTTGTTAGTGGTGCACACGAGGACAGGCGTCAGAGCTAGTTAGAGGCACACTCAAGGACAGGCGTCAGAGCTGGTTAGAGATGCACATGAGGACAGGTGTCAGAACTGGTTGGTGGTGCACACGAGGACAGACGTCAGAGCAGGTTAGTGGTGCACATGAGGACAGGCGTCAGAGCTGGTTAGTGGTGTGCACGAGGACAGGCATCAGACCTGGTTAGCGGTGTGCACGAGGTCAGGCATCAGAGCTGGTTAGAAGTGCACTCGAGGACAGGCATCAGAGCTGATTAGTTGTGTGCACGAGGACAGGCATCAGAGCTGGTTAGAAGTGCACTCGAGGACAGGCATCAGAGCTGGTTAGTGGTGTGCACGAGGACAGGCATCAGAGCTGGTTAGAGGTGCACACGAGAACAGGGATCACAGCTGGTTAGAGGTGCACACGATGACGTCAGAGCTGGTTGGAGGTGCACTTGAGGACAGGCGTCAGAGCTGGTTGGAGGTGCATTCGAGGACAGGCGTCAGAGCTGGTTAGTGGTGCACACGAGGACATGTGCCAGAGCTGGTTAGAGGTGCACACAAATACAGTCATCAGACATGGTTGGAGGTGCACTCGAGGACAGGCGTCAGTGCTAGTTAGAGGTACACACGAGGACAGGCTTCAGAGCTGGTTAGAGGTGCGCACAAGGACAACCATCAGAGCTGGTTGGAGGTGCACTCGAGGACAGGCCTCAGAGCTGGTTAGACGTGCACACGAGGACAGGCATCAGAGATAGTTAGAAGTGCACTCGAGGACAGGGGTCAGAGCTGGTTGGAGGTGCACTCGAGGACAGGCGTCAGAGCTGGTTAGACGTGCACACGAGGACAGGCGTCAGAGCTTGTTAGAAGTGCACTCGAGGACAGGGGTCAGAGCTGGTTAGAGGTGCACTCAATGACAGGCGTCAGAGCTGGTTAGAGGCGCGCTTGAGGACAGGCGTCAGAGCTGGTTAAAAGTGCACTCAATGACAGACTTCAGAGCTGGTTAGAGGTGCGCTTGAGGACAGGCATCAGAGATGGTTAGAGGTGCACAGGAGGACAGGAGGACAGACATTAGAGCCAATTAGAGGTGCACACAAGGACAGGCATCAGAGCCGGTTAGAGGCGCACACGAGGACAGGCATCAGAGCTGGTTAGGGGTGCGCACTAGGACAGGCATCCGAGCTGGTTACAGGTGCGCACGAGGATAGGCATCAGAAACGGTTAGAGGTGCGTACGAGGACAGGCATCAGAGCGGGTTAGTGGTGCACACAAGGAGAGGCATCAGAGCTGGTTAGAGGTGCACATGAGGACAGGAGTCAGAACTGTGGTAGAGGTGCACATGAGGACAGGCGTCAGAGCTAGTTGGAGGTGCACTTGAGGACAGGCATCAGAGCTGGTTAGAGGTGCAAACGAGGACAGTCATCGGAGCTGGTTAGCGGTGTGCACGAGGACAGGCATCAGAGCTGGTTAGAAGTGCACTCGAGGGCAGGCATCAGAGCTGGTTAGTGGTGTGCACGAGGACAGGCATCAGACCTGGTTAGCGGTGTGCACGAGGACAGGCATCAGAGCTGGTTAGAAGTGCACTCGAGGACAGGCATCAGAGCTGATTAGTAGTGTGCACGAGGACAGGCATCAGAGCTGGTTAGAAGTGCACTCGAGGACAGGCATCAGAGCTGGTTAGTGGTGTGCACGAGGACAGGCATCAGAGCTGGTTAGAGGTGCACACGAGAACAGGCATCACAGCTGGTTAGAGGTGCACACAATGACGTCAGAGCTGGTTGGAGGACAGGCGTCAGAGCTGGTTAGAGGTGCACACAAATACATGCCCGGTTGGAGGTGCACTCGAGGACAGGCCTCAGTGCTAGTTGGAGGTACACACGAGGACAGGCTTCAGACCTGGTTTGAGGTGCGCACAAGGACAGCCATCAGAGCTGGTTGGAGGTGCACTCGAGGACAGGGGTCAGAGCTGGTTGGAGGTGCACTCGAGGACAGGCGTCAGAGCTAGTTAGAGGTGCACACGAGGACAGGCATCAGCGCTAGTTAGAGGTGCACTCAAGGACAGGCCTGAGAGCTGGTTAGAGATGCACATGAGGACAGGCGTCAGAGGTGGTTGGAGGTGCACATGAGGACATGCGTCTGAGCTGGTTAGAAGTGCACTCAAGGACAGTCATCAGAGCTGGTTAGAGGTGCACACGAGGACAGGCGTCAGAGCTAGTTAGAGGCACACTCAAGGACAGGCGTCAGAGCTGGTTAGAGATGCACATGAGGACAGGTGTCAGAACTGGTTGGTGGTGCACACGAGGACAGACGTCAGAGCAGGTTAGTGGTGCACATGAGGACAGGCGTCAGAGCTGGTTGGAGGTGCAATTGAGGACAGGCGTCAGAGCTGGTTAAAGGTGCACTCAATGACAGACGTCAGAGCTGGTTAAAGTCGCGCATGAGAACAGGCCTCAGAGCTGGTTAGAGGTGCACTCAATGACAGGCGTCAGAGCTGGTTAGAGGCGCGCTTGAGGACAGGCATCAGAGATGGTTAGAGGTGCACAGGAGGACAGGAGGACAGACATCAGAGCCAATTAGAGGTGCACACAAGGACAGGCATCAGAGCTGGTTAGAGGTGCACACGAGGACAGGCATCAGAGCTGGTTAGAGGTGCGCACGAGGACAGGCATCCGAGCTGGTTAGAGGTGCGCATGAGGATAGGCATCAGAACCGGTTAGAGGTGCGTATGAGGACAGGCATCAGAGCGGGTTAGAGGTACGCACAAGGCCAGGCATCAGAGCTGATTAGAGGTGCAAACGAGGACAGGCATCAGAGCTTGTTAGAGGTGCACACGAGGACAGGCATCAGAGCTGATTAGAGGTGCAAACGAGGACAGGCATCAGAGCTGGTTAGAGGTGCACACGAGAACAGTCATCGGAGCTGGTTAGCGGTGTGCACGAGGACAGGCATCAGAGCTGGTTAGAAGTGCACTCGAGGGCAGGCATCAGAGCTGGTTAGTGGTGTGCACGAGGACAGGCATCAGAGCTGGTTAGCGGTGTGCACGAGGACAGGCATCAGAGCTGGTTAGCGGTGTGCACGAGGACAGGCATCAGAGCTGGTTAGAAGTGCACTCGAGGACAGGCATCAGAGCTGATTAGTAGTGTGCACGAGGACAGGCATCAGAGCTGGTTAGTGGTGCACACGAGGACAAATGTAAGACCTGGTTAGAGGTGCACACGAGGACAGGTGCCAGAGCTGGTTAGAGGTGCACACAGGGACAAACATCAGAGCTGGTGGTTAGAGGTGGACACGAGGACAGGCGTCAGAGCTGGTTAGAGGTGCACATGAGGACAGGCGTCAGAGCTGGTTGGAGGTGCACTTGAGGACAGGCGTCAGAGCTGGTTAAAGGTGCACTCAATGACAGACGTCAGAGCTGGTTAAAGTCGCGCATGAGGACAGGCCTCAGAGCTGGTTAGAGGTGCACTCAATGACAGGCGTCAGAGCTGGTAAGAGGCGCGCTTGAGGACAGGCATCAGAGATGGTTAGAGGTGCACAGGAGGACAGGAGGATAGACATCAGAGCCAATTAGAGGTGCACACAAGGACAGGCATCAGAGCTGGTTAGAGGTGCACACGAGGACAGGCATCAGAGCTGGTTAGAGGTGCGCACGAGGACAAGCATCCGAGCTGGTTAGAGGTGCGCACGAGGACAGGCATCCGAGCTGGTTAGAGGTGCACACGAGGACAGGCATCAGAGCTGGTTAGAGGTGCGCAAGAGGACAGGCATCCGAGCTGGTTAGAGGTGCGCACGAGGATAGGCATCAGAACCGGTTAGAGGTGCGTACGAGGACAGGCATCAGAGCGGGTTAGAGGTGCACACAAGGACAGGCATCAGAGCTGATTAGAGGTGCACACGAGGACAGGAGTCAGTGCTGTGGTAGAGGTGCACATGAGGACAGGCGTCAGAGCTGGTTGGAGGTGCACTTGAGGACAGGCATCAGAGCTGGTTAGAGGTGCACACGAAGACAGTCATCGGAGCTGGTTAGCGGTGTGCACGAGGACAGGCATCAGAGCTGGTTAGAAGTGCACTCGAGGGCAGGCATCAGAGCTGGTTAGCGGTGTGCACGAGGACATGCATCAGAGCTGGTTAGCGGTGTGCTCGAGGACAGGCATCAGAGCTGGTTAGAAGTGCACTCGAACAGGCATCAGAGCTGGTTAGAAGTGCACTCGAGGACAGGCATCAGAGCTGATTAGTAGTGTGCACGAGGACAGGCATCAGAGCTGGTTAGAAGTGCACTCGAGGACAGGCATCAGAGCTGGTTAGTGGTGTGCACGAGGACAGGCATCAGAGCTGGTTAGGGGTGCACACGAGAACAGGCATCACAGCTGGTTAGAGTTGCACACAATGACGTCAGAGCTGGTTGGAGGTGCACTTGAGGAGAGGCGTCAGAGCTGGTTGGAGGTGCATTCGAGGACAGGCGTCAGAGCTGGTTAGTGGTGCACACGAGGACATGTGCCAGAGCTGGTTAGAGGTGCACACAAATACAGGCATCAGATCTGGTTGGAGGTGCACTCGAGGACAGGCGTCAGTGCTAGTTAGAGGTACACATGAGGACAGGCATCGGAGCTGGTTAGAGGTGCACACAAATACAGGCATCAGACCTGGTTGGAGGTGCACTCGAGGACAGGCGTCAGTGCTAGTTAGAGGTACACACGAGGACAGGCTTCAGAGCTGGTTTGAGGTGCGCACAAGGACAGCCATCAGAGCTGGTTGGAGGTGCACTCGAGGACAGGCGTCAGAGCTGGTTAGACGTGCACACAAGGACAGGCGTCAGAGCTAGTTAGAAGTGCACTCGAGGACAGGGGTTAGAGCTGGTTGGAGGTGCACTCGAGGACAGGCGTCAGAGCTAGTTAGAGGTGCACACGTGGACAGGCATCAGCGCTAGTTAGAGGTGCACTCAAGGACAGGCCTGAGAGCTGGTTAGAGATGCACATGAGGACAGGCGTCAGAGGTGGTTGGAGGTGCACATGAGGACATGCGTCTGAGCTGGTTAGAAGTGCACTCAAGGACAATCATCAGAGCTGGTTAGTGGTGCACACGAGGACAGGCGTCAGAGCTAGTTAGAGGCGCACTCAAGGACAGGCGTCAGAGCTGGTTAGAGATGCACATGAGGACAGGTGTCAGAACTGGTTGGTGGTGCACACGAGGACAGACGTCAGAGCAGGTTAGTGGTGCACACAAGGACAAGCGTCAGGGCTGGTTGGAGGTGCACTCCAGGACAGGCATCAGAGCTGGTTAGTGGTGCACACGAGGACAAATGTAAGAGCTGGTTAGAGGTGCACACGAGGACAGGCGTCAGAGCTGGTTAGAGGTGCATACGAGGACAGGCGTCAGGGCTGGTTCGAGGTGCACACGAGGACAGGCGTCAGAGCTGTTTAGAGGTGCATACGAGAACAGTCATCAGAGCTGTTTAGAGGCGCGCACGAGGACAGGAGTCAGAGCTGGTTAGAGGTGGACACGAGGACAGGCGTCAGAGCTGGTTGGAGGTGGACACAAGGACAGGCATCAGAGCTGGTTAGAGGGGCACAGGAGGACAGGTATCAGAGGTGGTTAGAGGCGCGCACGAGGACAGGAGTCAGAGCTGGTTAGAGGTGGACACGAGGACAGGCGTCAGAGCTGGTTGGAGGTGGACACAAGGACAGGCATCAGAGCCGGTTAGAGGTGGACACAAGGACAGGCGTCAGAGCTAGTTAGAGGTGCACACGAGGACCGGCGTCAGAACTAGTTGGAAGTGCACTCGAGGACAGGCATCAGAGCTGGTTAGAGGTGCACATGAGGACAGGCGTCAGAGCTGGTTAAAGGTGCACTCAATGACAGACGTCAGAGCTGGTTAAAGTCGCGCATGAGGACAGGCCTCAGAGCTGGTTAGAGGTGCACTCAATGACAGGCGTCAGAGCTGGTTAGAGGCGCGCTTGAGGACAGGCATCAGAGATGGTTAGAGGTGCACAGGAGGACAGACATCAGAGCCAATTAGAGGTGCACACAAGGACAGGCATCAGAGCTGGTTAGAGGTGCACACGAGGACAGGCATCAGAGCTGGTTAGGAGGTGCGCACGAGGACAGGCATCCGAGCTGGTTAGAGGTGCGCACGAGGATAGACATCAGAACCGGTTAGACGTGCGTACGAGGACAGGCATCAGAGCGGGTTAGAGGTGCGCCCAAGGACAGGCATCAGAGCTGATTAGAGGTGCACACGAGGACAGGAGTCAGAGCTGTGGTAGAAGTGCACATGAGGACAGGCGTCAGAGCTGGTTGGAGGTGCACTTGAGGACAGGCATCAGAGCTGGTTAGAGGTGCACACGAGGACAGTCATCGGAGCTGGTTAGCGGTGTGCACGATGACAGGCATCAGAGCTGGTTAGAAGTGCACTCGAGGGCAGGCATCCGAGCTGGTTAGTGGTGTGCACGAGGACAGGCAACAGAGCTGGTTAGCGGTGTGCACGAGGACAGGCATCAGAGCTGGTTAGCGGTGTGCACGAGGACAGGCATCAGAGCTGGTTAGAAGTGCACTCGAGGACAGGCATCAGAGCTGATTAGTAGTGTGCACGAGGACAGGCATCAGAGCTGGTTAGTGGTGCACACGAGGACAAATGTAAGACCTGGTTAGAGGTGCACACGAGGACAGGCGTCAGAGCTGGTTAGAGGTGCACACGAGGACCGGCGTCAGAACTAGTTGGAAGTGCACTCGAGGACACGCGCCAGAGCTGGTTAGAGGTGCACACAGGGACAAACATCAGAGCTGGTGGTTAGAGGTGGACACGAGGACAGGCGTCAGAGCTGGTTAGAGGTGCACATGAGGACAGGCGTCAGAGCGGGTTAGAGGTGCACACAAGGACAGGCATCAGAGCTGATTAGAGGTGCACACGAGGACAGGCGTCAGAGCTGGTTAGAGGTGCACATGAGGACAGGCGTCAG
Source organism: Calotriton arnoldi (assembly GCA_963921515.1). Taxonomy (NCBI): domain Eukaryota; kingdom Metazoa; phylum Chordata; class Amphibia; order Caudata; family Salamandridae; genus Calotriton; species Calotriton arnoldi. Next base: position 1,623,786 of record CAWUFW010003322.1, on the reverse strand, counting down.
AGCTGGTTGGAGGTGCACTTGAGGACAGGCGCCAGAGCTGGTTAGAGGTGCACACAGGGACAAACATCAGAGCTGGTGGTTAGAGGTGGACACGAGGACAGGCGTCAGAGCTGGTTAGAGGTGCACATGAGGACAGGCGTCAGAGCTGGTTGGAGGTGCACTTGAGGACAGGTGTCAGAGCTGGTTAAAGGTGCACTCAATGACAGACGTCAGAGCTGGTTAAAGTCGCGCATGAGGAAAGGCCTCAGAGCTGGTTAGAGGTGCACTCAATGACAGGTGTCAGAGCTGGTTAGAGGCGCGCTTGAGGACAGGCATCAGAGATGGTTAGAGGTGCACAGGAGGACAGGAGGATAGACATCAGAGCCAATTAGAGGTGCACACAAGGACAGGCATCAGAGCTGGTTAGAGGTGCACACGAGGACAGGCATCAGAGCTGGTTAGGGGTGCGCACTAGGACAGGCATCCGAGCTGGTTAGAGGTGCGCACGAGGACAGGCATCAGAGCTGTTTAGAGGTGCGCACGAGGATAGGCATCAGAACCGGTTAGAGGTGCGTACGAGGACAGGCATCAGAGCGGGTTAGAGGTGCACACAAGGACAGGAGTCAGAGCTGTGGTAGAGGTGCACATGAGGACAGGCGTCAGAGCTGGTTGGAGGTGCACTTAAGGACAGGCATCAGACCTGGTTAGAGGTGCACACGAGGACAGACATCGGAGCTGGTTAGCGGTGTGCACGAGGACAGGCATCAGAGCTGGTTAGAAGTGCACTCGAGGGCAGGCATCAGAGCTGGTTAGTGGTGTGCACGAGGACAGGCATCAGAGCTGGTTAGCGGTGTGCACGAGGACAGGCATCAGAGCTGGTTAGAAGTGCACTCGAACAGGCATCAGAGCTGGTTAGAAGTGCACTCGAGGACAGGCATCAGAGCTGATTAGTAGTGTGCACAAGGACAGGCATCAGAGCTGGTTAGAAGTGCACTCGAGGACAGGCATCAGAGCTGGTTAGTGGTGTGCACGAGGACAGGCATCAGAGCTGGTCAGAGGTGCACACGAGAACAGGCATCACAGCTGGTTAGAGTTGCACACGATGACGTCAGAGCTGGTTGGAGGTGCACTTGAGGAGAGGCGTCAGAGCTGGTTGGAGGTGCATTCGAGGACAGGCGTCAGAGCTGTTTAGTGGTGCACACGAGGACATGTGCCAGAGCTGGTTAGAGGTGCACACAAATACAGGCATCAGATCTGGTTGGAGGTGCACTTGAGGACAGGCGTCAGTGCTAGTTAGAGGTACACATGAGGACAGGCATCGGAGCTGGTTAGAGGTGCACACAAATACAGGCATCAGACCTGGTTGGAGGTGCACTCGAGGACAGGCGTCAGTGCTAGTTAGAGGTACACACGAGGACAGGCTTCAGAGCTGGTTTGAGGTGCGCACAAGGACAGCCATCAGAGCTGGTTGGAGGTGCACTCGAGGACAGGCGTCAGAGCTGATTAGACGTGCACACGAGGACAGGCGACAGAGCTAGTTAGAAGTGCACTCGAGGACAGGGGTTAGAGCTGGTTGGAGGTGCACTCGAGGACAGGCGTCAGAGCTAGTTAGAGGTGCACACGAGGACAGGCATCAGCGCTAGTTAGAGGTGCACTCAAGGACAGGCCTGAGAGCTGGTTAGAGATGCACATGAGGACAGTCATTAGAGCCGGTTGGAGGTGCACTCGAGGACAGGCGTCAGAGCTGGTTAGACGTGCACACGAGGACAGGCGTCAGAGCTAGTTAGAAGTGCACTCGAGGACAGGGGTCAGAGCTGGTTGGAGGTGCACTCGAGGACAGGCATCAGAGCTAGTTAGTGGTGCACCCGAGGACAGGCGTCAGAGCTAGTTAGAGGTGCACTCAATGACAGGCATTAGAGCTGGTTAAAGATGCACATGAGGACAGGCGTCAGAGGTGGTTGGAGGTGCACATGAGGACAGGCGTCTGAGCTGGTTAGAAGTGCACTCAAGGACAGTCATCAGAGCTGGTTAGTGGTGCACACGAGGACAGGCGTCAGAGATAGTTAGAGGTGCACTCAAGGACAGGCGTCAGAGCTGGTTAGAGATGCACATGAGGACAGGTGTCAGAACTGGTTGGTGGTGCACACGAGGACAGGCGTCAGAGCTAGTTAGAGGTGCACACGAGGACAGGCATCAGCGCTAGTTAGAGGTGCACTCAAGGACAGGCGTGAGAGCTGGTTAGAGATGCACATGAAGACAGGCGTCAGAGCTGGTTGGAGGTGCACATGAGGACAGGCGTCTGAGCTGGTTAGAAGTGCACTCAAGGACAGTCATCAGAGCTGGTTAGTGGTGCACACGAGGACAGGCGTCAGAGCTAGTTAGAGGTGCACTCAAGGACAGGCGTCAGAGCTGGTTAGAGATGCACATGAGGACAGGTGTCAGAACTGGTTGGTGGTGCGCACGAGGACAGGCGTCAGAGCAGGTTAGTAGTGCACACGAGGACAAGCGTCAGGGCTGGTTGGAGGTGCACTCCAGGACAGGCATCAGAGCTGGTTAGTGGTGCACACGAGGACAAATGTAAGAGCTGGTTAGAGGTGCACACGAGGACAGGCGTCAGAGCTGGTTAGAGGTGCACACGAGGACAGGCGTCAGGGCTGGTTCGAGGTGCACTCGAGGACAGGCGTCAGAGCTGGTGGAGGTGCACATGATTGCAGGCGTCAGAGCTGGTTAGAAGTGCACAGGAGGACATGCGTCAGAGCTAGTTAGAAGTGCACTCGAGGGCAGTCGTCAGAGCTGGTTGGAGGTGCACTCAATGACAGGCGTCAGAGCTGGTTCGTGGTGCACACGAGGACAGGCATCAGGGCTGGTTGGTGGTATACTCCAGGACAGGCATCAGAGCTGTTTAGAGGTGCACTTGAGGACAGGTATCAGAGCTATTTAGAGGTGCACTCGAGGACAGGCATCCGAGCTGGTTAGAGGTGCACTTGAGGACAGGAGTCAGAGCTGGTTGGAGGTGCGCACAGCGACAGGCATCAGAGCTGGTTAGAGGTGCACATGAGGACAGGCGTCAGGGCTGGTTGGAGGTGCACTCGAGGACAGGCATCAGAGCTGTTTAGAGGTGCACACGAGGACATGCGTCACAGCTAGTTAGAGCTCCACGCGAGGACAAGCATCAGAGCTGGTTAGAGGTGCACTCGAGGACAGGCATCAGAGCTAGTTGGAGGTGCACTCGAGGACAGGCGTCAGAGCTGGTTAGAGGTGCACACGAGGACAGGCGTCAGAGCTGTTTAGAGGTGCTAACGAAGACAGGCATCAGAGCTGATTAGAGCAGCACACGAGGACAGGCATCGGACCTCGTTAGAAGTGCAGACGAAGACAGGCGTCAGAGCTGGTTAGAGGAGCACACGAGGACAGGCATCAGAGCTGGTTGGTGGTGGACACGAGGACAGGCATCAGAGCTGGTTTGAGGTGCACACAAGGACAGGTGTCAGAGCTGGTTGAAGGTGCACTCGAGGACAAGCATCAGAGCTTGTTAGAGGTGCCCACGAGGACGGGCATCAGAGCCGGTTAGAGGTGCACACGAGGACAGACGTCAGAGCAGGTTAGTGGTGCACACAAGGACAAGCGTCAGGGCTGGTTGGAGGTGCACTCCAGGACAGGCATCAGAGCTGGTTAGTGGTGCACACGAGGACAAATGTAAGAGATGGTTAGAGGTGCACACGAGGGCAGGCGTCAGGGCTGGTTCAAGGTGCACACGAGGACAGGCGTCAGAGCTGGTTAGAGGTGCACACGAGAACAGCCATCCGAGCTGTTTAGAGGTGCACACGAGAACAGTCATCAGAGCTGTTTAGAGGTGCACACGACGATAGGCATCAGAGCTGGTTGGAGGTGCACACAGGGACAGGCATCAGAGCTGGTTAGAGGTGCGCATGAGGACAGGAGTCAGAGCTGGTTGGTGGTGCACACAAGGACAGGCTTCAGAGCTGGTTAGAGGGGCACAGGAGGACAGGTATCAGAGCTGGTTAGAGGCGCGCACGAGGACAGGAGTCAGAGCTGGTTAGAGGCGCGCTTGAGGACAGGCATCAGAGATGGTTAGAGGTGCACAGGAGGACAGGAGGACAGACATCAGAGCCAATTAGAGGTGCACACAAGGACAGGCATCAGAGCTGGTTAGAGGTGCACACGAGGACAGGCATCAGAGCTGGTTAGAGGTGCGCACGAGGACAGGCATCCGAGCTGGTTAGAGGTGCGCACTAGGATAGGCATCAGAACCGGTTAGAGGTGCGTACGAGGACAGGCATCAGAGCGGGTTAGAGGTGCGCACAAGGACAGGCATCAGAGCTGATTAGAGGTGCACACGAGGACAGGAGTCAGAGCTGTGGTAGAGGTGCACATGAGGACAGGCGTCAGAGCTGGTTGGAGGTGCACTTGAGGACAGGCATCAGAGCTGGTTAGAGGTGCACACGAGGACAGTCATCGGAGCTGGTTAGCGGTGTGCACGAGGACAGGCATCAGAGCTGATTAGTAGTGTGCACGAGGACAGGCATCAGAGCTGGTTAGTGGTGCACACGAGGACAAATGTAAGAGCTGGTTAGAGGTGCACACGAGGACAGGCGTCAGAGCTGGTTAGAGGTGCACACGAGGACCGGCGTCAGAACTAGTTGGAAGTGCACTCGAGGACAGGCGCCAGAGCTGGTTAGAGGTGCACACAGGGACAAACATCAGAGCTGGTGGTTAGAGGTGGACACGAGGACAGGCGTCAGAGCTGGTTAGAGGTGCACATGAGGACAGGCGTCAGAGCTGGTTGGAGGTGCACTTGAGGACAGGCGTCAGAGCTGGTTAAAGGTGCACTCAATGACAGACGTCAGAGCTGGTTAAAGTCGCGCATGAGGACAGGCCTCAGAGCTGGTTAGAGGTGCACTCAATGACAGGCGTCAGAGCTGGTAAGAGGCGCGCTTGAGGACAGGCATCAGAGATGGTTAGAGGTGCACAGGAGGACAGGAGGATAGACATCAGAGCCAATTAGAGGTGCACACAAGGACAGGCATCAGAGCTGGTTAGAGGTGCACACGAGGACAGGCATCAGAGCTGGTTAGAGGTGCGCACGAGGACAAGCATCCGAGCTGGTTAGGAGGTGCGCACGAGGACAGGCATCCGAGCTGGTTAGAGGTGCGCACGAGGATAGGCATCAGAACCGGTTAGAGGTGCGTACGAGGACAGGCATCAGAGCGGGTTAGAGGTGCACACAAGGACAGGCATCAGAGCTGATTAGAGGTGCACACGAGGACAGGAGTCAGAGCTGTGGTAGAGGTGCACATGAGGACAGGCGTCAGAGCTGGTTGGAGGTGCACTTGAGGACAGGCATCAGAGCTGGTTAGAGGTGCACACGAGGACAGTCATCGGAGCTGGTTAGCGGTGTGCACGAGGACAGGCATCAGAGCTGGTTAGCGGTGTGCACGAGGACAGTCATCAGAGCTGGTTAGCGGTGTGCACGAGGACAGGCATCAGAGCTGGTTAGAAGTGCATTCAAGGACAGGCATCAGAGCTGATTAGTAGTGTGCACGAGGACAGGCATCAGAGCTGGTTAGAAGTGCACTCGAGGACAGGCATCAGAGCTGGTTAGTGGTGTGCACGAGGACAAGCATCAGAGCTGGTTAGAGGTGCACACGAGACCAGGCATCACAGCTGGTTAGAGGTGCACACGATGACGTCAGAGCTGGTTGGAGGTGCACTTGAGGAGAGGCGTCAGAGCTGGTTGGAGGTGCATTCGAGGACAGGCGTCAGAGCTGGTTAGTGGTGCACACGAGGACATGTGCCAGAGCTGGTTAGAGGTGCACACAAATACAGGCATCAGATCTGGTTGGAGGTGCACTCGAGGACAGGCGTCAGTGCTAGTTAGAGGTACACACGAGGACAGGCATCGGAGCTGGTTAGAGGTGCACACAAATACAGACATCAGACCTGGTTGGAGGTGCACTCGAGGAGAGGCGTCAGTGCTAGTTAGAGGTACACACGAGGACAGGCTTCAGAGCTGGTTTGAGGTGTGCACAAGGACAGCCATCAGAGCTGGTTGGAGGTGCACTCGAGGACAGGCGTCAGAGCTGGTTAGACGTGCACACGAGGACAGGCGTCAGAGCTAGTTAGAAGTGCACTCGAGGACAGGGTTCAGAGCTGGTTGGAGGTGCCCTCGAGGACAGGCGTCAGAGCTAGTTAGAGGTGCACTCAAGGACAGGCCTGAGAGCTGGTTAGAGATGCACATGAGGACAGGCGTCAGAGGTGGTTGGTGGTGCACACAAGGACAGGCTTCAGAGCTGGTTAGAGGTGGACACGAGAACAGCCATCCGAGCTGTTTAGAGGTGCACACGACGACAGGCATCAGAGCTGGTTGGAGGTGCACACAGGGACAGGCATCAGAGCTGGTTAGAGGTGCGCATGAGGACAGGAGTCAGAGCTGGTTGGTGGTGGACATGAGGACAGGCGTCAGAGTTGGTTGGAGGTGGACACAAGGACAGGCATCAGAACTGGTTAGAGGTGCACACGAGGACAGGCATCAGAGCTGGTTAGAGGTGCGCACGAGGACAGGCATCCGAGCTGGTTAGAGGTGCGCACTAGGATAGGCATCAGAACCGGTTAGAGGTGCGTACGAGGACAGGCATCAGAGCGGGTTAGAGGTGCGCACAAGGACAGGCATCAGAGCTGATTAGAGGTGCACACGAGGACAGGAGTCAGAGCTGTGGTAGAGGTGCACATGAGGACAGGCGTCAGAGCTGGTTGGAGGTGCACTTGAGGACAGGCATCAGAGCTGGTTAGAGGTGCACACGAGGACAGTCATCGGAGCTGGTTAGCGGTGTGCACGAGGACAGGCATCAGAGCTGATTAGTAGTGTGCACAAGGACAGGCATCAGAGCTGGTTAGTGGTGCACACGAGGACAAATGTAAGAGCTGGTTAGAGGTGCACACGAGGACAGGCGTCAGAGCTGGTTAGAGGTGCACACGAGGACCGGCGTCAGAACTAGTTGGAAGTGCACTCGAGGACAGGCGCCAGAGCTGGTTAGAGGTGCACACAGGGACAAACATCAGAGCTGGTGGTTAGAGGTGGACACGAGGACAGGCGTCAGAGCTGGTTAGAGGTGCACATGAGGACAGGCGTCAGAGCTGGTTGGAGGTGCACTTGAGGACAGGCGTCAGAGCTGGTTAAAGGTGCACTCAATGACAGACGTCAGAGCTGGTTAAAGTCGCGCATGAGGACAGGCCTCAGAGCTGGTTAGAGGTGCACTCAATGACAGGCGTCAGAGCTGGTAAGAGGCGCGCTTGAGGACAGGCATCAGAGATGGTTAGAGGTGCACAGGAGGACAGGAGGATAGACATCAGAGCCAATTAGAGGTGCACACAAGGACAGGCATCAGAGCTGGTTAGAGGTGCACACGAGGACAGGCATCAGAGCTGGTTAGAGGTGCGCACGAGGACAAGCATCCGAGCTGGTTAGAGGTGCGCACGAGGACAGGCATCCGAGCTGGTTAGAGGTGCGCACGAGGATAGGCATCAGAACCGGTTAGAGGTGCGTACGAGGACAGGCATCAGAGCGGGTTAGAGGTGCACACAAGGACAGGCATCAGAGCTGATTAGAGGTGCACACGAGGACAGGAGTCAGAGCTGTGGTAGAGGTGCACATGAGGACAGGCGTCAGAGCTGGTTGGAGGTGCACTTGAGGACAGGCATCAGAGCTGGTTAGAGGTGCACACGAGGACAGTCATCGGAGCTGGTTAGCGGTGTGCACGAGGACAGGCATCAGAGCTGGTTAGCGGTGTGCACGAGGACAGTCATCAGAGCTGGTTAGCGGTGTGCACGAGGACAGGCATCAGAGCTGGTTAGAAGTGCATTCAAGGACAGGCATCAGAGCTGATTAGTAGTGTGCACGAGGACAGGCATCAGAGCTGGTTAGAAGTGCACTCGAGGACAGGCATCAGAGCTGGTTAGTGGTGTGCACGAGGACAAGCATCAGAGCTGGTTAGAGGTGCACACGAGACCAGGCATCACAGCTGGTTAGAGGTGCACACGATGACGTCAGAGCTGGTTGGAGGTGCACTTGAGGAGAGGCGTCAGAGCTGGTTGGAGGTGCATTCGAGGACAGGCGTCAGAGCTGGTTAGTGGTGCACACGAGGACATGTGCCAGAGCTGGTTAGAGGTGCACACAAATACAGGCATCAGATCTGGTTGGAGGTGCACTCGAGGACAGGCGTCAGTGCTAGTTAGAGGTACACACGAGGACAGGCATCGGAGCTGGTTAGAGGTGCACACAAATACAGACATCAGACCTGGTTGGAGGTGCACTCGAGGAGAGGCGTCAGTGCTAGTTAGAGGTACACACGAGGACAGGCTTCAGAGCTGGTTTGAGGTGTGCACAAGGACAGCCATCAGAGCTGGTTGGAGGTGCACTCGAGGACAGGCGTCAGAGCTGGTTAGACGTGCACACGAGGACAGGCGTCAGAGCTAGTTAGAAGTGCACTCGAGGACAGGGTTCAGAGCTGGTTGGAGGTGCCCTCGAGGACAGGCGTCAGAGCTAGTTAGAGGTGCACTCAAGGACAGGCCTGAGAGCTGGTTAGAGATGCACACGAGGACAGGCGTCAGAGGTGGTTGGTGGTGCACACAAGGACAGGCTTCAGAGCTGGTTAGAGGTGGACACGAGAACAGCCATCCGAGCTGTTTAGAGGTGCACACGACGACAGGCATCAGAGCTGGTTGGAGGTGCACACAGGGACAGGCATCAGAGCTGGTTAGAGGTGCGCATGAGGACAGGAGTCAGAGCTGGTTGGTGGTGGACATGAGGACAGGCGTCAGAGTTGGTTGGAGGTGGACACAAGGACAGGCATCAGAACTGGTTAGAGGGGCACAGGAGGACAGGTATCAGAGCTGGTTAGAGGCGCGCACGAGGACAGGAGTCAGAGCTGGTTGGAGGTGCACTTGAGGACAGGCGTCAGAGCTGGTTAAAGGTGCACTCAATGACAGACTTCAGAGCTGGTTAAAGTCGCGCATGAGGACAGGCCTCAGAGCTGGTTAGAGGTGGACTCAATGACAGGCGTCAGAGCTGGTTAGAGGTGCACAGGAGGACAGGAGGACAGACATCAGAGCCAATTAGAGGTGCACACAAGGACAGGCATCAGAGCTGGTTAGAGGTGCACACGAGGACAGGCATCAGAGCTGGTTAGAGGTGCGCACGAGGACAGGCATCCGAGCTGGTTAGAGGTGCGCACGAGGATAGGCATCAGAACCGGTTAGAGGTGCGTACGAGGACAGGCATCAGAGCGGGTTAGAGGTGCACACAAGGATAGGCATCAGAGCTGATTAGAGGTGCCTATGAGGAAAGGCGTCAGAGCTGTGGTAGAGGTGCACATGAGGACAGGCGTCAGAGCTGGTTGGAGGTGCACACAGGGACAGGCATCAGAGCTGGTTAGAGGTGCGCATGAGGACAGGAGTCAGAGCTGGTTGGTGGTGCACACAAGGACAGGCTTCAGAGCTGGTTAGAGGGGCACAGGAGGACAGGTATCAGAGCTGGTTAGAGGCGCACACGAGGACAGGAGTCAGAGCTGGTTAGAGGCGCGCTTGAGGACAGGCATCAGAGATGGTTAGAGGTGCACAGGAGGACAGGAGGACAGACATCAGAGCCAATTAGAGGTGCACACAAGGACAGGCATCAGAGCTGGTTAGGAGGTGCACACGAGGACAGGCATCAGAGCTGGTTAGAGGTGCGCACGAGGACAGGCATCCGAGCTGGTTAGAGGTGCGCACTAGGATAGGCATCAGAACCGGTTAGAGGTGCGTACGAGGACAGGCATCAGAGCGGGTTAGAGGTGCGCACAAGGACAGGCATCAGAGCTGATTAGAGGTGCACACGAGGACAGGAGTCAGAGCTGTGGTAGAGGTGCACATGAGGACAGGCGTCAGAGCTGGTTGGAGGTGCACTTGAGGACAGGCATCAGAGCTGGTTAGAGGTGCACACGAGGACAGTCATCGGAGCTGGTTAGCGGTGTGCACGAGGACAGGCATCAGAGCTGATTAGTAGTGTGCACGAGGACAGGCATCAGAGCTGGTTAGTGGTGCACACGAGGACAAATGTAAGAGCTGGTTAGAGGTGCACACGAGGACAGGCGTCAGAGCTGGTTAGAGGTGCACACGAGGACCGGCGTCAGAACTAGTTGGAAGTGCACTCGAGGACAGGCGCCAGAGCTGGTTAGAGGTGCACACAGGGACAAACATCAGAGCTGGTGGTTAGAGGTGGACACGAGGACAGGCGTCAGAGCTGGTTAGAGGTGCACATGAGGACAGGCGTCAGAGCTGGTTGGAGGTGCACTTGAGGACAGGCGTCAGAGCTGGTTAAAGGTGCACTCAATGACAGACGTCAGAGCTGGTTAAAGTCGCGCATGAGGACAGGCCTCAGAGCTGGTTAGAGGTGCACTCAATGACAGGCGTCAGAGCTGGTAAGAGCGCGCTTGAGGACAGGCATCAGAGATGGTTAGAGGTGCACAGGAGGACAGGAGGATAGACATCAGAGCCAATTAGAGGTGCACACAAGGACAGGCATCAGAGCTGGTTAGAGGTGCACACGAGGACAGGCATCAGAGCTGGTTAGAGGTGCGCACGAGGACAAGCATCCGAGCTGGTTAGAGGTGTGCACGAGGACAGGCATCCGAGCTGGTTAGAGGTGCGCACGAGGATAGGCATCAGAACCGGTTAGAGGTACGTACGAGGACAGGCATCAGAGCGGGTTAGAGGTGCACACAAGGACAGGCATCAGAGCTGATTAGAGGTGCACACGAGGACAGGAGTCAGAGCTGTGGTAGAGGTGCACATGAGGACAGGCGTCAGAGCTGGTTGGAGGTGCACTTGAGGACAGGCATCAGAGCTGGTTAGAGGTGCACACGAGGACAGTCATCGGAGCTGGTTAGCGGTGTGCACGAGGACAGGCATCAGAGCTGGTTAGCGGTGTGCACGAGGACAGTCATCAGAGCTGGTTAGCGGTGTGCACGAGGACAAACATCAGAGCTGGTTAGAAGTGCATTCAAGGACAGGCATCAGAGCTGATTAGTAGTGTGCACGAGGACAGGCATCAGAGCTGGTTAGAAGTGCACTCGAGGACAGGCATCAGAGCTGGTTAGTGGTGTGCACGAGGACAAGCATCAGAGCTGGTTAGAGGTGCACACGAGACCAGGCATCACAGCTGGTTAGAGGTGCACACGATGACGTCAGAGCTGGTTGGAGGTGCACTTGAGGAGAGGCGTCAGAGCTGGTTGGAGGTGCATTCGAGGACAGGCGTCAGAGCTGGTTAGTGGTGCACACGAGGACATGTGCCAGAGCTGGTTAGAGGTGCACACAAATACAGGCATCAGTTCTGGTTGGAGGTGCACTCGAGGACAGGCGTCAGTGCTAGTTAGAGGTACACACGAGGACAGGCATCGGAGCTGGTTAGAGGTGCACACAAATACAGGCATCAGACCTGGTTGGAGGTGCACTCGAGGAGAGGCGTCAGTGCTAGTTAGAGGTACACACGAGGACAGGCTTCAGAGCTGGTTTGAGGTGTGCACAAGGACAGCCATCAGAGCTGGTTGGAGGTGCACTCGAGGACAGGCGTCAGAGCTGGTTAGACGTGCACACGAGGACAGGCGTCAGAGCTAGTTAGAAGTGCACTCGAGGACAGGGTTCAGAGCTGGTTGGAGGTGCCCTCGAGGACAGGCGTCAGAGCTAGTTAGAGGTGCACACGAGGACAGGCATCAGCGCTAGTTAGAGGTGCACTCAAGGACAGGCCTGAGAGCTGGTTAGAGATGCACATGAGGACAGGCGTCAGAGGTGGTTGGTGGTGCACACAAGGACAGGCTTCAGAGCTGGTTAGAGGTGGACACGAGAACAGCCATCCGAGCTGTTTAGAGGTGCACACGATGACAGGCATCAGAGCTGGTTGGAGGTGCACACAGGGACAGGCATCAGAGCTGGTTAGAGGTGCGCATGAGGACAGGAGTCAGAGCTGGTTGGTGGTGGACATGAGGACAGGCGTCAGAGTTGGTTCGAGGTGGACACAAGGACAGGCATCAGAACTGGTTAGAGGGGCACAGGAGGACAGGTATCAGAGCTGGTTAGAGGCGCGCACGAGGACAGGAGTCAGAGCTGGTTGGAGGTGCACTTGAGGACAGGCGTCAGAGCTGGTTAAAGGTGCACTCAATGACAGACTTCAGAGCTGGTTAAAGTCGCGCATGAGGACAGGCCTCAGAGCTGGTTAGAGGTGGACTCAATGACAGGCGTCAGAGCTGGTTAGAGGTGCACAGGAGGACAGACATCAGAGCCAATTAGAGGTGCACACAAGGACAGGCATCAGAGCTGGTTAGAGGTGCACACGAGGACAGGCATCAGAGCTGGTTAGAGGTGCGCACGAGGACAGGCATCCGAGCTGGTTAGGAGGTGCGCACGAGGATAGGCATCAGAACCGGTTAGAGGTGCATACGAGGACAGGCATCAGAGCGGGTTAGAGGTGCACACAAGGACAGGCATCAGAGCTGATTAGAGGTGCCTATGAGGACAGGCGTCAGAGCTGTGGTAGAGGTGCACATGAGGACAGGCGTCAGAGCTGGTTGGAGGTGCACTTGAGGACAGGCATCAGAGCTGGTTAGAGGTGCACACGAGGACAGTCATCGGAGCTGGTTAGCGGTGTGCACGAGGACAGGCATCAGAGCTGGTTAGAAGTGCACTCGAGGGCAGGCATCAGAGCTGGTTAGTGGTGTGCACGAGGACAGGCATCAGAGCTGGTTAGCGGTGTGCACGAGGACAGTCATCAGAGCTGGTTAGCGGTGTGCACGAGGACAGGCATCAGAGCTGGTTAGAAGTGCATTCAAGGACAGGCATCAGAGCTGATTAGTAGTGTGCACGAGGACAGGCATCAGAGCTGGTTAGAAGTGCACTCGAGGACAGGCATCAGAGCTGGTTAGTGGTGTGCACGAGGACAAGCATCAGAGCTGGTTAGAGGTGCACACGAGAACAGGCATCACAGCTGGTTAGAGGTGCACACAATGACGTCAGAGCTGGTTGGAGGTGCACTTGAGGAGAGGCGTCAGAGCTGGTTGGAGGTGCATTCGAGGACAGGCGTCAGAGCTGGTTAGTGGTGCACACGAGGACATGTGCCAGAGCTGGTTAGAGGTGCACACAAATACAGGCATCAGATCTGGTTGGAGGTGCACTCGAGGACAGGCGTCAGTGCTAGTTAGAGGTACACACGAGGACAGGCTTCAGAGCTGGTTTGAGGTGCGCACAAGGACAGCCATCAGAGCTGGTTGGAGGTGCGCACGAGGATAGGCATCAGAACCGGTTAGAGGTGCGTACGAGGACAGGCATCAGAGCGGGTTAGAGGTGCACACAAGGATAGGCATCAGAGCTGATTAGAGGTGCCTATGAGGAAAGGCGTCAGAGCTGTGGTAGAGGTGCACATGAGGACAGGCGTCAGAGCTGGTTGGAGGTGCACACAGGGACAGGCATCAGAGCTGGTTAGAGGTGCGCATGAGGACAGGAGTCAGAGCTGGTTGGTGGTGCACACAAGGACAGGCTTCAGAGCTGGTTAGAGGGGCACAGGAGGACAGGTATCAGAGCTGGTTAGAGGCGCACACGAGGACAGGAGTCAGAGCTGGTTAGAGGCGCGCTTGAGGACAGGCATCAGAGATGGTTAGAGGTGCACAGGAGGACAGGAGGACAGACATCAGAGCCAATTAGAGGTGCACACAAGGACAGGCATCAGAGCTGGTTAGAGGTGCACACGAGGACAGGCATCAGAGCTGGTTAGAGGTGCGCACGAGGACAGGCATCCGAGCTGGTTAGAGGTGCGCACTAGGATAGGCATCAGAACCGGTTAGAGGTGCGTACGAGGACAGGCATCAGAGCGGGTTAGAGGTGCGCACAAGGACAGGCATCAGAGCTGATTAGAGGTGCACACGAGGACAGGAGTCAGAGCTGTGGTAGAGGTGCACATGAGGACAGGCGTCAGAGCTGGTTGGAGGTGCACTTGAGGACAGGCATCAGAGCTGGTTAGAGGTGCACACGAGGACAGTCATCGGAGCTGGTTAGCGGTGTGCACGAGGACAGGCATCAGAGCTGATTAGTAGTGTGCACGAGGACAGGCATCAGAGCTGGTTAGTGGTGCACACGAGGACAAATGTAAGAGCTGGTTAGAGGTGCACACGAGGACAGGCGTCAGAGCTGGTTAGAGGTGCACACGAGGACCGGCGTCAGAACTAGTTGGAAGTGCACTCGAGGACAGGCGCCAGAGCTGGTTAGAGGTGCACACAGGGACAAACATCAGAGCTGGTGGTTAGAGGTGGACACGAGGACAGGCGTCAGAGCTGGTTAGAGGTGCACATGAGGACAGGCGTCAGAGCTGGTTGGAGGTGCACTTGAGGACAGGCGTCAGAGCTGGTTAAAGGTGCACTCAATGACAGACGTCAGAGCTGGTTAAAGTCGCGCATGAGGACAGGCCTCAGAGCTGGTTAGAGGTGCACTCAATGACAGGCGTCAGAGCTGGTAAGAGGCGCGCTTGAGGACAGGCATCAGAGATGGTTAGAGGTGCACAGGAGGACAGGAGGATAGACATCAGAGCCAATTAGAGGTGCACACAAGGACAGGCATCAGAGCTGGTTAGAGGTGCACACGAGGACAGGCATCAGAGCTGGTTAGAGGTGCGCACGAGGACAAGCATCCGAGCTGGTTAGAGGTGCGCACGAGGACAGGCATCCGAGCTGGTTAGAGGTGCGCACGAGGATAGGCATCAGAACCGGTTAGAGGTACGTACGAGGACAGGCATCAGAGCGGGTTAGAGGTGCACACAAGGACAGGCATCAGAGCTGATTAGAGGTGCACACGAGGACAGGAGTCAGAGCTGTGGTAGAGGTGCACATGAGGACAGGCGTCAGAGCTGGTTGGAGGTGCACTTGAGGACAGGCATCAGAGCTGGTTAGAGGTGCACACGAGGACAGTCATCGGAGCTGGTTAGCGGTGTGCACGAGGACAGGCATCAGAGCTGGTTAGCGGTGTGCACGAGGACAGTCATCAGAGCTGGTTAGCGGTGTGCACGAGGACAAGCATCAGAGCTGGTTAGAAGTGCATTCAAGGACAGGCATCAGAGCTGATTAGTAGTGTGCACGAGGACAGGCATCAGAGCTGGTTAGAAGTGCACTCGAGGACAGGCATCAGAGCTGGTTAGTGGTGTGCACGAGGACAAGCATCAGAGCTGGTTAGAGGTGCACACGAGACCAGGCATCACAGCTGGTTAGAGGTGCACACGATGACGTCAGAGCTGGTTGTAGGTGCACTTGAGGAGAGGCGTCAGAGCTGGTTGGAGGTGCATTCGAGGACAGGCGTCAGAGCTGGTTAGTGGTGCACACGAGGACATGTGCCAGAGCTGGTTAGAGGTGCACACAAATACAGGCATCAGTTCTGGTTGGAGGTGCACTCGAGGACAGGCGTCAGTGCTAGTTAGAGGTACACACGAGGACAGGCATCGGAGCTGGTTAGAGGTGCACACAAATACAGGCATCAGACCTGGTTGGAGGTGCACTCGAGGAGAGGCGTCAGTGCTAGTTAGAGGTACACACGAGGACAGGCTTCAGAGCTGGTTTGAGGTGTGCACAAGGACAGCCATCAGAGCTGGTTGGAGGTGCACTCGAGGACAGGCGTCAGAGCTGGTTAGACGTGCACACGAGGACAGGCGTCAGAGCTAGTTAGAAGTGCACTCGAGGACAGGGTTCAGAGCTGGTTGGAGGTGCCCTCGAGGACAGGCGTCAGAGCTAGTTAGAGGTGCACACGAGGACAGGCATCAGCGCTAGTTAGAGGTGCACTCAAGGACAGGCCTGAGAGCTGGTTAGAGATGCACATGAGGACAGGCGTCAGAGGTGGTTGGTGGTGCACACAAGGACAGGCTTCAGAGCTGGTTAGAGGTGGACACGAGAACAGCCATCCGAGCTGTTTAGAGGTGCACACGGCGACAGGAATCAGAGCTGGTTGGAGGTGCACACAGGGACAGGCATCAGAGCTGGTTAGAGGTGCGCATGAGGACAGGAGTCAGAGCTGGTTGGTGGTGGACATGAGGACAGGCGTCAGAGTTGGTTGGAGGTGGACACAAGGACAGGCATCAGAACTGGTTAGAGGGGCACAGGAGGACAGGTATCAGAGCTGGTTAGAGGCGCGCACGAGGACAGGAGTCAGAGCTGGTTGGAGGTGCACTTGAGGACAGGCGTCAGAGCTGGTTAAAGGTGCACTCAATGACAGACTTCAGAGCTGGTTAAAGTCGCGCATGAGGACAGGCCTCAGAGCTGGTTAGAGGTGGACTCAATGACAGGCGTCAGAGCTGGTTAGAGGTGCACAGGAGGACAGACATCAGAGCCAATTAGAGGTGCACACAAGGACAGGCATCAGAGCTGGTTAGAGGTGCACACGAGGACAGGCATCAGAGCTGGTTAGAGGTGCGCACGAGGACAGGCATCCGAGCTGGTTAGAGGTGCGCACGAGGATAGGCATCAGAACCGGTTAGAGGTGCATACGAGGACAGGCATCAGAGCGGGTTAGAGGTGCACACAAGGACAGGCATCAGAGCTGATTAGAGGTGCCTATGAGGACAGGCGTCAGAGCTGTGGTAGAGGTGCACATGAGGACAGGCGTCAGAGCTGGTTGGAGGTGCACTTGAGGACAGGCATCAGAGCTGGTTAGAGGTGCACACGAGGACAGTCATCGGAGCTGGTTAGCGGTGTGCACGAGGACAGGCATCAGAGCTGGTTAGAAGTGCACTCGAGGGCAGGCATCAGAGCTGGTTAGTGGTGTGCACGAGGACAGCCATCAGAGCTGGTTAGCGGTGTGCACGAGGACAGTCATCAGAGCTGGTTAGCGGTGTGCACGAGGACAGGCATCAGAGCTGGTTAGAAGTGCATTCAAGGACAGGCATCAGAGCTGATTAGTAGTGTGCACGAGGACAGGCATCAGAGCTGGTTAGAAGTGCACTCGAGGACAGGCATCAGAGCTGGTTAGTGGTGTGCACGAGGACAAGCATCAGAGCTGGTTAGAGGTGCACACGAGAACAGGCATCACAGCTGGTTAGAGGTGCACACAATGACGTCAGAGCTGGTTGGAGGTGCACTTGAGGAGAGGCGTCAGAGCTGGTTGGAGGTGCATTCGAGGACAGGCGTCAGAGCTGGTTAGTGGTGCACACGAGGACATGTGCCAGAGCTGGTTAGAGGTGCACACAAATACAGGCATCAGATCTGGTTGGAGGTGCACTCGAGGACAGGCGTCAGTGCTAGTTAGAGGTACACACGAGGACAGGCATCGGAGCTGGTTAGAGGTGCACACAAATACAGGCATCAGACCTGGTTGGAGGTGCACTCGAGGAGAGGCGTCAGTGCTAGTTAGAGGTACACACGAGGACAGGCTTCAGAGCTGGTTTGAGGTGTGCACAAGGACAGCCATCAGAGCTGGTTGGAGGTGCACTCGAGGACAGGCGTCAGAGCTGGTTAGACGTGCACACGAGGACAGGCGTCAGAGCTAGTTAGAAGTGCACTCGAGGACAGGGTTCAGAGCTGGTTGGAGGTGCACTCGAGGACAGGCGTCAGAGCTAGTTAGAGGTGCACACGAGGACAGGCATCAGCGCTAGTTAGAGGTGCACTCAAGGACAGGCCTGAGAGCTGGTTAGAGATGCACATGAGGACAGGTGTCAGAGGTGGTTGGAGGTGCACATGAGGACAGGCGTCTGAGCTGGTTAGAAGTGCACTCAAGGACAGTCATCAGAGCTGGTTAGTGGTGCACACGAGGACAGGCGTCAGAGGTAGTTAGAGGTGCACTCAAGGACAGGCGTCAGAGCTGGTTAGAGATGCACATGAGGACAGGTGTCAGAACTGGTTGGTGGTGCGCACGAGGACAGGCATCAGAGCTAGTTAGAGGTGCACACGAGGACAGGCATCAGCGCTAGTTAGAGGTGCACTCAAGGACAGGCATGAGAGCTGGTTAGAGATGCACATGAGGACAGGCGCCAGAGCTGGTTGGAGGTGCACATGAGGACAGGCGTCTGAGCTGGTTAGAAGTGCACTCAAGGACAGTCATCAGAGCTGGTTAGTGGTGCACACGAGGACAGGCGTCAGAGCTAGTTAGAGGTGCACTCAAGGACAGGCGTCAGAGCTGGTTAGAGATGCACATGAGGACAGGTGTCAGAACTGGTTGGTGGTGCACACAAGGACAGGCGTCAGAGCAGGTTAGGTGTGCACACGAGGACAAGCGTCAGGGCTGGTTGGAGGTGCACTCCAGGACAGGCATCAGAGCTGGTTAGTGGTGCACACAAGGACAAATGTAAGAGCTGGTTAGAGGTGCACACGAGGACAGGCGTCAGAGCTGGTTAGAGGTGCACATGAGGACAGGCGTCAGGGCTGGTTCGAGGTGCACTCGAGGACAGGCGTCAGAGCTGGTGGAGGTGCACATGATAGCAGGCATCAGAGCTGGTTAGAAGTGCACACGAGGACATGCGTCAGAGCTAGTTAAAAGTGCACTCGAGGACAGGCGTCAGAGCTAGTTAGAGGTGCACTCAAGGACAGGCGTCAGAGCTGGTTAGAGATGCACATGAGGACAGGTGTCAGAACTGGTTGGTGGTGCACACAAGGACAGGCGTCAGAGCAGGTTAGTAGTGCACACGAGGACAAGCGTCCGGGCTGGTTGGAGGTGCACTCCAGGACAGGCATCAGAGCTGGTTAGTGGTGCACACGAGGACAAATGTAAGAGCTGGTTAGAGGTGCACACGAGGACAGGCGTCAGAGCTGGTTAGAGGTGCACACGAGGACATGCTTCAGGGCTGGTTCGAGGTGCACTCGAGGACAGGCGTCAGAGCTGGTGGAGGTGCACATGATAGCAGGCGTCAGAGCTGGTTAGAAGTGCACACGAGGACATGCGTCAGAGCTAGTTAAAAGTGCACTCGAGGACAGGCGTCAGAGCTGGTTAGAGATGCACATGAGGACAGGTGTCAGAACTGGTTGGTGGTGCACACGAGGACAGGCGTCAGAGCTAGTTAGAGGTACACACGAGGACAGGCATCGGAGCTGGTTAGAGGTGCACACAAATACAGGCATCAGACCTGGTTGGAGGCACTCGAGGACAGGCGTCAGTGCTAGTTAGAGGTACACACGAGGACAGGCTTCAGAGCTGATTTGAGGTGCTCACAAGGACAGCCATCAGAGATGGTTGGAGGTGCACTCGAGGACAGGCGTCAGAGCTGGTTAGACGTGCACACGAGGACAGGCGTCAGAGCTAGTTAGAAGTGCACTCGAGGACAGGGTTCAGAGCTGGTTGGAGGTGCACTCGAGGACAGGCGTCAGAGCTAGTTAGAGGTGCACACGAGGACAGGCATCAGCGCTAGTTAGAGGTGCACTCAAGGACAGGCCTGAGAGCTGGTTAGAGATGCACATGAGGACAGGCGTCAGAGGTGGTTGGAGGTGCACATGAGGACAGGCATCTGAGCTGGTTAGAAGTGCACTCAAGGACAGTCATCAGAGCTGGTTAGTGGTGCACACAAGGACAGGCGTCAGAGATAGTTAGAGGTGCACTCAAGGACAGGCGTCAGAGCTGGTTAGAGATGCACATGAGGACAGGTGTCAGAACTGGTTGGTGGTGCACACGAGGACAGGCGTCAGAGCTAGTTAGAGGTGCACACGAGGACAGGCATCAGCGCTAGTTAGAGGTGCACTCAAGGACAGGCTTGAGAGCTGGTTAGAGATGCACATGAGGACAGGCGCTTGAGCTGGTTGGAGGTGCACATGAGGACAGGCGTCTGAGCTGGTTAGAAGTGCACTCAAGGACAGTCATCAGAGCTGGTTAGTGGTGCACACGAGGACAGGTGTCAGAGCTAGTTAGAGGTGCACTCAAGGACAGGCGTCAGAGCTGGTTAGAGATGCACATGAGGACAGGTGTCAGAACTGGTTGGTGGTGCACACAAGGACAGGCGTCAGAGCAGGTTAGTAGTGCACACGAGGACAAGCGTCAGGGCTGGTTGGAGGTGCACTCCAGGACAGGCATCAGAGCTGGTTATTGGTGCACACGAGGACAAATGTAAGAGCTGGTTAGAGGTGCACACGAGGACAGGCGTCAGAGCTGGTTAGAGGTGCACAGGAGGACAGGCGTCAGGGCTGGTTCGAGGTGCACTCGAGGACAGGCGTCAGAGCTGGTGGGGGTGCACATGATAGCAGGCGTCAGAGCTGGTTAGAAGTGCACATGAGGACATGCGTCAGAGCTAGTTAGAAGTGCACTCGAGGACAGGCGTCAGAGCTGGTTGGAGGTGCACTCAATGACAGGCGTCAGAGCTGGTTTGTGGTGCACACGAGGACAGGCATCAGGGCTGGTTGGTGGTGCACTCCAGGACAGGCATCAGAGCTGTTTAGAGGTGCACTTGAGGACAGGTATCAGAGCTATTTAGAGGTGCACTCGAGGACAGGCATCCGAGCTTGTTAGAGATGCACTTGAGGACAGGAGTCAGAGCTGGTTGGAGGTGCGCACAACGACAGGCATCAGAGCTGGTTAGAGGTGCACATGAGGACAGGCGTCAGGGCTGGTTGGAGGTGCACTCGAGGACAGGCATCAGAGCTGTTTAGAGGTGCACACAAGGACAGGCGTCATAACTAGTTAGAGCTGCACGCGAGGACAAGCATCAGAGCTGGTTAGAGGTGCACTCGAGGACAGGCATCAGAGCTGGTTGGAGGTGCACTCGAGGACAGGCATCAGAGCTGGTTAGAGGTGCACCCGAGGACAGGCGTCAGAGCTGTTTAGAGGTGCACACGAAGACAGGCATCAGAGCTGGTTAGAGCAGCACACGAGGACAGGCATCGGACCTCGTTAGAAGTGCAGACGAAGACAGGCGTCAGAGCTGGTTAGAGGAGCACACGAGGTCAGGCATCAGAGCTGGTTGGTGGTGGACACGAGGACAGGCATCAGAGCTGGTTAGAGGTGCACACAAGGACAGGTGTCGGAGCTGGTTGGAGGTGCACTCGAGGACAAGCATCAGAGCTTGTTAGAGGTGCCCACGAGGACAGGCATCAGAGCCGGTTAGAGGTGCCCACGAGGGCAGGCATCAGAGCCGGTTAGTGATGCACACAAGGAAAGACATCAGAGCTGGTTAGAGGCACGCATGAGTACAGGCATCAGAGCTGGGTGGAGGTGCACAGGAGGACAGACATCAGAGCCATTTAGAAGTGCACACGAGGACAGTCATCAGAGCCGGTTAGAGGCTCACACGAGGACAGGCATCAGAGCTGGTTAGAGGCAGGCCGAGGACAGGCACCAGAGCTGGTTAGAAGTGCGCATGAGAACATGCATCAGAACTGGTTAGAGGTGCGTACGAGGACAAGCATCAGAGCCGGTTAGAGGTGTTCACAACAACAGGCATCAGAGCTGGTTAGAGGCACGCATGAGGACAGGAATGATAGCCGGTTAGAGGTGCACACGAGGACAGGCGTCAGAGCTGGTTAGAGGTGTACTCGAGGACAGGCATCACAGCTTGTTAGAGGTGCACATGAGGACAGGTGTCAGAGCTGGTTGGAGGTGCACACGAGGACAGGCGTCAGAGCTGATTAAAGGTGCACTCAATGACAGGCGTCAGAGCTGGTTACAGGCGCGCATGAGGACAGGCATTAGAGTTGGTTAGAGGTGCACACGAGGATAGGCATCAGAACCGGTTAGAGGTGCGTAGGAGGACAGGCATCAGAGCTGGTTAGAGGTGCACACAAGGAGAGGCATCAGAGCTGGTTAGAGGCACGCATGAGGACAGGAATGAGAGCAGGTTAGAAGTGCACTCGAGGAAAGGCATCAGAGCTGGTTAGAGGCGCACACAAGAACAGACATCACAGCTGGTCAGAGGTGCACACGATGACGTCAGAGCTGGTTGGAGGTGCACTTGAGGACAGGCGTCAGAGCTGGTTGGAGGTGCATTGGAAGACAGGCGTCAGAGCTGGTTAGAGGTGCACACAAATACAGGCATCAGACCTGGTTGGTGGTGCACTCGAGGACAGGCGTCAGTGCTAGTTAGAGGTACACACGAGGACAGGCTTCAGAGCTGGTTTGAGGTGCGCACAAGGACAGCCATCAGAGCTGGTTAGAGGCACACACGAGGACAGGCATCAGAGCCGGTTAGAGGTGCACACTAGGACAGTCATCAGAGCCGCTTAGAGGTGCACACGAGGACAGGCATCAGAGCTGGTTAGAAGTGCACACAAGGACAGGCTTCAGAGCTGTTTTGAGGTGCACACGAAGACAGGCATCAGAGCTGGTTAGAGCAGCACACGAGGACAGGCATCAGAGCTGGTTAGAGGTGCACACGAGGACAGGCGTCACCGATGGTTAGAGCTGCACGCGAGGACAAGCATCAGAGGTGGTTAGAGGTGCACTCGAGGACATGCATCAGAGCTGGTTGGAGGTGCACTCGAGGACAGGCGTCAGAGCTGGTTGGAGGTGCACTCGAGGACAGGCATCAGAGCTGGTTAGAGGTGCACACGAGGACAGGCGTCAGAGCTGTTGAGAGGAGCACACGAGGACAGGCATCGGACCTGGTTAGAGGTGCACATGAGGACAGGTGTCAGAGCTGGTTAGAGGAGGACACGAGGACAGGCATCGGACCTGGTTAGAGGTGCACACGAGGACACGCATCAGAGCTGGTTTGTGGTGCACACCAGGACAGGCATCAGAGCTGGTTAGAGGTGCACACGAGGACAAGCATCAGAGCTTGTTAGAGGTGCCCACGAGGGCAGGCATCAGAGCCGGTTAGTGATGCACACGAGGACAGTCATCAGAGCCGGTTAGAGGCGCACACGAGGACAGGCATCAGAGCGCGTTAGAGGCGGGCCGAGGACAGGCACCAGAGCTGGTTAGAAGTGCGCATGAGAACATGCATCAGAACTGGTTAGAGGTGCGTACGAGGACAGGCGTCAGAGCTGTTTAGAGGTGTACTCGAGGACAGGCATCAGAGCTGGTTGGAGGTGCACACGCGGACAGGCATCAGAGCTGGTTAGAGGTCAACACGAGGACTGGCATCAGAGCTGGTTAGAGGTGCACACAGGGACAGGCATCAGAGCTGGTGAGAGGTGCACATGAGGACAGGCGTCAGAGCTTGTCAGCGGTGCACACAAGGACAGGCATCAGAGCTGGTTAGAGGTGCGTACGAGGACAGGCATCGGAGCCGGTTAGAAGTGTACACAGGACAGGCATCAGAGCTGGTTAGAGGCGCGCATGAGGACAGGAATGATAGCCGGTTAGAGGTGCACACGAGGACATGTGCCAGAGCTGGTTGGAGGTGCACACGAGGACAGGCGTCAGTGCTGGTTGGAGCTGTACTCTAGGACAGGCATCAGTGCTAGTTAGAGGTACACACGAGGACAGGCATCAGAGCTGGTTAGAGGTGCACACAAATTTAGGCATCAGACCTGGTTGGAGGTGCACTCGAGGACAGGCTTTAGAGCTGGTTTGAGGTGTGCACAAGGACAGCCATCAGAGCTGGTTGGAGGTGCACTCGAGGACAGGCGTCAGAGCTGGTTAGACGTGCACACGAGGACAGGCGTCAGAGCTAGTTAGAAGGGCACTCGAGGACAGGGGTCAGAGTTGGTTGGAGGTGCACTCGAGGACAAGCATCAGAGCTTGTGAGAGGTGCCCACGAGGACAGGCATCAGAGCCCGTTAGAGGTGCCCACGAGGGCAGGCATCAGAGCCGGTTAGTGATGCACACAGGGAAAGACATCAGAGCTGGTTAGAGGCGCGCATGAGTACAGGCATCAGAGCTGGTTGGAGGTGCACAGGAGGACAGACATCAGAGCCAATTAGAAGTGCACACGAGGACAGTCATCAGAGCCGGTTAGAGGCGCACATGAGGAGAGGCATCAGAGCTGGTTAGAGGCGGGCCGAGGACAGGCACCAGAACTGGTTAGAAGTGCGCATGAGAACATGCATCAGAACTGGTTAGAGGTGCCTACGAGGACAGGCATCAGAGACGGTTAGAGGTGTACACAACGACAGGCATCAGAGCTGGTAAGAGGCGCGCATGAGGACAGGAATGATAGCCAGTTAGAGGTGCACACGAGGACAGGCGTCAGAGCTGGTTAGAGGTGTACTCGAGGACAGGCATCTGAGCTGGTTGGAGGTGCACACGAGGTCAGGCGTCAGAGCTCGTTAGAGGTCAACACGAGGACTGGCATCAGAGCTGGTGAGAGGTGCACACGAGGACAGGAATCAAAGCGGGTTAGAGGTGCACACAAGGAGAGGCATCAGAGCTGGTTAGAGGCACGCTTGATGTAGGAGAGTAGGATCTGCCTCTTATGGTTACCCCCACTTTTTGCTGATGCTTCACTGTATTTTGACTTTAGTCTGGCTGGGGCCCTGCTATTCAGATCCCCAGCCTAGCTGCTTCCTCTCTAAATGGATTCCAAGTACCTTAGGTACTTCTCTGATTGGATTCTGGGGTGCTCTTATAAGTCCCTAGTATATGGTATACTATATACCCAGGGCATAGGTACCCCAGGGGCCTACCAGGGGCTGAAGCATGTATTGTGCCACCCCTGGAAGGCCCTCCAAAATGACACCACAGGTCTGCTACTGCAGCCTGGGTAAGGTGGTGCATGCACCCCTTACAGTGGTATAGGCTACCTATATCACTACCATTGCACATACATATAAACCTATAAGTCACTCCTATGGCAGGCCTTGACAATCCTGAAGGCAGAGTGCTTGGTTTTTATGTGAGAGGGTGCCCCTGCATGAGCAGAGCCCCTCTGCAGCATTCGGAGTACCTCCTCTGATGCTGTTTGTGGTGCAGCCTGACCATATACTCTTAAGTGCATTATAACTGCGCGTTAAATGCTAACTTTGGGATGGCTGCACGGAAACATGTCGTGTTTGGTGTCAAACATCTTGGAATACTACCCCCCCCCCCCGCCAGTTCTGGCAGCGGGGGTAGCATTCCACCCTTCTAGAGGGAGTCACATGTACCAACCGGCATACCCGGTATTAAGTTTACAGAGCCCTGGCATCACAAAATGGATGCTGCAGCCACAGACACGAGTCTGGCCTCCTGCTGCTGACCAAAACTCCGGCAGGGGAGGCCTGGACAATAGGTTTCCTGTTGCAGGGAGGTGTAACCACCTCCCAGACAGGCTGATGTGTATTGGGGCTGGGTGGGTGCACTCTCAGAGTGCTTTGAAGTTCAGCACTGGGGGCACATTTGGTGTCCCTGTGCATACCCCAGTTCAAACCGGTTCAGGGGCTTCCAGCCCCTGCTCTGGCGTGAAACTGGACAAAGGGAATGGGTGTAACCACCCCTCTTCCCTGACCCTCCCATAGGTGGGTCCCCAGAGAATGTCCAACCCCCTTACTTAGTATAAGTATGGGACCCCAGTCCTTAGGACTTTAGATTAACCTGGACGAAACTCTGAAACCGAATCCTGGACCTTTGACGCTCTACTTCAAGATTAGAGGACTGAAGAATCTCCCTTGGGGTCAAGGAGTGACTCCCCTGCTTAGCAGGCACCTAAGAAGCAATTGTCCAGTCTGCATCGCTGAAGCTCCCGCCGGATTCCAAAGTCTTTGCAACACCAGAGGTGGATTTCCAGACTTCCCCGAGGCTGCCCTGAGTCCCCAGTGAAGCTGAGGCCCGTAGCTATCGTGGGTAACGTGGAACCTTGACCCCTGGGCACCAAGAACTTTTGTAAGTGCATCCTCTTCCTGGTATCCCACGAAGTTGTGCTTTGGGCTCCGAGTAGCCCCCGCCTCCAGCACCGACTGCACCAAAGATCACTGGCCTCCACTCCACGAGTGTCCCGTGAACCAGCTCCAAGTGCGTCCACTCGAGGCTCCTTTGCGGTCGCTAGGCCGTTGGCTAGTGGGCCCTCCCGAAGGCAACTCTTCTTCTGCTTGGGCTTCCCTGTTGCTCCAGATGTGCCCTGACTTACCCTTGCTGGGTGAGTCCCCCCGACCTTGCTGGTCTGCATCACCGTCCTTTCTCTGTTTCCACGTGACTTGCCGTTACCAAGGCTTGTTGGGTCCAATCCAGTCGCCGACACCGCAGCAATCGACAGACGTTGTGGGACAGCTCGAATCCAGCTCCTGGTCATCGTCGACGCCTCCTGGACCTCGTGGCTGAAGAGTCAACACGACCGCCAACCTACCTGAAGAACCCGACATCGGTGGGCATCTGCTCATCGCCTTCCTGGTCACTGGCTAGTGACCCAGACTCTGTCCCCTCTGCTTTCAGGTTCTTCAGATCTTCGAACCACCCTTGGATCCACCCGGACACTTTCGACTTGGCCGCCAGCAGCCTGCTGCAGCAGATCGCCATAGAAAACGACGACGAAACCCGACGACAAAAGACACCTATGCACCCGGCTTCCCTGGGTGAGATAACTCGAGTACTCCGGTGCTCCCGTGGGTATTGACTCTAGAACTGCCTAGTTCTAAAGGGATTTGCTCCAAGTCCTCCTCTAAGTGTCCTTTCCTTTTAAAAATCCAACCGCGACTTTCCCCATAGAAGATAACGGCGATTCGCCGCTGTGTTCTCACACTGCACGCATCCCCCGTGGGTCCCCTGTGTCACTACCTTGGGTGGTTCCTTGTGGTCCAAGCACTTCTACAGGCTCTAGGCCTTGTGTCTAGCTCAGTCGTGGTTCTTATACCACTATTTTAGTATATGGTTTGGTACGCCCCTAGGGCTCAAACGTGTATTTGTGCTATTACTGTTGATATTTGACTTCTAAAGTATGTACTTGAACTCTAGCCTCATAAAGAGACTAGAGGGGTGTGTTTAAGACTAAATACATATATTTTATATATATACCTGGTGTGGTCCTCTTTCATTTGGTCACTCAAGAGATTATAGACTGGTAAAACAAGCTGCTTTACATTCCTTCAAGACTTAGCCTGAAGGCTGCTCTCCATAGCTACCACTAGGATAGCTTTCAATAAAGGTTGTCTTTAACCTAATTCCAATTTGGGGTTGTTTGGACTGGTGCAAGGTGCCCACTATAATTAGTGGACAGCATATACCAGGCCAACTTCTCACATTGGTGTGCAGCATGTGGGATTCCAGCTTGCTATTGTTTTACCAGATAATCTCAATTGAATTGATCAACTGAAAACCACTAAAGGTACCTTAGGTACATATAAATACAAGCTTAGTATACAGTAAG
Organism: Calotriton arnoldi; assembly: GCA_963921515.1. Classification (NCBI taxonomy): domain Eukaryota; kingdom Metazoa; phylum Chordata; class Amphibia; order Caudata; family Salamandridae; genus Calotriton; species Calotriton arnoldi. The sequence continues at coordinate 1,596,599 of CAWUFW010003322.1, read as the reverse complement.
TTCTACTGAACTTAGAGTTGTGTGTTAAGGGATAGCACACCCTTTCTTCAACTCAAGAGAGTTTAGTAGGTCACACTAGAGTAGGTAGTGCATACACCACACCTCACTAGTAATGTCTTCAGGGCCAGGAATCAGTAGGTCCCTGCCAGGAACCAGTGGGCTCCTGCCATCCAAATATGACAACCTCCCATTCGTGGAATTGAGAGAGTTGTGCAAGATTAAGAAGCTGAAGACAGGCAAAAGTGCCAAAACCCAACGTCTCATGGAGATGCTCCTGCTAGATGATCTCAGAAGACCCATAGGGCCTGAAGGGGTAGGCAGAGAGGGTGGGGCAGAAGATGAGGAAGGGGCCAGGGGTGACATCACCCAGGACCCCCCCTCTGAAACTGGCCAGGAAGGTGACAGTGACCTTGACCTGGAAAACCCAGCTATTCCTGTGGATGAAGAGGAGGATCAGAATGACCTCACCTTTGTCCCACCAGGAAGAGTTGTGAGTGTGCCTAGAAGGTCTAGATCTCCTTCTCAGGAGTCTAACCACTCTGACACCTCAGTAGGGACCTCTGTTTCCTCTCATAGGAGGGAATCCTCCAGTGAGAGGAAAGAGAGACTGCTCAGATATAGAGAAGCTCAGTTGAGACTCAGAAGAGAGCAGTTGGCTATAGACAGGGAGTCCCTAGAGCTTGAAAGGCAAAGAAAAAGTTGGGACTAGAGTCCCATGGTGGCAGCAACTTCCCTAGTGGTAGGGAAAGGTCTAATGACCATAGAAACCTGAGCAAGATTGTCCCTCCCTACCAGAGTGGGGATGACATCCACAAATGGATTTCTGCACTGGAGAGGGCCTGTAAAGTACAGAGGGTCCCTCAGGAGCAGTGGGCAGCAATATTGTGGCTCTCCTTTGCAGACAAAGGTAGAGACAAGGTCCTCTCTGTTAGAGAAGAGGATGCTGATAATTATCCAGTCTTAAAAGGTGCATTAATTGATGGGTTTGGCCTAACAACTGAACAATACAGGTTAAAGTTCAGAGATACCCAAAAGGCACAGGATCAAGACTGGGTGGACTTTGTTGATTGTTCTGCTAAGGCTCTGGAAGGTTGATAGTGAGCAGTAAGGTATGTGACTTCAAAGGATTGTACAATCTTATCATGAGGGAGCAGATTCTTAATAACTGTCAAAATCAGCTGTTCCATCAGTACCTGGTGGACTCTGATCTGACCTCTCCCCAAGAATTGGGAAAGAAGGCAGACAAATGGGTCAGGACCAGGGTGAAGCAGAAGGTACAGAACCAAGGTGGTGACCCAAAGAAGCAAGATTCTAAGAACTCTGACAAGGGTGGGGAGAAGGGTAAAGACCAGAAGTCTTCACAAGGCCCCCAAAAATCTTCTTCAGGTGGGGATTCACAGTCTAACAAAGGGAAAGGCCAAAAGAAACCATGGTGCAAAGTCTGTAAGCAAAAGACACACTGGACCAGTGATTGCACCAAGTCCAAAGACTCTGTTCCAGCCCCCACCAATGCCCCTAAGGCACCTGTTCCCCCTAGTGCAGTTACAATTGGTGGTGGGCATACACAGGCCAAGGGTTTAGTAGGGTTGACCCTGGGTAAGGAGATGAGCTCTGGCCTAGTCAGAGAACTCACTCAGGCTGTCCTAGTCTGTGATGGAGGCATGGATGTGACCTCCTCTGTGAGTCCCAGTAATCTGGGCAAGTACAGACAACAGCCATTAATAAATGGAAAAGAGGCTTTGGCATTTAGGGACACAGGAGCAAGTGTCACCATGGTGACACAAGATCTTGTGGATCCTGGGCAGATTATACTTGGTGAGATGTACCAAGTGACCAATGCTAGCAATGCCAGAACAGACCATACTCTGGCAGTTGTAAACTTCTCCTGGGGAGGGGTAACTGGCCTTAAGAAGGTTGTGGTAAGTGCAGACCTACCAGTTGAATGCTTGCTTGGCAATGATCTAGAAACTTCAGCTTGGGCAGAAGTGGAGCTCAGGACCCATGCAGAAATGCTGGGCATCCCTGCAGATGTGTTTGCTGTGACCAGGTCACAGAGCAAAATGCCTAACACTGAACAGGCCTTGGATCCTGGAACAATGGACCAAGTGCCATCCAAGAGGAGGAGTAGTAGGGTAAAGGCAGTGCCTTCCCCCTTGGCTCAGAAGGAAGATCAGTCTCTTCAGGGAGATGATCTCAGTCCTGAGGAAGGAACTGTCCCAGAGGAGCTTGAGCCTGATCAGGTGGAGTTCTTGGGGACAGGGGGCCCTTCCAGGGCAGATCTGAGCCGCCAGGAGCAGCAGAGCTGCCCCTCACTTGAACCCCTCAGACAGCAAGCTGCTGCTGAGGCTGCTGGGAATGCTAGTGGTCCCCATAAAGTGTATTGGGATGATGGACTCTTGTACTCAGAGTGTAGAGACCCCAAGCCTGGTGCCAACAGGAGGTTGGTTATACCTCTGAAGTTCAGGGGCTTCCTATTGACCCTAGCCCATGACATTCCTTTAGCAGGTCACCTGGGCCAGAACAAGACTTGGGACAGAATTGTCCCTCACTTTCACTGGCCCCACATGTCTGAAGACACCAAGGAGTTTTGTCGCTCCTGTGTAACCTGCCAGGCCAGTGGCAAGGCAGGTGGCACTACAAAGGCCCCCTGATACCACTACCTGTGGTGGGGGTCCCCTTTGAAAGGGTGGGGATTGACATTGTTGGTCCCATGGATTCCCAAACAGCATCTGGGCACAGGTTTATCCTGGTGGTGGTGGACCATGCCACCAGGTACCCAGAGGCTATTCCCCTTAGGACCACTACAGCACCTGTGGTGGCAAGAGCCCTCCTGGGAATTTTCTCAAGAGTCGGCTTCCCTAAGGAGGTTGTATCAGACAGGGATGCAAACTTATGTCTGGATACTTGAAGGCAATGTGGAAGGAGTGTGGAGTGACTTACAAGTTCACCACACCCTATCACCCACAATGCAATGGTTTAGTTGAGAGATTCAACAAAACCTTGAAGGGCATGATTAAAGGGCTCCCAGAGAAGCTTAGGCGAAGATGGGACATACTCTTGCCCTGCCTTTTATTTGCATACAGGGAGGTGCCTCAAAGGGGGTTGGCTACAGCCCTTTTGAACTTTTGTTTGGTCACCCTGTCAGGGGTCCATTGTGCCTGGTGAAGGAAGGATGGGAGTTACCTCTCAAGCCCCTAAGCAGGACATAGTGGACTATGTACTTGGTCTCCGCTCCGGGATGGCTGAGTATATGAAAAAGGCAACTAAAAACCTTGAGGCTAGCCAGGAACTCCAAAAGCCTGGCATGACCAAAAGGCTGTACTGACTGTTTACCAGCCAGGACAGAAGGTGTGGGTGTTGGAGCCAGTGGCCCCAGCAGCTCTCCAAGACAAATGGAGTGGACCCCATACCATTGTTGAACAGAAGGGTGAGGTTACCTATTTAGTAGACCTAGGAACACCCAGGAGTCCCCACAGGGTTCTCCATGTCAACAGATTGAAACCATATGTGGACAGGGCTGACATGGGCTTGCTCATGGCAACTGATGAGGGACAGGAGGAGGAGAGTGACCCTCTCCCAGACCTGCTCTCACAGAACCCTGATGATGGGTCAGTGGATGGTGTAGCCTTGGCAGGCAGCCTCACTGCCCAGCAACAGACTGATTGCAGACAGGTGCTCAATCAGTTCAGGCATATGTTCTCTCTGACACCAAGTCAGACCACCTGGTGCACTCATGAAGTGGACACTGGGGACAGTCTGCCTATTAAAAATAAGATGTATAGGCAACCTTACCATGTCAGGGACTGTATCAGGACAGAAGTCCAGAAGATGTTGGATTTGGGAGTTATTGAACCCTCAGATAGCCCTTGGGCTAGTCCAGTGGTCCTTGTGCCAAAACCTCACACCAGTGGTGGGAAAAGAGAGATGAGGATTTGTGTGGACTACAGGGGTCTCAATGCAGTCACTAGGACTGATGCCCATCCAATACCCAGGGCAGATGAGCTAATAGACACTCTGGCCTCAGCCAAGTATCTAAGCACATTTGACCTAACAGCTGGCTACTGGCAGATCAGGCTAGCTGATGATGCAAAGCCAAAAACAGCATTCTCAACCCCTAGTGGGCATTATCAATTTGTGGTAATGCCCTTTGGTTTGAAGAATGCACCTGCCACTTTTCAGAGGTTGGTGAATACAGTCCTTACAGGTCTGGAAGCCTATAGTGCAGCATATCTAGATGATATTGCTGTCTTTAGCTCCACCTGGGAGGATCACCTGGTCCACCTCAGAAATGTTTTGCAGGCCCTGCAGAAAGCAGGCCTCACTATCAAGGCCACCAAGTGCCAGATAGGGCAGAGTCAGGTTGTGTACCTGGGCCACCTTGTGGGTGGAGGCCAGGTTCAACCATTGCAGAGCAAGATCCAGACCATCATGGACTGGACTGCTCCAACTACCCAGACTCAGGTGAGAGCCTTTTTAGGCCTGACTGGGTACTATAGGAGATTTGTCAAGGGGTATGGATCAATAGTGACACCCCTGAATGACTTAACTTCCAAGAAAATGCCCAAAAGGTTCAGTGGACAGTTAGCTGTCAAAAGGCATTTGATGACCTGAAGCAGGCCATGTGCACTGCTCCCATTCTACAGAGTCCTGATTACTCCAAGAAGTTCATTGTCCAAACAGATGCATCTGAAATTTGGGGGTAGGGGCTGTACTGTCACAGTTGAATGATGAAGGTCAGGATCAGCCAGTAGCTTTTATTAGCAGAAGGCTGACCCCCAGAGAGAAACGTTGGTCAGCCATAGAGAGGGAGGCCTTTGCTGTGGTTTGGGCTCTGAAGAAGCTGAGGCCATACTTGTTTGGCACTCACTTCCTTGTTCAAACAGACCACAAGCCCCTCTTATGGCTAAAACAGATGAAGGGTGAAAACCCCAAACTTTTCAGGTGGTCCATTTCCCTACAGGGGATGGACTATACAGTGGAACATAGACCTGGGAGTAACCATGCCAATGCAGATGGACTCTCCAGATATTTCCACTTAGAACATGACTCAACTGGTCAAGGTTAGTTTAATGTCCCTGCGTTTGGGGGTGTTGTGTAGGAGAGTAGGATCTGCCTCTTATGGTTACCCCCACTTTTTGCTGGTGTATCACTGTTTTTGACTTTAGTCTGGCTGGGGCCCTGCTATCCAGGACCCCAGCCCTAGCTGCTTCCTCTCTAAATTGATTCCATGTACTTTAGGTACATCCCAGATTGGATTCTGGGGTGCCCTTATAAGTCCCTAGTATATGGTATACTATGTACCAAGGGCATAGGCATCCCAGGGGCCTACCAGAGGCTGAAGCATGTATTGTGCCACCCCTGGAAGGCCCTCCAAAATGACACCACAGGACTGCTACTGCAGCCTGGGTAAGGTGGTGCATGCACCCCTTACTGTGATATAGGCTACCTTTATCACTACCATTGCACACACATATAAACCTATAAGTCACTCCTATAGCAGGCCTTAACAATCCTAAAGGCAGAGTGCTTGGTTTTATGTGAGAGGGTGCCCCTGCATGAGCAGAGCCCCTCTGCAGCGTTCGGAGACAATCCTCTGGTGCTGTTTGTGGTGCAGCCTGACCATATACTCTTAAGTGCATTATAACCTAGCGTTAAATGCTAACTTTGGGATGGCTGCACGGAAACATGTCGTGTTTGGTGTCAAACATCTTGGAATACTACCCCCCCCGCCAGTTCTGGCGGCGGGGGTAGCATTCCACCCTTCTAGAGGGAGAGACATGTACCCACCGGCATACCCGGTATTAACTTGTTCTGTCACAGTTGAATGATGAAGGTCAGGATCAGCCAGTAGCTTTTATTAGCAGAAGGCTGACCCCCAGAGAGAAACGTTGGTCAGCCATAGAGAGGGAGGCCTTTGCTGTGGTTTGGGCTCTGAAGAAGCTGAGGCCATACTTGTTTGGCACTCACTTCCTTGTTCAAACAGACCACAAGCCCCTCTTATGGCTAAAACAGATGAAGGGTGAAAACCCCAAACTTTTCAGGTGGTCCATTTCCCTACAGGGGATGGACTATACAGTGGAACATAGACCTGGGAGTAACCATGCCAATGCAGATGGACTCTCCAGATATTTCCACTTAGAACATGACTCAACTGGTCAAGGTTAGTTTAATGTCCCTGCGTTTGGGGGGTGTTGTGTAGGAGAGTAGGATCTGCCTCTTATGGTTACCCCCACTTTTTGCTGGTGTATCACTGTTTTTGACTTTAGTCTGGCTGGGGCCCTGCTATCCAGGACCCCAGCCTAGCTGCTTCCTCTCTAAATTGATTCCATGTACTTTAGGTACATCCCAGATTGGATTCTGGGGTGCCCTTATAAGTCCCTAGTATATGGTATACTATGTACCAAGGGCATAGGCATCCCAGGGGCCTACCAGGGGCTGAAGCATGTATTATGCCACCCCTGGAAGGCCCTCCAAAATGAAACCACAGGCCTGCTACTGCAGCCTGGGTAAGGTGGTGCATGCACCCCTTACTGTGATATAGGCTACCTATATCACTACCATTGCACACACATATAAACCTATAAGTCACTCCTATGGCAGGCCTTAACAATCCTAAAGGCAGAGTGCTTGGTTTTTATGTGAGAGGGTGCCCCTGCATGAGCAGAGCCCCTCTGCAGCGTTCGGAGACAATCCTCTGGTGCTGTTTGTGGTGCAGCCTGACCATATACTCTTAAGTGCATTATAACCTAGCGTTAAATGCTAACTTTGGGATGGCTGCACGGAAACATGTCGTGTTTGGTGTCAAACATCTTGGAATACTACCCCCCCGCCAGTTCTGGCGGCGGGAGTAGCATTCCACCCTTCTAGAGGAGAGACATGTACCCACCGGCATACCCGGTATTAACTTTACAGAGCCCTGGCATCACAAAATGGATGCCGCTGCCACAGAACACGGGTCTGGCCTCCTGCTGCTGACCAAAACTCCAGCGGGGGAGGCCTGGACAATAGGTTTCCTGTCGAAGGGAGGTGTAACCACCTCCCCAGACAGGATAGTGTGTATTGGGGCTGGGCGGGAGCACTCTCTGGTGCTGTGAAGTCCTGCACTGGGGGAACATTTGGTGTCCCTGTGCATAGTCCAGTTCAAACCGGTTGCAGCCCCTGCTCTGGCGCGAAACTGGACAAAGGGAATGGGTGTAACCACCCCTCTTCCCTGACCCTCCCATAGGTGAGTCCCCAGAGTATGTCCAACCCCCTAACTTAGTAAAAGTATGGGACCCCAGTCCTTAGGACTTTAGATTACCCTGGACGAAACTCTGAAGCCGAATCCTGGACCTTCGACGCTCTACTTGAAGATTAGAGGACTGAAGAATCTCCCTTGGGGTCAAGGAGTGACTCCCCTGCTTGGCAGGCACCTAAAAGCAATTGTCTGGTCTGCATCACTGAAGCTCCGCCAGACGCCGAAGTCTTTGCAACACCAGAGGTGGATTTCCAGACTTCCCCGAGGCTGCCCTGAGTCCCCAGCGAAGCTGAGGCACGTAGCTGTCGTGGGTAATGTGGAACCATGACCCCTGGACACCGAGAACTTTTGCAAGTGCATCCTCTTCCTGATCTCCCACAAAGTTGTGCTTTGGGCTCTGATTAGCCCCCGCCTCCAGCACCGACTGCACCGAAGATCACTGGCCTCCACTCCACGAGTGTCCTGTGAGCCAGCTCCAAGTGCGTCCACTTGAGGCTCCTTCGCGGTCACTGGTCCATTGGCTAGTGGGCCCTCCCGAAGGCAACTCTTCTTCTGCTTGGGCTTTCCTGGTTGCTCCAGACGTGCCCTGACTTACCCTCGCTGGGTGAGTCCCCCAGACCTTGCTGGTCTGCATCAACGTCCTTTCTTTGTTTCCACGTGACTTGCCGTTGCCAAGGCTTGTTGGGTCCAATCCGGTCGCCGACACCGCAGCAATCGACAGACGTCGTAAGACAGCTCGAATCCAGCTCCTGGTTGTCGTCGACGCCTCCTGGACCTCGTGGCTGAAGAGTCAAGACGACCGTCAACCTACCTGAAGCACCCGACATCGGTGGGCATCTGCTCATCGCCTTCCTGGTCACTGGCTAGTGACCCAGACTCTGTCCCCTCTGCTTTCAGGTCCTTCAGATCTTCGATCCACTCTTGGATCCACCCGGACACTTTCGACTTGGTCGCCAGCAGCCTGCTGCAGCAGATCGCCATTGAAAACGACGACGTAACCCGACGCCAAAAGACACCTATGCACCCTGCTTCCCTGGGTGAGGTAACTCGAGTACTCCTGTGCTCCCGTGGGTATACTCTAGAACTGCCTAGTTCTAAAGGGGTTTGCTCCAAGTCCTCCTCTAAGTGTCCTTTCCTTTTAAAAATCCAACCGCGACTTTCCCCATAGAAGTTAACGGTGATTCGCCGCTGTGTTCCCACACTGCACGCGTCCCCCGTGGGTCCCCTGTGTCACTACCTTGGGTGGTTCCTTGTGGTCCAAGCACTTCTACAGGCTCTAGGCCTAGTGTCTAGCTCAGTTGTGGTTCTTATACCACTTTTTTGGTATATGGTTTGGTACGCCCCTCGGGCTCAAATGTGTATTTGTGCTATTACTTTTGATACTTGACTTGTAAACTATGTACTTCGAACTCTAGCCTCATAAAGAGACTAGACGGGTGTGTTTAAGACTAAATACATATATTTTATTTATATACCTGGTGTGGTCCTCTTTCATTTGGTCACTCAAGAGATTATAGACTGGTAAAACAAGCTGCTTTACATTCCTCCAAGACTTAGCCTGAAGGCTGATCTCCATAGCTACCACTAGGATAGCTTTCACTAAAGGTTGTCTTTAACCTATCTCCATAAGGGGTTGTTTGGACTGGTGCAAGGTGCCCACTAGAACTAGTGGACAGCATATGCCAGGCCAACTTCTCACAAGAGTTAGTTAGAGGTGCACTCGAAGACAGGCGTCAGAGCTGGTTAGAGGTGCACACGACGACAGGTGTCAGAGATGGTTGAAGGTGCACTCGAGGACAGACTCAGAGCTGGTTAGAGGTGCACTCGAGGACAAGCATCAGAGCTGGTTAGAAGTGCACACGAGGACAGGGGTCAGAGTTAGTTAGAGGTGCACTCGAGGACAGGCATCAGAGCTGGTTAGAGATGCCCACGAGGACAGGCATCAGAGCTGGTTAGAAGTGCACATGAGGACAGGCGTCAGAGCTGATTGGAGGTGCACTCGAGGACAGGCATCAGAGCTGGTTAGAGGTGCACACGAGGACAGGCGTCAGAGCTGGTTGGAGGTGCACTCGAGGACAAGCATCAGAGCTGGTTAGAGGTGCACACGAGAACAGACATCAGAGCTTTGTTAAAGGTGCACTCAAAGACAGGCGTCAGAGCTGGTTAGAGGTGCACACGAGGACAGGCGTCAGAGCTGGTTAAAGGTGCACTCAATGACAGGCGTCAGAGCTGGTTAAAGGTGCACACGAGGACAGGCGTCAGAGCTGGTTGGAGGTGTACTCTAGGAGTACGCGTCAGAGCTGTGAGAAGTTGGCCTGGTATATTCTGTCCACTAATTATAGTGGGCACCTTGTACCAGTCCAAACAACCCCAAATTGGAATTAGGTTAAAGACAACCTTTATTGAAAGCTATCCTAGTGGTAGCTATGGAGAGCAGCCTTCAGGCTAAGTCTTGAAGGAATGTAAAGCAGCTTGTTTTACCAGTCTATAATCTCTTGAGTGACCAAATGAAAGAGGACCACACCAGGTATATATTTAAAATATATGTATTTAGTCTTAAACACACCCCTCTAGTCTCTTTATGAGGCTAGAGTTCAAGTACATACTTTACAAGTCAAATATCAACAGTAATAGCACAAATACACGTTTGAGCCCTAGGGGCGTACCAAACCATATACTAAAATAGTGGTATAAGAACCACAACTGAGCTAGACACAAGGCCTAGAGCCTGTAGAAGTGCTTGGACCACAAGGAACCACCCAAGATAGTGACACAGGGGACCCACGGGGGACGCGTGCAGTGTGAGAACACAGCCGTGAATCGCCGTTAACTTCTATGAGGAAAGTCGCGGTTGGAATTTTAAAAGGAAAGGACGCTTAGAGGAGGACTTGGAGCAAATCCCTTTAAAACTAGGCAGTTCTAGAGTCAATACCCACGGGAGCACCGGAGTACTCGAGTTACCTCACCCAGGGAAGCCGGGTGCATAGTCGTCGGGTTTCGTCGTCGTTTTCAATGGCGATCTGCTGCAGCAGGCTGCTGGCGGCCAAGTCGAAAGTGTCCGGATGGATCCAAGGGTGGATCAAAGATCTGAAGAACCTGAAAGCAGAGGGGACAGAGTCTGGGTCACTAGCCAGTGACCAGGAAGGCGATGAGCAGATGCCCACCGATGTCGGGTGCTTCAGGTAGGTTGACGGTCGTCTTGACTCTTCAGCCATGAGGTCCAGGAGGCGTCATCGATGACCAGGAGCTCGATTCGAGCTGTCCGACGACGTCTGTCGATTGCTGCGGTGTAGGCGACCGGATTGGACCCAACAAGCCTTGGCAACGGCAAGTCACGTGGAAACAGAGAAAGGACGGTGATGCAGACCAGCAAGGTCTGGGGGACTCACCCAGCGAGGATAAGTCAGGGCACGTCTGGAGCAACCAGGAAAGCCCAAGCAGAAGAAGAGTTGCCTTCTGGAGGGCCCACTAGCCAACGGACTAGCGACCGCGAGGGAGCCTCAAGTGGACGCACTTGGAGCTGGCTCACGGGACACTCGTGGAGTGGAGGCCAGTGATCTTCGGTGCAGTCAGTGCTGGAGGCGGCGGCTACTCGGAGCCCAAAGCACAACTTGTCGGGAGACCAGAAAGAGGATGCACTTGCAAAAGTTCTCGGTGCCCAGGGGTCATGGTTCCACGTTACCCACGATAGCCACGGGCCTCAGCTTCGCTGGGGACTCAGGGCAGCCTCTGGGAAGTCTGGAAATCTACCTCTGGTGTTGCAAAGACTTCGGCGTCCGGCGGGAGCTTCAGCGATGCAAACCGGACAATTGCTTCTTAGGTGCCTGATAAGCAGGGGAGTCACTCCTTGACCCCAAGGGAGATTCTTCAGTCCTCTAATCTTAAAGTAGAGCGTCGAAGGTCCAGGATTCGGCTTCAGAGTTTCGTCCAGGGTAATCTAATGTCCTAAGGACTGGGGTCCCATACTTATACTAAGTTAGGGGTTGGACATACTCTGGGGACCCACCTATGGGAGGGTCAGGGAAGAGGGTGGTTACACCCATTCCCTTTGTCCAGTTTCACGCCAGAGCAGGGGCTGGAAGCCCCTGAACCAGTTTGAACTGGGGTATGCACAGGGACACCAAATGTGCCCCCAGTGCTGGACTTCAAAGCACTCTGAGAGTGCACCCACCCAGCCCCAATACACATCAGCCTGTCTGGGAGTTGGTTACACCTCCCTGCAACAGGAAACCTATTGTCCAGGCCTCCCCCGCTGGAGTTTCGGTCAGCAGCAGGAGGCCAGACCCGTGTCTGTGGCTGCAGCATCCATTTTGTGATGCCAGGGCTCTGTAAAGTTAATACCGTGTATGCCGGTTGGTACATGTCTCTCCCTCTAGAAGGGTGGAATGCTACCCCCGCCGCCAGAACTGGCGGGGGGATAGTATTCCAAGATGTTTGACACCAAACACGACATGTTTCCGTGCAGCCATCCCAAAGTTAGCATTTAACGCGAGGTTATAATGCACTTAAGAGTGTATGGTCAGGCTGCACCACAAACAGCATCAGAGGAGGTACTCCGAATGCTGCAGAGGGGCTCTGCTCATGCAGGGGCACCCTCTCACTAAAAACCAAGCACTCTGCCTTCAGGATTGTCAAGGCCTGCCATAGGAGTGACTTATAGGTTTATATGTGTGTGCAATGGTAGTGATATAGGTAGCCTATACCACTGTAAGGGGTGCATGCACCACCTTACCCAGGCTGCAGTAGCAGACCTGTGGTGTCATTTTGGAGGGCCTTCCAGGGGTGGCACAATACATGCTTCAGCCCCTGGTAGGCCTCTGGGGTACCTATGCCCTGGGTACATAGTATACCATATACTAGGGACTTATAAGGGCACTCCAGAATCCAATCACAGATGTACCTAAGGTACATGGAAACCATTTTAGAGAGGAAGCAGATAGACTGGGGCCCTGAATAGCAAGATCCCAGTCCAACTAAGTCATAAACCAGCAAAACACCAGGAAAAAAGTGGGGGCAACCATATAGTCAGATTCCACCTTCCTACATAACCCCCCCCCCAAACAAAAAGAGATAAGGCTAACCTTGGCCAGTTGAGCCTTTATTGACTAAGTGGCCGTATAAGGAAGTATTTGCACTAGCATGGTTACCCCCTGTCTTATGGTCCACTAAGCCATCCCTCACCCTAAGGGTATGAGAGGGTCTCCACCATGGGGAATCACTACCTGTGGTGTGCTTTGGTAAAGTAAAAGGCTGATGAGGTGTGTGAGTAGGGAAGTGAGACCCTATGAAAGTTGGTCTCAGCTTCCTCAGATCACTGGTCACCATGTATGCCTGTCTTTCCATGACTGAGTTGCACTTTGCTCTAAGGGTCAACCTTTGGCTGCCTACAGCTGGGGGTTGGGTCCCTTTGGGTGGAACACTGGAGGGACATGGCAGGTTTGGAACCTTTTGGTCCCAGGTTTGCCCTTGCCTAACAGAGTCCTTCTGGGGGAGGTCCCTACACAAGGGTATGGGGGATCCCTCAGTGTGTTGAGGAATTTTCACCTGGCTAGGGCTACTAGACTGGGTGCCCCTAATCTGCTGATGGGGGGGTTCCTCTGGACAGGGGGGCCTGTGGGGTCCACTGACCTTTCTGACCTCTGCAGCCCTGGGCTGACTGAGGCAGGGTAGAGAGGGGCAGGTTACCTGCTCCAGACTGGGTACCACCTTGGAAGGGCCCTCTGCCATCAGGGGTGTGGCCAGGCCAGGCCTGACTACCTCTGGGGCAGTTCCTTCACTAGGGGTAGGATCAGTTCCCTGAGGAGGCTGACCCTTTCCTACTGTCTGGGGGGAAGAAGTCTTTTCTTCAACCCTTGTGCTCTCTTTTGGGGGAGAGTGGGCCATTCTTCCAGGCTCCATCTCTCCAAAATTTCCCTGGGCTTGGGCTGTGGCCATCACAGCCCCACTAACTCTTTCAGGGACGCCCAGCATTCTCAGATGGGCTTGGTGTTCAACTTCAGCCCAAGCTGAAAGTTCCAAATCATTGCCCATCAGGCAATCTACAGGCAAGTTGGGGGATACTGCCACTCTTTTTGGGCCTGTGACCCCTTCACAGCTGAGATTGACTATGGCCATGGGGTGATCTGTTCTGACACCATCAATGTTGGTCACCTAGTATTTAAACTCAGGTAAAAGCTGGTGAGGGGGACTAGTTTCCCTGCCACCATGGTGACACTAGCCCCTGTGTCCCTGAATGCCACAGCTTTCTGACCATTAATCATTGGCTCCAGTCTGTACCTGCCCAATGCATTGGGACCCATGGTAAAGGTGGCAAATCCTATACCACCATCAGAGTCTGAGGAGTCTGTTGAGGGGGTCCTGTCTAAACTAGGGCCCACCTCTGTTCCCCTTGCAAAAGCACCTAACTTTTGGGTGCACTACTCCCAACTGGAGGATTACTACTGGTAGTACCAGGAGGGGTGGTAGTATTTGTTGGAGGAACATTTTCTTTATTGCCAATCCTGGGGCAACTGGGATCAGTTTTCCAGTGTCCAGGCTTTTTACAGACATGGCAATATGGTTTCTTTTCAGGAGAGGAAGGAGTTTGGGGCCCACCCCCAGTAGAGGACTTTTGGGGCCCTATAGTGGATTTATCCTTAGATTTATCCCCACCTTTCTCTTGGGACTTGGTAGAATCTTTCTTCTGGTCACCACCCTGATTCTTAGGCCTCACCCTGGTTCTGACCCATTTCTCTGCCTTCTTTCCCAATTCTTGGGGAGAGGTCAGATCAGAGTCCACCAGGTACTGGTGTAAAAGCTGGTTTTGACAATTATTAAGGATCTGCTCCCTCATAATCAAATTGTACAATCCTAAAAAGTCATGCACCTTGCTGCCATGTATCCAACCTTTCAGAGCCTTAGTAGCACAATCTACAAAGTCAACCCAGTCTTGAGTCTGAGCCTTTTGGGTATCTTTGAACTTCAACCTATACTGTTCAGTGGTTAGGCCAAACCCATCAATCAGAGCACTCTTCAAGACTTTGTAATTGTCAGCATCCTCTTCTCTAACAGTGAGGAGCTTATCTCTACCTTTGTCTGCAAAGGAGAGCCACAAGATTGCTGCCCACTGCTCCTGAGGGACCCTCTGTACTTTACAGGCCCTCTCCAGTGCAGAAATCCATTTGTGGATGTCATCCCCACTCTGGTAGGGAGGGACAATCTTGCTCAGGTTTCTATGGTCATAAGACCTTTCCCTACCACTAGGGAAGTTGCTGCCACCATGGGACTCTAGTCCCAACTTTTTCTTTGCCTTTCAAGCTCTAGGGACTCCTGTATATAGCCAACTGTTCTCTTCTGAGTCTCAACTGAGCTTCCCCATATCTTGAGCAGTCTCTCTTTCCTCTCATTGGAGGATTCCCTCCTATGAGAGGAAACAGAGGTCCCTACTGAGGTGTCAGAGTGGTTAGACTCCTGAGAAGGAGATCTAGACCTTCTAGGCACACTGACAACTCTTCCTGCTGGGACAAAGGTGAAGTCATTCTGATCCTCCTCTTCATCCACAGGAATAGCTGGGTTTTCCAGGTCAAGGTCATTTTCACCTTCCTGGCCAGTTTCAGAGGGGGGGTCCTGGGTGATGTCACCCCTGGCCCCTTCCTCATCTTCTGCCCCACCCTCTCTGCCTACCCCTTCAGGCCCTATGGGTCTTCTGAGATCATCCAGCAGGAGCATCTCCATGAGACATTGGGTGTTGGCACTTTTGCCTGTCTTCAGCTTCCTAACCTTGCACAACTCTCTCAATTCCATGAATGGGAGGTTGTCATATTTGGATGGCAGGAGCCCACTGGTTCCTGGCAGGGACCTACTGATTCCTGGTCCTGAAGACATTACTAGTGAGGTGTGGTGTATGCACTACCTACTCTAGTGTGGCCTACTAAACGCTCTTGAGTTGTAGAAAAGGGTGTGCTATCCCTTAACACACAACTCTAAGTTCAGTAGAACTTACTGTATACTAAGCTTGTATTTATATGTACCTAAGGTACCTTTAGTGGTTTTCAGTTGATCAATTCAATTGAGATTATCTGGTAAAACAATAGCAAGCTGGAATCCCACACGCTGCACACCAATGTGAGAAGTTGGCCTGGTATATGCTGTCCACTAATTATAGTGGGCACCTTGCACCAGTCCAAACAACCCCAAATTGGAATTAGGTTAAAGACAACCTTTATTTAAAGCTATCCTAGTGGTAGCTATGGAGAGCAGCCTTCAGGCTAAGTCTTGAAGGAATGTAAAGCAGCTTGTTTTACCAGTCTATAATCTCTTGAGTGACCAAATGAAAGAGGACCACACCAGGTATATATTTAAAATATATGTATTTAGTCTTAAACACACCCCTCTAGTCTCTTTATGAGGCTAGAGTTCGAAGTACATACTTTACAAGTCAAATATCAACAGTAATAGCACAAATACACGTTTGAGCCCTAGGGGCGTACCAAACCATATACTAAAATAGTGGTATAAGAACCACGACTGAGCTAGACACAAGGCCTAGACCCTGTAGAAGTGCTTGGACCACAAGGAACCACCCAAGGTAGTGACACAGGGGACCCACGGGGGATGCGTGCAGTGTGAGAACACAGCCGCGAATCGCCGTTAACTTCTATGGGGAAAGTCGCGGTTGGAATTTTAAAAGGAAAGGACGCTTAGAGGAGGACTTGGAGCAAATCCCTTTAGAACTAGGCAGTTCTAGAGTCAATACCCACGGGAGCACCGGAGTACTCGAGTTACCGCACCCAGGGAAGCCGGGTGCATAGGTGTCTTTTGTCGTCGCGTTTCGTCGTTGTTTTCAATGGCGATCTGCTGCAGCAGGCTGCTGGCGGCCAAGTCGAAAGTGTCCAGGTGGATCAAAGATCTGAAGAACCTGAAAGCAGAGGGGACAGAGTCTGGGTCACTAGCCAGTGACCAGAAAGGCGATGAGCAGATGCCCACCGATGTCGGGTGCCTCAGGTAGGTTGACGGTTGTCTTGACTCTTCAGCCATGAGGTCCAGGAGGCGTCGACGACGACCAGGAGCTGGATTCGAGCTGTCCCACGACGTCTATCGATTGCTGCGGTGTCGGAGACCAGATTGGACCCAACAAGCCTTGGCAACGGCAAGTCACGTGGAAACAGAGAAAGGACGGTGATGCAGACCAGCAAGGTCTGGGGGACTCACCCAGCAAGGGAAAGTCAGGGCACGTCTGGAGCAACCAGGAAAGCCCAAGCAGAAGAAGAGTTGCCTTCGGGAGGGCCCACTAGCCAACGGACTAGCGACCGCGAAGGAGCCTCGAGTGGACGTACTTGGAGCTGGCTCACGGGACACTCGTGGAGTGGAGGCCAGTGATCTTCGGCGCAGTCGGTGCTGGAGGCGGGGGCTACTCGGAGCCCAAAGCACAACTTCGTGGGAGACCAGGAAGAGGATGCACTTGCAAACGTTCTTGGTGCCCAGGGGTCACGGTTCGACATTACCCACGATAGCCATGGGCCTCAGCTTCGCTGGGGACTCAGGGCAGCCTCGGGGAAGTCTGGAAATCTACCTCTGGTGTTGCAAAGACTTCGGCGTCCGGCGGGAGCTTCAGCGATGCAGACCGGACAATTGCTTCTTAGGTGCCTGCCAAGCAGGGGAGTCACTCCTTGACCCCAAGGGAGATTCTTCAGTCCTCTAATCTTAAAGTAGAGCGTCGAAGGTCCAGGATTCGGCTTCAGAGTTTCGTCCAGGGTAATCTAAAGTCCTAAGGACTGGGGTCCCATACTTATACTAAGTTAGGGGGTTGGACATACTCTGGGGACCCACCTATGGGAGGGTCAGGGAAGAGGGGTGGTTACACCCATTCCCTTTGTCCAGTTTTGCACCAGAGCAGGGGCTGGAAGCCCCTGAACCAGTTTGAACTGGGGTATGCACAGGGACACCAAATGTGCCCCCAGTGCTGGACTTCAAAGCACTCTGAGAGTGCACCCACCCAGCCCCAATACACATCAGCCTGTCTGAGAGGTGGTTACACCTCCCTGCAACAGGAAACCTATTGTCCAGGCCTCCCCTGCTGGAGTTTCGGTCAGCAGTAGAAGGCCAGACCCGTGTCTGTGGCTGCAGCATCCATTTTGTGATGCCAGGGCTCTGTAAAGTTAATACCGGGTATGCCGGTTGGTACATGTCTCTCCCTCTAGAAGGGTGGAATGCTACCCCCGCCGCCAGACCTGGCGGGGGGTAGTATTCCAAGATGTTTGACACCAAACACGACATGTTTCCGTGCAGCCATCCCAAAGTTAGCATTTAACGCGAGGTTATAATGCACTTAAGAGTATATGGTCAGGCTGCACCACAAACAGCATCAGAGGAGGTACTCCGAATGCTACAGAGGGGCTCTGCTCATGCAGGGGCACCCTCTCACATAAGAACCAAGCACTCTGCCTTCAGGATTGTCAAGGCCTGCCATAGGAGTGACTTATAGGTTTATATGTGTGTGCAATGGTAGTGATATAGGTAGCCTATACCACTGTAAGGGGTGCATGCACCACCTTACCCAGGCTGCAGTAGCAGACCTGTGGTGTCATTTTGGAGGGCCTTCCAGGGGTGGCACAATACATGCTTCAGCCCCTGGTAGGCCTCTGGGGTACCAATGCCCTGGGTACATAGTATACCATATACTAGGGATTTATAAGGGCACTCCAGAATCCAATCACAGATGTACCTAAGGTACATGGAAACCATTTTAGAGAGGAAGCAGCTAGGCTGGGGATCTGAATAGCAGGATCCCAGTCCAACTAAGTCATAAACCAGCAAAACACCAGGAAAAAAGTGGGGGCAACCATATAGTCAGATTCCACCTTCCTACACACATGAGCACAGGTGTCAGAGCTGGTTAGAGGTCAACACGAGGACTGGCGTCAGAGCTGGTTAGAGGTGCACATGAGGACAGGCGTCAGAGCTGGTTGGAGGTGCACTTGAGGACAGGCGTCAGAGCTGGTTAGAGGCGCGTATGAGGACAGGCCTCAGAGCTGGTTAGAGGTGCACTCAATGACAGGTGTCAGAGCTGTTTAGAGGTGCACACGAGGACAGGCGTCAGAGCTGGTTGGAGGTGTACTCTAGGAGTACGCATCAGAGCTGGTTAGAGGTGCACATGAGCACAGGCGTCAGAGCTGGTTAGAGGTCAACACGAGGACTGGCGTCAGAGCTGGTTAGAGGTGCACATGAGGACAGGCGTCAGAGCTGGTTAGAGGTCAACACGAGGACTGGCGTCAAGCTGGTTAGAGGTGCACATGAGGACAGGCATCCGAGCTGGATAAAGGTGCACTCAATGACAGGCGTCAGAGCTGGCTAGAGGCGCGCATGAGGACAGGCATCAGAGATGGTTAGAGGTGCACAGGAGGACAGACATCAGAGCCAATTAGAGGTGCACACAAGGACAGGCATCAGAGCCGGTTAGAGGCGCACACGAGGACAGCCATCAGGGCTGGTTAGAGGTGCACACGAGGACAGGCATCAGGGCGGGTTAGAAGTGCACACAAGGAGAGGCATCAGAGCTGGTTACAGGCACGCATGAGGAAAGGAATGAGAGCAGGTCAGAGGTGAACGCGAGGACAGGCATCAGAGCTGGTTACAGGTGCACACGAGGACAGGAGTCAGAGCTGGTTAGAGGTGCACACGAGGACAGTCATCTGAGCTGGTTAGCGGTGCACACAAGGACAGTCGTCACAGCTGGTTGGAGGTGCACTCGAGGACAGGCATCAGAGCTGGTTAGAAGTGCACTCGAGGACAAGCATCAGAGCTGATTAGTGGTGTGCACAAGGACAGGCATCAGAGCTGGTTAGAAGTGCACTAGAGGACAGGCATCAGAGCTGGTTAGTGGTGTGCACGAGGACAGGCATCAGAGCTGGCTAGAGGCGCACATGAGAACAGGCATCACAGCTGGTTAGAGGTGCACACAATGAGGTTAGAGCTGGTTGGAGGTGCACTTGAGGACAGGCGTCAGAGCTGGTTGGAGGTGCATTCGAGGACAGGTGTCAGAGCTGGTTAGTGGTGCACACGAGGACATGTGCCAGAGCTGGTTAGAGGTGCACACAAATACAGGCATCAGACATGGTTGGAGGTGCACTCGAGGACAGGCGTCAGTGCTAGTTAGAGGTACACCCGAGGACAGGCTTCAGAGCTGGTTAGAGGTGCGCACAAGGACAACCATCAGAGCTGGTTGGAGGTGCACTCGAGGACAGGCGTCAGAGCTGGTTAGACGTGCACACGAGGACAGGCATCAGAGCTAGTTAGAAGTGCACTCGAGGACAGGGGTCAGAGCTGGTTGGAGGTGCACTCGAGGACAGGCGTCAGAGCTAGTTAGTGGTGCACCCGAGGACAGGCGTCAGAGCTAGTTAGAGGTGCACTCAAGGACAGGCATTAGAGCTGGTTAAAGGTGCACATGAGGACAGGCGTCAGAGCTGGTTGGAGGTGCACATGAGGACAGGCGTCAGAGCTGGTTAGTGGTGCACACGAGGACAAGCGTCAGGGCTGGTTGGAGGTGCACTCCAGGACAGGCATCAGAGCTGGTTAGTGGTGCACACGAGGACAAATGTCAGAGCTGGTTAGAGGTGCACACGAGGACAGGCGTCAGAGCTATTTAGAGGTGCACTCGAGGACAGGCATCCGAGCTGGTTAGAGGTGCACTTGAGGACAGGCGTCAGAGCTGGTTGGAGGTGCGCACGACGACAGGCATCAGAGCTGGTTAGCGTTGCACACGAGGACAGGCGTCAGGGCTGGTTGGAGGTGCACACGAGGACAGGCATCAGAGCTGGTTAGAGGTGCACACGAGGGCAGGCGTCACAGCTGGTTAGAGGTGCACGCGAGGACAGGCGTCAGAGCTGGTTGGAGGTGCACTCGAGGACAGGCATCAGAGCTGGTTAGAGGTGCACACGAGGACAGGCGTCAAAGCTGTTTAGAGGTGCACACGAGGACAGGCATCAGAGCTAGTTAGAGGTCCCCATGAGGACAGGCGTCAGAGCTGTTTGAGGTGCACATGAGGACAGGCATCTGACCTGGTTAGAGGTGCACTTGAGGACAGGCGTCAGAGCTGGTTGGAGGTGCGCACGACGACAGGCATCAGAGCTGGTTAGAGTTGCACACGAGGACAGGCATCAGGGCTGGTTGGAGGTGCACTCGAGGACAGGCATCAGAGCTGGTTAGAGGTGCACACGAGGACAGGCGTCACAGCTGGTTAGAGGTGCACGCGCGGAGAGGTGTCAGAGCTGGTTCGAGGTGCGCATGAGGACAGTCATCAGAGCTGGTTAGAGGTGCACACAGGGACAGGTATCAGAGCTGGTTAGAGGTCCACACAGGGACAAGCATCAGAGATGGTTAGAGGTGTGCATGAGAGCATGCATCAGAGCTGGTTAGAGGTGCACAGGAGGACAAACATCAGAGCGAATTAGAGGTGCACACAAGGACAGGCATCAGAGCTGGTTAGAGGCGGGCACGAGGACAGGCATCAGAGCCGGTTAGAGGTGCGCACGAGGACAGGCATCCGAGCTGGTTAGAGGCGCGCATGAGGACAGAAATGAGAGCCGGTTAGTGGTGCACGCGAGGACAGGCATCAGAGCTGGTTAGAGGTGCACTCAAGGACAGGCATCAGACCTGGTTAGAGGTGCACACGAGTACAGTCATTAGAGCCGGTTAGAGGTGCACATGAGGAGCGCAGATGAGGACAGGCATCAGAGCTGGTTAGCGGTGCACATGAGAACAGGCAACAAAGCTGGTTAGAGGCGCACATGAGGAGCGCACATGAGGACAGGCATCAGAGCTGGTTAGCGGTGCACACAAGGACAGGCGTCAGAGCTGGTTAGAGGTGCACTCGAGGACAAGCATTGTAGGAGAGAAGGATCTGCCTCTTATGGTTACCCCCACTTTTTGCTGATGTATCACTGTTTTTGACTTAGACTGACTGGGATCCTGCTATTCAGGACCCCAGTCTATCTGCTTTCTTCTGTAAATTGATTGCATGTACTTTAGGTACACTCCAGATTGGATTCTGGGGTACCCTTATCAGTCCCTAGTATATGGTACACCATGTACCCAGGGCATAGGTACCCCAGAGGCCTCCCAGGGGCTGAAGCATGTATTGTGCCACCCCTGAGAGGCCATTCAAAATGACACCACAGGTCTGCTACTGCAGCCTGTGTAAGGAGGTGCATGCACCCCTTACTTAGATATAGGTTACCTATATCTATTCTAAATCACTGCACATATAAACCTATCAGTCATCCCTATGGCAGGCCTTATCAATCCTGAAGGCAGGGTGCTGGGTTTTGTGTGAGAGGGTGCCCCTGCATGAGCAGGGCCCCTCTGCAGCCTTCGGAACCTATTCTCCGGGGTTGTCTGTGATGCAGCCAACCATATATACTTAAGTGCATTATAAACGCGGTAAATGCTAACTTTAAAACGGCTCCTTAGAAACATGTCGTGTTTGCTGTCAAACACCTTGGAATCATACCTCCACACTAGTAACTGGTGTGGGAGGTATGATTCCACCCTTGTAGAACCACTACTATGGGTCACCGGTCTACCCGGTACCAGCTTTCTCGACCTGGGCAGCACAAAATGGATGCTGCCAGCCACAGACACGAGTCTGCCCTCCTGCTGCTGAGCCAAGCTCGAGCAGAGGAAGGCCTGACAATAGGTGTCCTGTCACAGGGAGGTGTGACCACCTCCCAGACAGGGTTTAGTGTATTGGGGCTGGGTGGGTGCAGTCTTAGAGTGCCAGAAAGTCTGCACTGGGGGCACATTTGGTGTCCCCGTACATAGTCCAGCTCAAACCAGTTCTGGGAGCCATTGGCTCCTGCTCTGGCGCGAAACTGGACAAAGGACATGGGAGTAGCCACCCCTCTGTCCTGCCCCTCCCCTAGGAGGGTCCCCAGAGTCAGTCCAACCCCTTCCCTGGGTATAAAGTGGGAAACCTGATTACAGGACTTTGGATTTTACCTGGACTAAACTCTGCAACAGAAACCAAGTACTTCGAAGGTCTACACTTCGCTGGACGACAGAAGAATCTCCCTTGGAGTAAAGGAGTTACTCCCCTGCAGCAGCAGGCACCTAGACGCATCTGACCGGTTTGCATCTCCCGAGCTCCTGAGGACTCTGAAGATTTCTGCAACACAGGAGGTGGGTTCCCGAGCGTCCCTGAGGTTGATCTGCTCTCTCAGCAATCCTGAGAGCAGTATCCCTCGTGGGGACCGTGCAACCTGAACCCCTGTGCACCATGTACTTTTGCAGCAGCATATGCTTGTTGGCGATCCCTGAGGCTGTGCTTTGGACTACGTGTAGTCCCGACCCCGAGCAGCATTTCCACTGAAGATCTTTGGCCTCCACTCCACGAGTTCTCTGTGGGCTGGTGCTTTGTGAATTCGCTCGAGGTCCCCTCGCGATCCCTGGTCCATTGGCCTGTGGGTCCTGGCGAGGGTCACTTTGATTTTCCTTGGGCTTCCAGGTTGCTCCAGACATGCCCTGACTCCCCATAGCGTGGAGAGTCTCCTGGACCTTACTGGTCCACACCGTAACCTGTTTCCTCTGCCCACATGGGTTGCTTTTGCCAAGGCTTGTTGGTGTTCAATCCGGACACTGACCCCTCAGCACTCAACATCCTTTGTGGGACAGCTCACCTTCAGACTTTGGTTGTCGTCGACATCTCCTGGTCCCCGTGGCTGCAGAGTCAAGCATCCTATCTTCACACCTGAAGCACCCGACATCGGTGGGCATTTGTCTACCGAGCCCCTGGTCACCCTGAAGTGACCCAGACTCTGTCCCCTCTGCTTTCAGGTTCTTCTCACCTTGGATCCAGGCTTGGATTCCACCGGACACTTTTCATCTTCTCGGCAGCAGCACTTCTTCGCATCACGCCATTGAAAACGACGAGGGTTTCCGACACCACTTGACTCCTATGCACCCGGCTCCTCTGGGATAGGTAACACGGGTACCTAGGTACTCACAAGGGTGCTGGCCTTAGAACCTTCCACGTTCCAAAGGGTTTGCTTGAATTCCTCTCCGAAGTGTCCTTAAACAGTAATTTTCCAACTGCGACTTTCCCATAGAGTTGTACGGAGCACGCGTCTGTGTTCCCACACTGCACCCGTCCTCCGTGGGCTCCCTGTGTCACTCCTTTGGGTGGTTCCTTGGGGTCCCAGCGATTCTACGTGCTCTAGGCACTGTGTCTAGTGAAGTCGTTGTTGTTATACCATTTTTTTTGTATATGGTTCGGTCTCCCCCCCTGGAGCCCGCTGTGTATTGCACTGTTTACTGCCGTTCTATTGATTAAGTATTTTGTGCTTTATGTTCTAATCTCGCATAGAGATTAGTAGAGAGTGTTTAGTAATAAATACATATTTTTTATATAACACTTGTGTGGTTCTCCTTTCATTTGATCACTCAGGAGGTTCTGTTCTGGTAAAACAAGCTGCTTTACATTCCTTCAAGACTTAGCCTGAAGGCTGCTCTCCATAGCTACCACTAGGATAGCTTTCTTTAAAGGTTATCTTTGACCTAATCACCATAAGGGTCGTTTGGACTGGTGCAAGGTGCCCACTTTAATTAGTGGACAGCATATACCAGGCCAACTTCTCACAAGCATCAGAGCTGTTTAGAGGTGCACACGAGGACAGGCATCAGAGCTGGTTAGAGGTGCACACAGGGACAGGCATAAGAGCTGGTTAGAGGTGCACACAAGGACAGGCGTCAGAGCTGGTTAGAGGTGCACTCGAGGACAAGCATCAGAGCTGGTTAGAGGTGCACACAAGGACAGTCATCAAAGCTGGTTTGAGGTGCATATGTGGACAGGCATCAGAGCTAGTTAGAGGTGCGCACAAGGACAGGCATCAGAGCTGGTTAGAGGTGCACACGAGGACAGGCATCGGAGCTAGTTGGTGGTGCACACGAGAACAATCAGAGCCGGTTAGAGGTGCACCCGAGGACAGTCGTCAGAGCTGGTTAGAGGTGCACACGAGGACAGGGGTCAGAGCTGGTTAGTTGTGCACACAAGGACAGTCATCAGAGCTGGTTCGAGGTGCGCACGAGGACAGGCGTCAGAGCTAGTTAGAGGTGCACTCGAGGCAGGCGCCAGAGCTGTGGTAAAGGTGCACTCGAGGACAGGCGCCAGAGCTGGTTAGAGGTGCACACGAGGACAGGCATCAGAGCTGGTTGGAGGTGCACTTGAGGACAGGCGTCAGAGCTGGTTAGAGGTGCACACGAGGCCAGCATCAGAGCTGGTTAGAGGTGGACACGAGGACAGGCGCCAGAGCTGGTTAGAGTTGCACGCAAGGACAGGCGTCAGAGCTTGTTAGAAGTGTACTCAAGACAGGCATCAGAGCTTTGGTAGAGGTAATTAGGTTCTGAAAAGGAGCATACAATTGAACGTAATACCTTCATTAATTATGCACAAGCATGTAATTAAACATCTTTTTTTCTTTTTCCTTTCTTTCCCCCAAATTATACAAAATGTAATGGGATCCACAAAATACATGCAAAAATGGAGAGCAAGGAGTCTTGGGATTTCTTATTTTCAATTATTCTTTATTTGTAGTCAAATGCATCAGCCCAGCCAACGCGTTTCGTCCAACGTGGACTTCATCAGGGTTGGAATTGTCTTTTTGAAGATCACCAAGATGTTTCTCTATTATAACCACCGTAGCGTCTGTTAGATAAAGACTTTGAAGGAATTAATGCCTTCGATTCATATTAAGATTATCGTACTGATGATCACCTAGAAGCTTAAATTATTGCCAGATGTAGTGTCAATGCGCTGGTGATCACCGTCGCGTCCGTTCAATAAAATCTTAAAAGGATAATTGCCTTAGATCATTGCTAGCATGTTATCCGCTCGGGTGTGTGAGGCAGTCTGTCTATCCGTGGTAGAGGTGCACACGAGGACAAGCGTCAGAGCTGGTTAGAGGTGCACTTGAGGACAGGCGTCAGAGCTGGTCAGAGGTGCACACGAGGACAGGCGTCAGAGTTAGTTAGAGGTGCACTCAAAGATAGGCGTCAGAGCTGGTTGGAAGTGCACTCGAGGACAGGAGTCAGAGTTAGTTAGAGGTGCACTCGAAGACAGGCGTCAGAGGTGGTTGAAGGTGCACTCGAGGACAGACTCAGAGCTGGTTAGAGGTGCACTCGAGGACAAGCATCAGAGCTGGTTAGAAGTGCACACGAGGACAGGCGTCAGAGCTGGTTAGAGGTGCCCACGAGGACAGGCATCAGAGCTGGTTAGAGGTGCACACGAGGACAGGCATCGGAGCTGGTTGGTGGTGCACACGAGAACAATCAGAGCCGGTTAGAGGTGCACCCGAGGACAGTCGTCAGAGCTGGTTAGAGGTGCACACGAGGACAGGGGTCAGAGCTGGTTAGTTGTGCACACAAGGACAGTCATCAGAGCTGGTTCGAGGTGCGCACGAGGACAGGCGTCAGAGCTAGTTAGAGGTGCACTCGAGGCAGGCGCCAGAGCTGTGGTAAAGGTGCACTCGAGGACAGGCGCCAGAGCTGGTTAGAGGTGCACACGAGGACAGGCATCAGAGCTGGTTGGAGGTGCACTTGAGGACAGGCGTCAGAGCTGGTTAGAGGTGCACACGAGGACAGGCATCAGAGCTGGTTAGAGGTGGACACGAGGACAGGCGCCAGAGCTGGTTAGAGTTGCACACAAGGACAGGCGTCAGAGCTTGTTAGAAGTGTACTCAAGACAGGCATCAGAGCTTTGGTAGAGGTAATTAGGTTCTGAAAAGGAGCATACAATTGAACGTAATACCTTCATTAATTATGCACAAGCATGTAATTAAACATCTTTTTTTTCTTTTTCCTTTCTTTCCCCCAAATTATACAAAATGTAATGGGATCCACAAAATACATGCAAAAATGGAGTGCAAGGAGTCTTGGGATTTCTTATTTTCAATTATTCTTTATTTGTAGTCAAATGCATCAGCCCAGCCAACGCGTTTCAGTCCAACGTGGACTTCATCAGGGTTGGAATTGTCTTTTGAAGATCACCAAGATGTTTCTCTATTATAACCACCGTAGCGTCTGTTAGATAAAGACTTTGAAGGAATTAATGCCTTCGATTCATATTAAGATTATCGTACTGATGATCACCTAGAAGCTTAAATTATTGCCAGATGTAGTGTCAATGCGCTGGTGATCACCGTCGCGTCCGTTCAATAAAATCTTAAAAGGATAATTGCCTTAGATCATTGCTAGCATGTTATCCGCTCGGGTGTGTGAGGCAGTCTGTCTATCCGTGGTAGAGGTGCACACGAGGACAAGCGTCAGAGCTGGTTAGAGGTGCACTCGAGGACAGGCGTCAGAGCTGGTCAGAGGTGCACACGAGGACAGGCGTCAGAGTTAGTTAGAGGTGCACTCAAAGATAGGCGTCAGAGCTGGTTGGAAGTGCACTCGAGGACAGGCGTCAGAGTTAGTTAGAGGTGCACTCGAAGACAGGCGTCAGAGGTGGTTAGAGGTGCACACTACGACAGGCGTCAGAGATGGTTGAAGGTGCACTCGAGGACAGACTCAGAGCTGGTTAGAGGTGCACTCGAGGACAAGCATCAGAGCTGGTTAGAAGTGCACACGAGGACAGGCGTCAGAGCTGGTTAGAGGTGCCCACGAGGACAGGCATCAGAGCTGGTTAGAGGTGCACATGAGGACAGGCGTCAGAGCTGGTTAGAGGTGCACATGAGGACAGGCGTCAGAGCTGGTTAGAGGTGCCCACGAGGACAGGCATCAGAGCTGGTTAGAGGTGCACATGAGCACAGGCGTCAGAGCTGGTTGGAGGTGCACTCGAGGACAGGCATCAGAGCTGGTTAGAGGTGCACACGGGGACAGGCGTCAGAGCTGGTTGGAGGTGCACTCGAGGACAAGCATCAGAGCTGGTTAGAGGTGCACACGAGGACAGGCAGCAGAGCTGGTTAAAGGTGCACTCAATGACAGGCGTCAGAGCTGGTTAGAGGTGCACACGAGGACAGGCGTCAGAGCTGGTTAAGGTGCACTCAATGACAGGTGTCAGAGCTGGTTAGAGGTGCACACGAGGACAGGCGTCAGAGCTGGTTAGAGGTGCACATGAGGACAGGCGTCAGAGCTGGTTGGAGGTGCACTCGAGGACAGGCATCAGAGCTGGTTAGAGGTGCACACGAGGACAGGCGTCAGAGCTGGTTAGAGGTGCACTCGAGGAAAAGCATCAGAGCTGGTTAGAGGTGCACACGAGGACAGGCATCAGAGCTGGTTAAAGGTGTGTTAGACCTGTCAGCCCTAGGGTGGGCTTGCCCTGTTTTTTTCCCTTTTGCGCCTCATTTTTGCCACCGTATTTTTACTGGACCTAGGTCTCCGGGCGCCTTACCACTGCTAACCAGTGCTGAGGTGCAGGTGCTCTCTCACTCAAGATGGCTGCCACAGGCCCCTGCTACTGCAGAGTGGCCTTGCACACATACACACTAGTAGCCAGGGTCAGGCTGGGACATAGGGATACAGTATCCATCCCGTCCCCGCCTCTGGGCCACATAGCCAGACATGGTGGAAGGTTCCAGAACCTTCCGGGCTGTGGGAGGAGTTATGTTTTGCCGCCTTTAGGAGGGTCACCTGACTTAGGGGTATAAGAGGTTTGGAGGGAAATCTTTTAGTCAGTTGGGGCACCACTGATCCTGGGAGAACCTCTGCCGGAGTACAGGCTGTAGGGCCTAGGGGGGAGACCTACACTACTGCTGCTGACAAGGCTTAGGCACTGCTGTAGTAAGTTAGCTGAGGAACGCCCACCACCCACTGACCTTGCCCAGCGTGAGGGGACCCAGGGAACCACCTTCAGCGTGCTGGGAAGTACCATCCAGCACCCCAAGAACCACCAACTCATTCCCTCCCTCATAAGAAGAAACTCACAAGAAGAAACCCCCAAGGAACTGCCGCCAGTAACCTTGAATTGTAAGGCCTGACCGACCAGCAAGGCCAGAAACCTGAACTGCCAAACTGGGGATCACCAGGTAAAGCGCCGTGCCCTGAAGCGCTAGACCTTCACCCCCTATCTAATCCTGCCTGCTGCTGGGCTGTCCCCAAAACCCTTTCCAGTCAGCCCCTGCCAGCCTGCCGCCAGCGCGCGCACCACGCCGCACCTCCACGTGGGAGGAATCACTCTGCAGCCACTGACCTCGTGGCTGGGATTTGCCCTTGCGGCCGTCGCCGCGTGTGAGGAGCTGCGGGGGTAGCGAGGCCCTCCCCGAGGCCGGGGAGGTGAGGTGCGCCGTCCGCGCCCCCCACCGAAGGTCCGGAGTGTGGGAGATCACCGCCGCGGCCCAAGGGCCCTCGCGAAGAAGTTGCAGCCGAAAAATCACCGCCGCGGCCCAGGTGAGAGCCAGAGGCCTACAACCCCCGTAGACGCCGTTGCTAGGCGACCGGGGACGCCGACCGCGTCATCGGCCGCGCCCCCGGGAAGGCCGCACAACGATTTGGCGCCGGCTCCCGCCACGCACCCAGCGCTGACGGAAGCCGCAGAGGAGCGCCGCGTCAACAGAGGGAGGCGGGAAGCCGGCCGGAGAGGACTGCCGGCTCCCGCTCCCTTCCCCGCAATCGCCCCATCTGACCACGGGGGCCGGAGGAGAGCGATACCGGCCCCCCAAAGACTCGCAATTCCGGCCGGAAGGCCGAGGACCCCAGTCCGGGCCCCGCCCTGCAAAACACGGGCCGGCCCAGAACGGAGTCAGTCGCGCTGGAGAGCGACCAACGGAAACACTGCAGGTGAGCCCGGGAGGCCCCTAGGGCACGCAAGAACGCCACTGGGGGCCGGGGGCCACCATTACCCTGTTGATAACAAGGGGGAAGCCATCAATCACTATACCCCCGAGGCGAGGCCCCGGAGAGGAGTGGGCCTGGCCTAAATTAACCCCTGAGAGACACAGAAGTCCTCATTTACAGGAAAGCCCCAGAGAAAAGGACATGTTGAGGGGTTCCCTAAGTTGTTCACCAGTCTCATTGTTACACCTGCTGTAATTACTGTCTAGGCCTGATGCATATGCTTATAATTGCAAAGTCTTTACCTAGTGTGAAGGTGATTAATTGAATTGAGCTGAAGTGTACACCGCCAAGAGTTGAAGTGTTTTATGTTGCAGGTGTACCGGAGTTGCGACGCCCACTGTACTGAATGTGGGTGCGCCTAGATTAATGCAGGCCCTGTTTGAAATGTAACGTGAAATGCCCTTTATAAGTGATTGAATATTCATGAGGTGAACTGCATGTTTTAGGCCCATGTTTTATTATTGCACCCGGTGATCATTATTGGTGCTACGTTTAGGAGATGATTCCTGCGGCCTTTTAGTGGCCTACAATGTTGATGAGCTATGATGCTTTAATGAAATTACGCACCAGTTGAGTAATGCAATGACTTTAAATGTTGACCTGAATTAATCTGCCTCATCTGATGCTGCATTGAGTTATATAAAAGATCTTGTTTTTGAATACACAAGCCTGGTGTGGTGTCACGTTATTGCGTCCGCATTCCTGAGTCAAAGTGAGAGTGTGCTGCACAACTGCCTTACACATTGCCTTCGGGTGCTTTCCCGCCTCGCGCCATGCTACCGTGCCGGACTCGGTAAACCCGTTTCCAACATTGGTGTTCAGCGGTGGGATAAGGACTGGTGTTTGTGCAGCACCCTACAGTGACTCAGTGTGCGCCGCAATTGGACACCTATTGAAATGCAAGCGCTAAGAATTCTTTTGTGATTGCCTGATTGTGTACATTCCTGCGTTAGACTTGCTACCTACAGTCTAGAACCCTTTCCCTAAATTGTCTGGGGC
Organism: Calotriton arnoldi; assembly: GCA_963921515.1. Taxonomy (NCBI): domain Eukaryota; kingdom Metazoa; phylum Chordata; class Amphibia; order Caudata; family Salamandridae; genus Calotriton; species Calotriton arnoldi. The sequence goes on along the minus strand of CAWUFW010003322.1, from coordinate 1,566,565 downwards.
CCCACCTAGCAGGATGGAGTTTGAGTTGGCCAACCTAGAAAGGTATACGGTGACACAGCTCAAGGAGTTCTGTCTAGAGAGGGGGTGTCCGTCAAGCGAGGCGCCAGGAAAGAGGTGCTTCAGAAAGCTTTGAGGGCATGGGTAATGGCCCACCCGGGGGAAGAGGGGACGAGGAGCAGAGGGAGGCAGACGACCCAGGAGAACTGGACCTACTGCACATTGACGTTAGCGAGAATGTGTTGCCAGGAAGACGTTCCAGGGCAGGCAGTAGTGCGTCAGGGGGAGTTTGTCTGCAGAGGAATTTGAAGACAGGAGGGAGGAGAGGCAATTGAGGTTAGAACTTGCTAGGATGGACAGGGAGCGAGAACAGGCAAGGCTAGCCATGGAAGAAAGGAAGCTTGCGCATGAGCTTAGCCTGAAGGAATTAGAGCTCCGAGCCTTGCAGATGGAGATGCAGGGCAACTTGAATGGTGGCAGCGTACCTGCTGGGGTTCCACAGGAGCCCAAGTTCTATCTACCTAGAGAGGTGATAACCAGTTTTAGTGTGGGAGATGACATCGATAAGTGGTTGGCGGCGTACGAGGTATCTTTGGTGGCCCATAGGGTTCCTGAGAGCTACTGGGGGGAGGTCTCTACAGGTACATACCTCCACCAGTAAGGGACACACTTTTGACCTTGGATAAGGGGATCAGACCAACTACCCTATCATGAAGGAGGCCCTGCTTAAGAAGTTTGGCCTCACCCCAGAGAAGTACCGCCAAAAGTTCCGCAACAGCCACAAGCTTCACACACAAAACTGGGTGGATTTTTTTGATTATGCCCGGAAGGCATTGGAGGGTTGGGTGCGTGGCAGCAACATTGATGATTACAAAGGGCTGTACGACCTGTTCTTGAGAGAGCACCTCCTAGAGAAATGTTTTCCGGAGCTGCGCCAGTACTTGGTGGACCGCAAGCTGACCAATCCGAGGGAGCTTGCGGAGGAGGCAGACACGTGGGTCAGCACTCGGGTGTCCCACAAGGGAGCCGGGGCGGACCCCCGAAAGGTGGACAGGGGTTCCCCCAGAAGAAAGAGGGGGAGATAAAAGGAGGGAGTTCTTTAAAGGCTCCCAAAATAGACCGCCTGGGAGAGGGGTAGGTTCCCCATCCCAATCTGGATTCCAGAAACCCACTTACCCTGACAGGATCAGCAGCCCAGAACTGTCCGGTGCTACGAGTGCGGGGAGGTTGGACACTACAAGGGGGATCCCCAGTGTCGCAAGAGAACCCCAGCCCCCACAGGAGGTAAGAGCCCCGGGGTGGCCAGTGTAGCGCTTGGGGAGGAGTTGTCCCTAGGTAGGGGAGGTGAGTGGACAGGCTTGACCTTAGTTTCCCTGGGGGATAGAGAGATCATCCCACGGGTGCAGGTACCCTCGAACACTGCCAAGTATCGGCAGAGGGTCCTGGTGAACGGGGAGGAGGTGGAGGCTCTGAGGGACACAGGTGCCAGCATGACGATGGTGAGACGTCAGCTGGTGTCCCCAGAGCAGGTGATTCCTGAGGTATTCCACCCGGTTGTTATGGCTGATAATAGCCTGGGTCATTACCCCGTGGCCCAAGTTCCCTTTGAGTGGGGAGGAGTCTCAGGCCTGTTGAAGGTTGCGGTGAGCCCTGCCATGCCAGTTGACTGTCTGCTGGGTAACGACTTGGAACATACTGCCTGGAGGGAGGTAGAGTTCAATGCCCATGCTGAGATGTTGGGATTACCAGGATGGACTTGCGTCGTCACGTGGTCAATGGCTGCCCGGCAAGGAACTCAGCCCGGGTTGGAGCCTGAAATAATGGCCCAGCCCACTGCTGGACGAGGAGATGTCCAGGAGGAGACACCCGGTGAGATGGATGGGGAGCCCGCGGAGGTGGCCCCGGAGTCCGCTGAGGTGGATGGTGTTCCCGTGGGGGACCTGCCGACCCCTGCAGAGTGGAAGGTGGAAGGAGGGCCTACCCGGGAGGAATTTTGCCGGGCGCAGAAGGAGTGCCCTACGCTTGAAGGCATGCGGCAGCAGGCTGAAGCCCAAGCAACTGGAACAGAGACTGGTAACTACCATGTCTACTGGGAGGATGGTCTCCTCTACAGTGAGCCTAAGGCTCCGGTGCATGGGTCATCAAGGGCCTTAGTGGTCCCCCAATGCTACCGAGCCTTTCTGCTAGAGTTGGCACACGAAATACCACTAGCAGGACACCTGGGCCAGGACAAGACGTTTGCGCGTTTGGTCCCACATTTTTACTGGCCCAGGATGCGCGTCACTTCTGACACTTTCTGCAAGACCTGCACCACTTGCCAGGCGAGCGGCAAGACAGGGACTAAAGTGAAGGTCCCTCTAGAACCTCTCCCAGTTGTCGGTACCCCTTTTGAGCGGGTAGGGATTGACATTGTCGGGCCGTTGGACCCGCCGACTTCTGCGGGACATAGGTTCATCTTGGTGCTGGTAGACCACGCCACCCGGTACCCAGAGGCAATCCCTCTGAGGACCATCACTGCACCGGTGGTGGCGCGGGCCCTGATGGGGATTTTTACCCGAGTGGGATTCCCCAAGGTCGTGGTGTCAGATAGGGGCACGAATTTCATGTCGGCCTACATGCAGGCCATGTGGAAGGAGTGTGGAGTGACCTACCGGTTCTCGACTCCTTACCATCCCCAGATGAACGGGCTCGTGGAGCGTTTTAATAAGACCTTGAAGGGGATGATCCGGAGCCTACCCGAGGACTTGAGAAGGAAGTGGGACGTCCTCTTACCCTGTCTGCTCTTCTCCTACCGAGAGGTGCCGCAGAAGGGGTCGGTTTCAGCCCCTTTGAGCTGCTCTATGGCCACCCCGTTCGGGGGCCCCTCAGTCTTGTCAAGGAGGGGTGGGAGAAGTCTTCCTCGAAGCTTCCCCGTGATGTGGTCAGCTATATGCTGGCATTCCGCAGCCAAGTGGCCAAGCTGTGGAAGGAAGCCTCGGACAACCTAGAGGCTAGTCAGGCCGTCATGAAGAAATGGTATGACCGGAACGCTCGGACGGTAGAGTTGGACGCTGGACAGAAGGTGTGGGTCATGGAGCCAGGAGAGCTTAGCGCCCTCCAGGACCGGTGGACTGGACCGTTTGAGATCTTGGAAAGGAGAGGCCAGACCACGTATGTCGTCGATGTGAAGACCCCCGTCAACCCCACAGGGTGTTCCACGTCAACCGCCTGAAGCCACACCAGGAGCGTTCAGAGCTCACTCTCCTGATGATAACAGATGGAAGTGAGGAGGAGGAGAGTGAGCCTCTTCCAGACCTTCTGGCGGCCCATGAGAAGGATGGCTCGGTAGAGGGAGTGGTCCTCGCCCCATCCTTGACCCCAGAGCAACAGAGGGACTGCCGCCAGGTCTTGGGGCAGTACGCCTCGTTGTTCTCCCTCACGCCTGGGATCACGCACCTGTGTACCCATGATGTGGACACAGGGGACAGTCCGCCAGTAAAAACCAAGTCTTACCGGATGTCCGATAAGGTCAAGGCTAGTATCCAGGGTGAGGTTACCAAGATGCTAGAACTGGGGGTGATTGAGCCTTCCAGTAGCCCTTGGGCTAGTCCGGTGGTGTTGGTGCCGAAGCGGCCCCACCGGGCACCACACCAGAACTTCGGTTCTGTGTGGATTACCGCGGACTCAACTCAGTCACCAAGACCGACGCTCACCCGATCCCTCGGGCGGATGAGCTCATTGACCGGCTGGGAGCAGCCCGGTATCTGAGTACCATTGATTTGACGTCAGGCTATTGGCAGATCGCCGTGGCGGAAGGAGCAAGGGAGAAGACTGCGTTCTCCACCCCCGAGGGCCACTTTCAATTTCGGGTGATGCCCTTCGGGTTGAAAAATGCTCCAGCCACTTTCCAGCGGTTGGTGAACCAGGTGCTGTCTGGCCTAGAGGCCTTCTCTGCTGCCTACCTGGATGACATAGCTGTCTTCAGTAGCAGCTGGGAGGACCATCTGGAGCATCTCCAGGAGGTGCTACAGGCTCTGCAACGGGCTGGTCTAACCATCAAGGCCAGCAAGTGCCAGATTGGACAGGGATCTGTCGTGTACCTGGGACATCTGGTGGGCGGAGGTAAGGTGCAACCCCTCCAAGCCAAGATCGAGACCATCTTGGCCTGGGAGCCCCCAAGACCCAAACAGAGGTCCGGGCTTTTCTCGGCCTCACGGGATACTACCGCCGGTTCGTCAAGGGATATGGAACCATTGTGGGCCCTTTGACGGAATTGACTTCGAAGAAGCAGCCTCGCAGAGTCATCTGGACGGCTGCCTGCCAGGAAGCCTTTGAGACCCTCAAACGTGCAATGTGCACCGCACCGGTGCTCAGGACTCCAGACTTTGGACGGGAATTTATCGTGCAGACAGACGCTTCTGAGCATGGCATAGGAGCTGTGCTCTCGCAGCTGAATGACGATGGCCAAGACCAGCCAGTGGCCTTCATTTCCCGAAGACTACTCCCCGGGAACAGCGGTGGAGTACCATCGAACGAGAAGCCTTTGCCGTGGTTTGGGCTGTAAAGAAGTTGAGGCCATACCTTTTTGGTTGTCACTTCCTGATCCAGACCGACCACAGACCCCTTCGCTGGCTCATGCAGATGAGAGGCGAAAACCCCAAATTGTTGAGGTGGTCCATTTCCCTCCAGGGGATGGACTTTCGGGTGGAACATCGACCCGGTGTAGACCACGCCAACGCTGACGGTCTCTCCCGGTTTTCCGCCTTAGCGACGAGAACTCCCTAGAGGTTGGGAAGCTCTCCCTCTTTCGGCTGGGGGGATGCGTGTTAGACCTGTCAGCCCTAGGGTGGTCTTGCCCTGTTTTTTTCCCTTTTGCGCCTCATTTTTGCCACCGTATTTTTACTGGACCTAGGTCTCCGGGCGCCTTACCACTGCTAACCAGTGCTGAGGTGCAGGTGCTCTCTCACTCAAGATGGCTGCCACAGGCCCCTGCTACTGCAGAGTGGCCTTGCACACATACACACTAGTAGCCAGGGTCAGGCTGGGACATAGGGATACAGTATCCATCCCGTCCCCGCCTCTGGGCCACATAGCCAGACATGGTGGAAGGTTCCAGAACCTTCCGGGCTGTGGGAGGAGTTATGTTTTGCCGCCTTTAGGAGGGTCACCTGACCTAGGGGTATAAGAGGTTTGGAGGGAAATCTTTTAGTCAGTTGGGGCACCACTGATCCTGGGAGAACCTCTGCCGGAGTACAGGCTGTAGGGCCTAGGGGGAGACCTACACTACTGCTGCTGACAAGGCTTAGGCACTGCTGTAGTAAGTTAGCTGAGGAACGCCCACCACCCACTGACCTTGCCCAGCGTGAGGGGACCCAGGGAACCACCTTCAGCGTGCTGGGAAGTACCATCCAGCACCCCAAGAACCACCAACTCATTCCCTCCCTCATAAGAAGAAACTCACAAGAAGAAACCCCCAAGGAACTGCCGCCAGTAACCTTGAATTGTAAGGCCTGACCGACCAGCAAGGCCAGAAACCTGAACTGCCAAACTGGGGATCACCAGGTAAAGCGCCGTGCCCTGAAGCGCTAGACCTTCACCCCCTATCTAATCCTACCTGCTGCTGAGCTGTCCCCAAAACCCTTTCCAGTCAGCCCCTGCCAGCCTGCCGCCAGCGCGCACCACGCCGCACCTCCACGTGGGAGGAATCACTCTGCAGCCACTGACCTCGTGGCTGGGATTTGCCCTTGCGGCCGTCGCCGCATGTGAGGAGCTGCGGGGGGTAGCGAGGCCCTCCCCGAGGCCGGGGAGGTGAGGTGCGCCGTCCGCGCCCCCACCGAAGGACCGGAGTGTGGGAGATCACCACCGCGGCCCAAGGGCCCTCGCGAAGAAGTTGCAGCCGGGAAATCACCGCCGCGGCCCAGGTGAGAGCCAGAGGAATACAACCCCCGTAGACGCCGTTGCTAGGCGACCGGGGACGCCGACCGCGTCATCGGCCGCGCCCCCGGGAAGGCCGCGCAACGATTGGGCGCCGGCTCCCGCCACGGTCCCAGCGCTGACGGAAGCCGCAGAGGAGCGCCGCGTCAACAGAGGGAGGCGGGAAGCCGGCCGGAGAGGACTGCCGGCTCCCGCTCCCTTCCCCGCAATCGCCCCATCTGACCACGGGGGCCGGAGGAGAGCGATACCGGCCCCCCAACGACCCGCAATACCGGCCGGAAGGCCGAGGACCCCAGTCCGGGCCCCGCCCTGCAAAACACGGGCCGGCCCAGAACGGAGTCAGTCGCGCTGGAGAGCGACCAACGGAAACACTGCAGGTGAGCCCGGGAGGCCCCTAGGGCACGCAAGAACGCCACTGGGGGCCGGGGGCCACCATTATGCTGTTGATAACAAGGGGGAAGCCATCAATCACTATACCCCCGAGGCGAGGCCCCGGAGAGGAGTGGGCCTGGCCTAAATTAACCCCTGAGAGACACAGAAGTCCTCATTTACAGGAAAGCCCCAGAGAAAAGAACATGTTGAGGGGTTCCCTAAGTTGTTCACCAGTCTCATTGTTACGCCTGCTGTAATTACTGTCTAGGCCTGATGCATATGCTTATAATTGCAAAGTCTTTACCTAGTGTGAAGGTGATTAATTGAATTGAGCTGAAGTGTACACCGCCAAGAGTTGAAGTGTTTTATGTTGCAGGTGTACCGGAGTTGCGACGCCCACTGTACTGAATGTGGATGCGCCTAGATTAATGCAGGCCCTGTTTGAAATGTAACGTGAAATGCCCTTTATAAGTGATTGAATATTCATGAGGTGAACTGCATGTTTTAGGCCCATGTTTTATTATTGCACCCGGTGATCATTATTGGTGCTACGTTTAGGAGATGATTCCTGCGGCCTTTTAGTGGCCTACAATGTTGATGAGCTATGATGCTTTAATGAAATTACGCACCAGTGGAGTAATGCAATGACTTTAAATGTTGACCTGAATTAATCTGCCTCATCTGATGCTGCATTGATTTATATAAAAGATCTTGTTTTTAAATACACAAGCCTGGTGTGGTGTCACGTTATTGCGTCCGCATTCCTGAGTCAAAGTGAGAGTGTGCTGCACAACTGCCTTACACATTGCCTTCGGGTGCTTTCCCGCCTCGCTCCATGCTACCGTGCCGGACTCGGTAAACCCGTTTCCAACAAGGTGCATTCAATGACAGGCGTCAGAGCTGGTTAGAGGTGCACACGAGGACAGGCGTCAGAGCTGGTTGGAGGTGTACTCTAGGGGAATGCGTCAGAGCTGGTTAGAGGTGCACATGAGCACAGGCGTCAGAGCTGGTTAGAGGTCAACACGAGGACTGGCGTCAGAGCTGGTTAGAGGTGCACATGAGGACAGGCGTCAGAGCTGGTTAGAGGTGCACATGAGGACAGGCGTCAGAGCTGGTTGGAGGTGCACATGAGGACAGGTGTCAGAGCTGGTTGGAGGTGTGCACGAGGACAGGCATCCGAGCTGGATAAAGGTGCACTCAATGACAGGCGTCAGAGCTGGTTAGAGGAGCGCATGAGGACAGGCCTCAGAGCTGGTTAGAGGTGCACAGGAGGACAGACATCAGAGCCAATTAGAGGTGCACAGAAGGACAGGCATCAGAGCCGGTTAGAGGCGCACACGAGGACATGCATCAGAGCTGGTTAGGGGTGCGCACGAGGACAGGCATCCGAGCTGGTTAGAGGTGCGCACGAGGACAGTTTATCCGAGCTGGTTAGAGGTGCGCACGAGGATAGGCATCAGAACTGGTTAGAGGTGTGTACGAGGACAGGCATCAGGGCAGGTTAGAGGTGCACACAAGGAGAGGCATCAGAGCTGGTTACAGGCACGCATGAGGACAGGAATGAGAGCAGGTTAGAGGTGAACGCGAGGACAGGCATCAGAGCTGGTTAGAGGTGCACACGAGGACAGGAGTCAGAGCTGTGGTAGAGGTGCACACGAGGACAGGCGTCAGGACTGGTTGGAGGTGCACTTGAGGACAGGCATCAGAGCTGGTTGGAGGTGCACTCGAGGACAGGCATCAGAGCTGGTTAGAAGTGCACTCGAGGACAAGCATCAGAGCTGATTAGTGGTGTGCACGAGGACAGGCATCAGAGCTGGTTAGAAGTGCACTCGAGGACAGGCATCAGAGCTGGTTAGTGGTGTGCACGAGGACAGGCATCAGAGCTGGTTAGAGGCGCACACGAGAACAGGCATCACAGCTGGTTAGAGGTGCACACAATGACGTCAGAGCTGGTTGGAGGTGCACTTGAGGACAGGCGTCAGAGCTGGTTGGAGGTGCATTCGAGGACAGGCGTCAGAGCTGGTTAGTGGTGCACACGAGGACATGTGCCAGAGCTGGTTAGAGGAGCACACAAATACAGGCATCAGACATGGATGGAGGTGCACTCGAGCACAGGCATCAGTGCTAGTTAGAGGAACACACGAGGACAGGCATCAGAGCTGGTTAGAGGTGCACACAAATACAGGCATCCGATCTGGTTGGAGGTGCACTCGAGGACAGGCGTCAGTGCTAGTTAGAGGTACACACGAGGACATGCTTTAGAGCTGGTTTGAGGTGCGCACAAGGACAGCCATCAGAGCTGGTTGGAGGTGCACTCGAGGACAGGCATCAGAGCTGGTTAGACGTGCACACAAGGACAGGCGTCAGAGCTAGTTAGAAGTGCCCTCGAGGACAGGGGTCAGAGCTGGTTGGAGGTGCACTCGAGGACAGGCGTCAGCTAGTTAGAGGTGCACACGAGGACAGGAGTCAGAGCTAGTTAGAGGTGCACTCAAGGACAGGCGTCAGAGCTGGTTAGAAGTGCACTCAAGGACAGGCGTCAGAGCTGGTTAGTGGTGCACACGAGGACAAGCATCAGGGCTGGTTGGAGGTGCACTCTGTAGGAGAGTAGGATCTGCTTCTTATAGTTACCCCCACTTTTTGCTGGTGTCTCACTGTTTATGGCCTAGTCTGACTGGGATCCTGCTATTCAGGACCCCAGTTTATCTGCTTTCTCCTGTAAATTGATTGCATGCACTTTGGGTACACTCCAGATTGGATACTGGGGTACCCTTATAAGTCCCTAGTATATGGTACACCATGTACCCAGGGCATAGGTACCCTAGACGCCTCCCATGGGCTGAAGCATGTATTATGCCACCCCTGAGAGGCCATCCAAATTGACACGACCAGCCTGCTACAGCAGACTGTGTAAGCTGGTGCTTGCACCACTTACTTAGATATAGGCTCACTATATCCTTATCAATCCTGAAGGCATGGTGCTGGGTTTTATGTGAGAGGGTGCCCCTGCATGAGTAGGGCCCCTCTGCAGCCTCCGGAATCCATTCCCCGGGGTTGTCTGTGATGCAGCCAAACCATATATACTTAAGTGCATTATAACCTCGCGGTAAATGCTAACTTTAAAACGGCTGCTTAGAAACATGTCGTGTTTGGTGTCAAACACCTTGGAATCATACCTCCACACCAGTAACTGGTGTGGGAGGTATGATTCCACCGCTTGTAGAACCACTACTATGGGTCACCGGTCTACCCGGGACCAGCTTTCTCGACCTGGGCAGCACAAAATGAATGCTGCCAGCCACAGACACGAGTCTGCCCTCCTGCTGCTGAGCCAAGCTCGAGCAGAGGAAGGCCTGACAATAGGTTTCCTGTCACAGGGAGGTGTGACCACCTCCCAGACAGGGTTTAGTGTATTGGGGCTGGGTGGGTGCACTCTTAGAGTGCCAGAAAGTCTGCACTGGGGGCACATTTGGTGTCCCCATGCATAGTCCAGCTCAAACCAGTTCTGGGCACCATTGGCTCCTGCTCTGGCGCGAAACTGGACAAAGGACATGGGTGTAGCCACCCCTCTGTCCTGCCCCTCCCCTAGGAGGGTCCCCAGAGTCAGTCCAACCCCTACCCTGGGTATAAAGTGGGAAACCTGATCACAGGACTTTAGATTATACCTGGACAAGACTCTGCAAAGAAACCAAGTACTTCGACGGTCTACACTTCGCTGGACGACAGAAGAATCTCCCTTGGAGTAAAGGAGCTACTCCCCTGCAGCAGCAGGCACCTAAGTGCATCTGACCGGCTTGCATCTCCAGAGCTCCTGCGGACTCCGAAGATTTCTGCAACACAGGAGGTGGGTTCCCGAAGGTCGCCGAGGTAGATCTGACCTCTCAGTGATTCTGAGACCAGTATCCCTCGTGGGGGACGTGCAACCCGTACCCCTGTGCACTGCGTCTATTTGCAAGTGCATATGCTTGTTGTCAACCCCTGAGCTTGTGCATTGGACTACATGTAGTCCCGACTCCGAGCACCATTTGCACCGAAGATATCCGGCCTCCACTCCACGAGTGCCCTGTGGGCTGGCGCTTTGTAAATTCGCTCGAGGTCTACTCGCGATCCCTGGTCCGTTGGCCTGTGGATCCCGGCGAGGGTCATCTCGTTTGTTCTTGGGCTTCCCTGGTTGCTCCAGACGTGCCCTGACTCTCCATTGCTTGGAGAGTCCTCTGGACCTTGCTGGTCCACACTGTAACCTGTTTCCTCTGCCTGCATGGGTTGCCGCTGCCAAGACTTGTTGGTACTCCAGCCGGACACTGACCCCTCAGCTCTCGACATCCTTTGTGGGACAGCTCATGTCTGGACCCTGATTGTCGTCGACGTCTCCTTGTCCCCGTGGCTGCAGAGACAAACATCCTTTCTCTTCACCTGAAGCACCCGACATCGGTGGGCATTCGACTACCGAGCCCCTGGTCACCTGAAGTGACCCAGACTCTGTCCCCTCTGCTTTCAGGTTCTTCTCACCTCAGATCCAGGCTTGGATTCCACCGGACACTCTTCGCCATCCCGGCAGCAGTACTTTCTTGCAGCTCTCCATTGAAAACGACAGAGGTTTCCGACACCACTTGACCCCTATGCACCCGGCTCCTCTGGGATAGGTAACATGGGTACCTCGGTACTCACAAGGATGCTGGCCTTAGAACCTCTTATGTTCCAAAGGGTTTGCTTGAAGTCCTCCTAGAAGTGTCCCTAAACTGTAATTTTCCAAACGCGACTTTCCCATAGAGTTGCACGGAGCACGCAGTCGTGTTTCCTCACTGCACCTGTCCTCCGTGGGCACCCTGTGTCACTGCCTTGGGTGGTTCCTTGGGGTCCCAGTGATTCTACGTGCTCTAGGCCCTGTGTCTATTGAAGCCGTTGTTGTTATACCATTTGTTTAGTATATGGTTCGGGCTCCCCCTGGAGCCCGTTGTACATTTTGCTACTTACGTATGTTCTATTGATTAAGTATTGTGTGCTTTATGTTCTAATCTCGTCTAGAGGTTAGTAGAGAGTGTTTTAGTAATAAATACATATTTTTACATAACACTTGTGTGGTTCTCCTTTCATTTAGTCATTCAGGAGGTGATATTCTGGTAAAACAAGCTGCTTTACATTCCTTCAAGACTAAGCCTGAAGGCTGCTCTCCTCAGCTACCACTAGGATAGCTTTCTAAAGGTTATCTTTGACCTCATACATCATAAGGGTCGTTTGGACTGGTGCAAGGTGCCCACTTTAATTAGTGTTTTCCAAGAAAGGGGACTGAGGGGCTTTTGTTCGAGGTCCAGTATTCGTGCCCTGTCAGATCCTAAAAACTAGTGGAATACTGTTCCTCATACGGTGGTGCCTAGTCAATGCAAGTCAGAGAACCAACCACTATCATAGGTAATGATAGTGGAGGTGGAACCTACTCAAAAGGAGGGATTCGGAGGGGATCCTGCTTTTTCGGAACTAGGGTCCTCACACACCCAGCAAGCTAGGTGTCATGCTTCATCATCTGGACCTGCTCTTCGTTGGGTCGGCGCTGCAATACCCAACGGGCACCCACGAAGGGGCTCTTTGTCGGAGGTCTTTTGTTCCTTGCCGTTTGATGAAGTGGGGGTGTGTGGCCAGTGTTTGTGTAGATAAAGTGATGTGAGTGAGTTAAAAAAGGTTGGATAATCCAGATAACACTTTTATTCAGGCTGGTTATCCACCTCAGTAAAAGCATAAAGAGTGGCAGTTTACATGACGTGAAAGTTCAGTTAAAGCTATGCTCATCTCTTGGGGTCAACATGTTTCTTGCCTAGTGGTAAGAATAATCCGTGGCAATTCTTCAGGACCTAATCTGTGAACAGTAAAACTATCTACACTCAGTGGTGCGGCTGTTAGCTAACTACCACAAGTAAGCACTACGTCGCAATTCTTCAGTAGTGTGGTTCAGTAACCTGGAGAGAGGATATAAAAAAATATATGTATATCTATACGCTGCTGTAAACACCCATGTTAAGGTCACATAGTGCTCAAATCACAACTCCTAAAACTCTCCTATCCCCACATTAAGAGAGAAAGTGTAACGAAGAACTAGGCACAATAAAAACAGTTAACAAAGTGTGTGTAATATGGGGCTTGACTATCATCCCCTAGTGCATGTTAAAAAATATATATAGTCGGAAACTATCCAGCTATAATAAAGAAGACTGGCCTTCCCCTAGGTAAGGCGATGGTAATGAGGAACGAATGGTCGCTTAAAAACAAGGAGAGGAGTACAAAGCTGTAACTGGCAGCGTGACATATCACATCAATAGTGGAGTGAATGTGGAATATGTCATGCTGAAGCTCACCTCCCACTGTCAGGAATGTCACCTCAATCGGTGCGGCGATTCAATGGGACACCTGGTGGCATGGTGTCCTGTAAAACATAAAATGCAGGAAGGGGGACAGGTCACGAGTTAGTGAGGCAGAGGTGCGCAACCAATCTACGTATCATTGCCTGTCCACTCGTATCGACAAGCGGGGAGCCCCCACGGGTTCAACCCGCCCCCCCACATCGACCCATCTACACATGGAGGGCGTTTCAGGAAGCTGTCGGCGAATGGTGCAACTCCCCACCTGCGGGAACCCTGAGCTGACCATGTGGTCACACCGTACAGTGCCCAGCCTGCCCCTCAGTGCGCATCGAAGAGCCCACAGGGAGCGGGTCAAACAGCGTCGTTGCCACTTGCTATGCCGCAAAACGGTCACGGGCCCCTGCCCCAGACGTCAATAGTACTCACCAGTCCTGTGGGGATCCTGGCTAATTCACCTACCCTCCTCGCCGGCACCGGAATAGAGACTGTCAGCTCCAAACGGAGTTGAAGTACTATTTCCGGGTCACGTGCGAAGGGCGGAGGCGTCGTCCGTCCGCGTCATCTCTAATACCGCCTTCCAGGTTATTAAGGCAGTATGTCTGGCCGAAATAACGGCCATCTTAGAGTGTAGTAAGTATCACTCTGAACAGTAGGAACAACCAGTTCACCAAGCTGTCTAGTGTATTAATAACGGCCCATGTATATACTAGAATGAATACATGGTGACATGTGGTGTTAAACATGTGCAATGGTGCATGTGAGATTAAAATAAAATAAAATAAAATAAATTAAATAAAAATATCGGTCGATATTGGGAGAGTGTAACATAACCAGCGGTCGTAAAGCAACTGCGATACTGCTAGAGGTCATCATACAATAGTGCGTAAAGCGCGATAATGGCCCTGCATTATATGCGGCGGGGCCGGTTGGCATGAATGACAGCATATGCTGGTGATGCTTAACTGAATGTTCCAAAACTGCGTCATGCCTCCTGTATATATCGGTTAGCTGTAAAGTGATATAAACCGATAGTTTCAATACAGTTTCATGCTTCTATGTACCAAAAGTAAGCTAGGATGCCCATGTATACATACGGTCAGCCAGGGGTCATCTGTTATTCAGGGTGGCCCACGGTACATCATCATTTAAGCCAAGGACGGATGTGGATAAGCGATGTATCCATCGTTGATCTATCCTAAAAAGTGCCTGCTGGGTGATCTTAAGATGGGATTCTAGTACCAGCCACTGTAGTGATTCGGGGCTATGTCCCTGTTCTTGATAGTGTTTATACAATTTAGTTGTGACCCTTTGGCATCTTATGTTGCTCTTGTGTTCTGTAATGCGGGTCCTGACTGGTCTCATCGTCATACCCACATATCTTTTACCGCAAGGGCAAGTCACCAGATAGATGCATTTGGATGTATTGCAATTGGTGTGGCTCCTCATAGTCCAGGTAAATGTGTCTGTTAATGCTATTGTTTTGACAACTCTGGTCTGATCACAGACCATACAGGTGCCACAGGGATAATGTCCGGTGACGGGAGGGAGGTCCCAGAGTGTTCTCTGTGTGTCGTTTTGTACAGTGCGAGGTCTTGTGTGCACAATCACGTCCTTCAAATTTCTTGTCCTCTTAAAGGCGAATCTAGGTGGGGGGAACTCTATCTCACCCGTGTTGAGGATGCCCCAGTGTTTCCTAATGATCCCCTTAATGTGTGTGGAATCTGGTGTGTAAGATGTAACACAGGTCAGGGTCTCGGTGGGGTCCTTCTTTCTACTTTGCAACAGTGCTTCTCTGGGGTTGTTCAGAGCTCTCTTGGAAGAATCCCTAACCAATCGTTCTGGATACCCTCTTTGTTTTAGATTTTGTTCAAGCACCTTGGCCTCTACTTTGTAATCAGTGGTGGAACTGCAGTTCCGCCTAATGCGTAGGAACTGGCCAATTGGGAGGTTGTTCTTCAGGGCCCTTGGGTGGTGACTCTGGTATGATAATAAACTATTCCTATCGGTAGGTTTTTTGTACAGGTTGGTGCTTAATCCTGTGTGTGTCAGTTGCAGGTTCAGGTCCAGGAAAGGTATATCAGTTTCTGAAATGGTGTGTGTGAATTTCAAGAACTGATTCTGTGTATTCATTCATTCACAAAACTTCTCGCAGGTCGAACGATCACCTTTCCAGAAGACTAAAATATCATCAATGAACCTCTTCCACAGGGTTAGATGATTGATGTAGGGGTTATTGATGTTCCTAATGATGTTCTCTTCGAAAGTGGCCATGTAAAGACAGGCCACACTCGGAGCGAAGGTACTCCCCATGGAAGTACCTTGCGACTGATGAAACAGCTGTTTCCGGTATTCAAAGTAATTTTCCGTTAATGCCAGTGTGGCACACCCCATGATGAAAGAGATAGGGGTGGGTGAGCCCCAGTCTTCTTTCCTAAGCCACGTTTCTATTGCAGTGAGTGTCTCTTGCTGAGGAATATTTGTATACAACGCTTCTACGTCGAGTGTGACTAGAAGGTTGATCTCAGTTGTCTCGTGTATTTCCTCTATGATGCGTAGTATGTCCGTCGTGTCTCGCACATATGAGGGAGTCTTTTTCACTATAGGCTGTAAAAAGTGGTCACAGAATCTTGACAGGGGCTCCAAGAGTGACCCTATTCCCGACACTATTGGCCTCCCTGGTACCGGTGTAATGCCTTTGTGAATTTTAGGGAGTGTATAGAAATAGGGCACTCTTGGGTCCCTCGTAGTCAAGAAGTCAGCCTCCTTCTTCGATAACCACCCGTTAGCTTCAGCTTCAACCACCATACTACTGATCTCAGTTTTGAGTCTGGTAGTGGGGTCTTCAGAGATGGGGGTGTAGTATATGGTATTACTTAGTTGGCGTCTACACTCACGATCATAGTCGTCAGTGGATTGAATCACTATAGCACCCCCTTTGTCTGCTTGTTTAATGGTTATACTAACATCTTCTGCAAGTGATCTGGCTGCTGTTTCTTCAGCATTAGATAGATTATGAAAGGGTCTAATCGCGGGTAACCCAGCCAGATCTTTTAGTACTGCCTTTTCAAAAGTCAATATCTCGGGGGGTATCATCCCATTGTTGGGAGTGAAGGTTGAGGGGTTCCTCAGCCCCGAGTCGTCATTTACAAGTTGTGGAACATCATGAAAGAAAGCTTTCAATCGGATTTTCCGAAAAAAATCTTGGATTTCACAGGTATCCCTGAATCTGTCTGTTCTGGGTGTTGGCACATACCCTAGTCCCTTTTCCAGTACTCTTTGCTCAGTTTCGGTCAAGGTCCTGTGGGACAAATTGACCACTAGTTCCTTAAGTTTCTTTTCCCCTTGGTCCGACTCCTGGTCTCTATCAAGTGTGCTGCCTGATCCTGCCATTGCACTCCTTTTGCCATCCCTCTGTTGCGCCCTCTTCCTCTGCCCCAGCCTCTGCCTAAAAAAGGGGGGTTTTCCAATGGGTAGTACTGAGGTTGGCCTTGAGGGTACATGGGGTATTGCCAAAAGGGGGGGGGGCGGTGGTGGTGGCCCCTGGTATGGGGGTGTATTATGGTAGCCCGGGTGGGGGTGATAGAAACTCCTCCTGTGAGTGTTGCTGCCCCTACTATCAGTGCTTGAGTCACTGTTAGAGGACCCCCTCCTGCTAGTATCCGACCCCTCATCAGATGAATATCCATTTTTCGATGAGGTATAATCAGTCTTCAGATAGGGGTAAATTGTCTCTTTGTTAAATTTTTCGATGTCCTTTTGTAGTTTAGCAATTTTACGCTTGAGTAGATATTCCTTATTCTCAGCGATCTCGCTGTTGATTTCAGCCAGTTTGGATCTAAATGGAGTGGATTGCACTGCTGATTTCAGAGCAGCCTCTGCTGCCTGGATTCTGGCTAATAGGGCATCTGCCAGCCTTTGGGCGGTGTTGATGATCAAGACTAGAAGGTCTCGAGTGCATTTCCATGACACCATGCACCAGTCTTTCTTAAAAATAGGGTCCTCCAGGAAAATTCTGTGTAGGATATTAACAATCAGACCATTGGGGGCTATGTTGGCCCGCAGATATTCCGTCATCAAAGCCCCATGCAGGGTGATCTTCAACCATTCCCTCTTGAGTAAAGATAACCCGGACCAGTCCTCACTTTGTGACCCTGAGGCCACACTCGTTCCAATACCTAACAAGGAGGGAGTCTTCTGTAAAATATCGGCCACAGCTTCCTCATTGAAGCTAAGGCCCTGGTTGTCTTCCATATCGCGTGGGTCAACGATGATCCCACCGTTGAAAGAGTACGAGTGGGTGTGGGCCAATAAGTGTATTACACTTTTGGTAACCTAGTGTCCCACGGGTGTCACCCGTGCAGATAATATTTTCCAAGAAAGGGGACTGAGGGGCTTTTGTTCGAGGTCCAGTATTCGTGCCCTGTCAGATCCTAAACACTAGTGGAATACTGTTCCTCATACGGTGGTGCCTAGTCAATGCAAGTCAGAGAACCAACCACTATCATAGGTAATGATAGTGGAGGTGGAACCTACTCAAAAAGAGGGATTCGGAGGGGATCCCGCTTTTTCGGAACTAGGGTCCTCACACACCCAGCAAGCTAGGTGTCATGCTTCATCATCTGGACCTGCTCTTCGTTGGGTCGGCGCTGCAATACCCAACGGGCACCCACGAAGGGGCTCTTTGTCGGAGGTCTTTTGTTCCTTGCCGTTTGATGAAGTGGGGGTGTGTGGCCCGTGTTTGTGTAGATAAAGTGATGTGAGTGAGTTAAAAAAGGTTGGATAATCCAGATAACACTTTTATTCAAGCTGGTTATCCACCTCAGTAAAAGCATAAAGAGTGGCAGTTTACATGACGTGAAAGTTCAGTTAAAGCTATGCTCATCTCTTGGGGTCAACATGTTTCTTGCCTAGTGGTAAGAATAATCCGTGGCAATTCTTCAGGACCTAATCTGTGAACAGTAAAACTATCTACACTCAGTGGTGCGGCTGTTAGCTAACTACCACAAGTAAGCACTACGTCGCAATTCTTCAGTAGTGTGGTTCAGTAACCTGGAGAGAGGGATATAAAAAAATATATGTATATCTATACGTTGCTGTAAACACCCATGTTAAGGTCACATAGTGCTCAAATCACAACTCCTAAAACTCTCCTATCCCCACATTAAGAGAGAAAGTGGCAGCATATACCAGGCCAACTTCTCACACACTCCAGGACAGGCATCAGAGCTGGTTAGAGGTGCACACGAGAACAGTCATCAGAGCTGTTTAGAGGTGCAAACGAGGACAGGCATCAGAGCTGGTTAGAGGTGCCTATGAGGACAGGCGTCAGAGCTGTTTAGAGGTGCACATGAGGACAGGCATCGGACCTGGTTAGAGGTGCACACAGGGACAGGCATCAGAGCTGGTTAGAGCTACACGCGAGGACAAGCATCAGAGGTGGTTAGAGGTCCACACAGGGACAGGCATCAGAGATGGTTAGAGGTGTGCATGAGGACAGACATCAGAGCTGGTTAAGGGCGCGCATGAGGACAGGAATGAGAGCCAGTTAGTGGTGCACGCGAGGACAGGCATCAGAGCTGGTTAGAGGTGCACTCAAGGACAGGCATCAGACCAGGCTAGAGGTGCACACGAGGACAGTCATTAGAGCCGGTTAGAGGCGCACATGAGGAGCGCATATGAGGACAGGCATCAGAGCTGGTTAGCGGTGCACATGAGAACAGGCATCAGAGCTAGTTAGAGGCGCACATGAGGAGCGCACATGAGGACAGGCATCAGAGCTGGTTAGCAATGCACACAAGGACAGGTGTCAGAGCTGGTTAGAGGTGCACACGGGGACAGGCATAAGAGCTGGTTAGAGGTGCACACGGGGACAGGCATAAGAGCTGGTTAGAGGCGTGCACGAGGACAGGTATCAGAGCTGGTAAGAGGTGCACACGAGGACAGGCATCAGAGCTGTTTAAAGGTCCGCACAAGGACAGGCATCAGAGCTGGTTAAAGGTCCGCATAAGGACAGGTATCAGAGCTGGTTAAAGGTCCGCTACAAGGACAGGCATCAGAGCTGGTAAGAAGAGCGCACGAGGATAAGCATCAGAGCCGGTTAGAGGCACGCATGAGGACAGGAATGATAGCCGGTTAGAGGTGCACACGAGGACATGTGCCAGAGCTGGTTGGAGGTGCACACGAGGACAGGCGTCAGTGCTGGTTAGAGGTGCACACAGGGACAGGCATAAGAGCTGGTTAGAGGTGCACACGAGGACAGGCATCAGAGCTGGTAAGAGGTGCTCACGAAGACAGTCATCAGAGCTGGTTAAAGGTGCACTTAATGACAGGCGTCAGAGCTGGTTAGTTGTGCACACGAGGACAGTCAGAGCTGGTTAGAGTTGGGCACGAGGACAGTCGTCAGAGCTGCTTAAAGGTTCACACGAGGACAGGCGTCAGAGCTGGTTAGAGGTGCAAACGAGGACAGGCATCAGAGCTGGTTAGAGGTGCCTATGAGGACAGGCGTCAGAGCTGTTTAGAGGTGCACATGAGGACAGGCATCGGACCTGGTTAGAGGTGCACACAGGGACAGGCATCAGAGCTGGTTAGAGCTACACGCGAGGACAAGCATCAGAGGTGGTTAGAGGTCCACACAGGGACAGGCATCAGAGATGGTTAGAGGTGTGCATGAGGACAGACATCAGAGCTGGTTAAGAGCGCGCATGAGGACAGGAATGAGAGCCAGTTAGTGGTGCACGCGAGGACAGGCATCAGAGCTGGTTAGAGGTGCACTCAAGGACAGGCATCAGACCAGGCTAGAGGTGCACACGAGGACAGTCATTAGAGCCGGTTAGAGGCGCACATGAGGAGCGCATATGAGGACAGGCATCAGAGCTGGTTAGCGGTGCACATGAGAACAGGCATCAGAGCTGGTTAGAGGCGCACATGAGGAGCGCACATGAGGACAGGCATCAGAGCTGGTTAGCAGTGCACACAAGGACAGGTGTCAGAGCTGGTTAGAGGTGCACACGGGGACAGGCATAAGAGCTGGTTAGAGGTGCACACGGGGACAGGCATAAGAGCTGGTTAGAGGCGTGCACGAGGACAGGTATCAGAGCTGGTAAGAGGTGCACACGAGGACAGGCATCAGAGCTGTTTAAAGGTCCGCACAAGGACAGGCATCAGAGCTGGTTAAAGGTCCGCACAAGGACAGGCATCAGAGCTGGTTAAAGGTCCGCACAAGGACAGGCATCAGAGCTGGTAAGAAGAGCGCACGAGGATAAGCATCAGAGCCGGTTAGAGGCACGCATGAGGACAGGAATGATAGCCGGTTAGAGGTGCACACGAGGACATGTGCCAGAGCTGGTTGGAGGTGCACACGAGGACAGGCGTCAGTGCTGGTTAGAGGTGCACACAGGGACAGGCATAAGAGCTGGTTAGAGGTGCACACGAGGACAGGCATCAGAGCTGGTAAGAGGTGCTCACGAAGACAGTCATCAGAGCTGGTTAAAGGTGCACTTAATGACAGGCGTCAGAGCTGGTTAGTTGTGCACACGAGGACAGTCAGAGCTGGTTAGAGTTGGGCACGAGGACAGTCGTCAGAGCTGGTTAAAGGTTCACACGAGGACAGGCGTCAGAGCTGGTTAGCGGTGCACATGAGAACAGGCATCAGAGCTGGTTAGAGGCGCACATGAGGAGCGCACATGAGGACAGGCATCAGAGGTGGTTAGCGGTGCACATGAGAACAGGCATCAGAGCTGGTTAGAGGCGCACATGAGGAGCGCACATGAGGACAGGCATCAGAGCTGGTTAGCGGTGCACATGAGAACAGGCGTCAGAGCTGGTTAGAGGTGCACATGAGGACAGGCATCAGAGCTGGTTAGAGGTGCCCATGGGGACAGGCATAAGAGCTGGTTAGAGGCGCGCACAAGGACAGGCATCAGAGCTGGTAAGAGGTGCACATGAGGACAGGCATCAGAGCTGGTAAGAAGAGCGCACGAGGATAAATATAAGAGCTGGTTAGAGGTGTGCACGAGGACAGGCATCAGAGCTGGTAAGAGGTGCACATGAGGACAGTCACCAGGGCTGGTGAGAAGTACGCACGAGGACAGGCATCAGAGCTGGTTAGAGGTGCACATGAGGACAGGCATCAGAGCTGGTAAGAAGAGCGCACGAGGATAAATATAAGAGCTGGTTAGAGGTGTGCACGAGGACAGGCATCAGAGCTGGTAAGAGGTGCTCACGAGGACAGTCATCAGAGCTGGTTAAAGGTCCGCACAAGGACAGGCATCAGAGCTGGTTACAGGTGCGCACAAGTACAGTCAGAGCTGGTTAGAGGTGCACATAAGGACAGGCGTCAGAGCCAGTTAGTTGTGCACACAAGGACAGTCAGAGCTGGTTAGAGGTGGGCAGAAGGACAGTCGTCAGAGCTGTTTAGAGGTGCACACGAGAACAGGTATCAGAGATGATTAGAGGTGCACACGAGAATAGGCATTGGAGCTGTTTAGAGGTGCACATTAGAAAAGGAATTAGAGGTAGTTAGAGATGCCCACGAGTACAGTCATCAGAGCTGTTTAGAGGTGCCCACGAGAACAGGTATCAGAGCTGGTTAGAGGTACACACGAGGACAGTCACCAGGGCTGGTTAGAGGTACACACGAGGACAGTCACCAGGGCTGGTGAGAAGTACGCACGAGGACAGGCATCAGAGCTGGTTAGAGGTACACACGAGGACAGTCACCAGGGCTGGTGAGAGGGTCGCATGAGGACAGGCATCAGAGCTGGTTAAAGGTGCACTTAATGACAGGCGTCAGAGCTGGTTAGTTATGCACACGAGGACAGTCATTAGAGCTGGTTAGAGTTGGGCATGAGGACAGTCGTCAGAGCTGGTTAAAGGTTCACACGAGGACAGGCGTCAGAGCTGGTTAGCGGTGCACATGAGAACAGGCATCAGAGCTGGTTAGAGGCGTACATGAGGAGTGCACATGAGGACAGGCATCAGAGCTGGTTAGCGGTGCACATGAGAACAGGCATCAGAGCTGGTTAGAGGCACACATGAGGAGCGCACATGAGGACAGGCATCAGAGCTGGTTAGCGGTGCACATGAGAACAGGCGTCAGAGCTGGTTAGAGGTGCACATGAGAACAGGCATCAGAGCTGGTTAGGGGTGCACATGGGGACAGGCATAAGAGCTGGTTAGAGGCGCGCACAAGGACAGGCATCAGAGCTGGTAAGAGGTGCACATGAGGACAGGCATCAGAGCTGGTAAGAAGAGCGCACAAGGATAAATATAAGAGCTGGTTAGAGGTGTGCACGAGGACATGCATCAGAGCTGGTAAGAGGTGCTCACGAGGACAGTCATTAGAGCTGGTTAAAGGTCCGCACAAGGACTGGCATCAGAGCTGGTTAGAGGTGCGCACGAGTACAGTCGTCAGAGCTGGTTAGAGGTGCACATAAGGACAGGCGTCAGAGCTAGTTAGTTGTGCACACAAGGACAGTCATTAGAGCTGGTTAGAGGTGGGCAGAAGGACAGGCATCAGAGCTGTTTAGAGGTGCACACGAGAACAGGTATCAGAGATGATTAGAGGTGCACACGAGAATAGGCATTAGAGCTGTTTAGAGGTGCACATTAGAAAAGGAATTAGAGGTAGTTAGAGATGCCCACGAGTACAGTCATCAGAGCTGTTTAGAGGTGCCCACGCGAACAGGTATCAGAGCTGGTTAGAGGTACACACGAGGACAGTCACCAGGGCTGGTTAGAGGTACACACGAGGACAGTCACCAGGGCTGGTGAGAAGTACGCACGAGGACAGGCATTAGAGCTGGTTAGAGGTACACACGAGGACAGTCACCAGGGCTGGTGAGAGGGTCGCATGAGGACAGGCATCAGAGCTGGTTAGAGGTGCACACGAGGACAGGCATCAGAGCTGGTTAGAGGTGCACACGAGAACAGGTATCAGAGATGATTAGAGGTGCACACGAGAATAGGCATTGGAGCTGTTTAGAGGTGCACATTAGAAAAGGAATTAGAGGTAGCTAGAGATGCCCACGAGTACAGTCATCAGAGCTGTTTAGAGGTACACACGAGGACAGTCACCAGGGCTGGTGAGAAGTACGCACGAGGACAGGCATCAGCGCTGGTGAGAGGTACACACGAGGACAGTCACCAGGGCTGGTGAGAGGGACGCAGGAGGACAGGCATCAGAGCTGGTTAGAGGTGCACATGAGGACAGGCATCAGAGCTGGTAAGAAGAGCGCACGAGGATAAATATAAGAGCTGGTTAGAGGTGCGCACGAGGATAGGCATCAGAGCTGGTTAGAGGTGCACATGGAGACAGGCATAAGAGCTGGTTAGAGGCACGCATGAGGACAGGAATGATAGCCGGTTAGAGGTGCACACGAGGACAGGCGTCAGAGCTGGTTAGAGGTGCACACAGGGACATGCATAAGAGCTGGTTAGAGGTGCACACGAGGACAGGCATCAGAGCTGGTAAGAGGTGCTCACGAGGACAATCATCAGAGCTGGTTAAAGGTCCGCACAAGGACAGGCATCAGAGCTTGTTAGAGGTGCGCACGAGTACAGTCGTCAGAGCTGGTTACAGGTGCACTTAATGACAGGCGTCAGAGCTGGTTAGTTGTGCACACAAGGATAGTCACCAGGGCTGGTTAGAGGTGCACACAGAGACAGGCGTCAGAGCTGGGTAGTTATGCACACGAGGACAGTCATTAGAGCTGGTTAGAGTTGGGCACGAGGACAGTCGTCAGAGCTGGTTAAAGGTTCACACGAGGACAGGCGTTAGAGCTGGTTAGCGGTGCACATGAGAACAGGCATCAGAGCTGGTTAGAGGCGCACATGAGGAGCGCACATGAGGACAGGCATCAGAGCTGGTTAGCGGTGCACATGAGAACAGGCATCAGAGCTGGTTAGAGGCGCACATGAGGAGCGCACATGAGGACAGGCATCAGAGCTGGTTAGCGGTGCACACAAGGACAGGCGTCAGAGCTGGTTAGAGGTGCACATGAGGACAGGCATTAGAGCTGGTTAGAGGTGCACATGGGGACAGGCATAAGAGCTGGTTAGAGGCGCGCACAAGGACAGGCATCAGAGCTGGTAAGAGGTGCACATGAGGACAGGCATCAGAGCTGGTAAGAAGAGCGCACAAGGATAAATATAAGAGCTGGTTAGAGGTGTGCACAAGGACAGGCATCAGAGCTGGTAAGTGGTGCTCACGAGGACAGTCATCAGAGCTGGTTAAAGGTCCGCACAAGGACAGGCATCAGAGCTGGTTAGAGGTGCGCACGAGTACAGTCGTCAGAGCTGGTTAGAGGTGCACATAAGGACAGGCGTCAGAGCTAGTTAGTTGTGCACACAAGGACAGTCAGAGCTGGTTAGAGGTGGGCACAAGGACAGTCGTTAGAGCTGTTTAGAGGTGCACACGAGAACAGGTATCAGAGATGATTAGAGGTGCACACGAGAATAGGCATTGTAGCTGTTTAGAGGTGCACATTAAAAAGGAATTAGAGGTAGTTAGAGATGCCCACGAGTACAGTCATCAGAGCTGGTAAGAAGAGCGCACGAGGATAAATATAAGAGCTGGTTAGAGGTGCCCACGAGGACAGGCATCAGAGCTGGTTAGAGGTGCACACGGGGACAGGCATAAGAGCTGGTTAGTTGTGCACACAAGGACAGTCATTAGAGCTGGTTAGAGGTGGGCACAAGGACAGTCGTCAGAGCTGTTTAGAGGTGCACACGAGAACAGATATCAGAGATGATTAGAGGTGCACACGAGAATAGGCATTGGAGCTGTTTAGAGGTGAACATTAGAAAAGGAATTAGAGGTAGTTAGAGATGCCCACGAGTACAGTCATCAGAGCTGTTTAGAGGTGCCCACGCGAACAGGTATCAGAGCTGGTTAGAGCTACACACGAGGACAGTCACCAGGGCTGGTGAGAAGTACGCACGAGGACAGGCATCAGAGCTGATTAGAGGTGCACACAAGGACAGGCATCAGAGCTGGTAAGAAGAGCGCACGAGGATAAATATAAGAGCTGGTTAGAGGTGCACACGAGGACAGGCATCGGAGCTGGTAAGAGGTGCACACGGGGACATGCATAAGAGCTGGTTAGAGGCACGCACGAGGACAGGCATCAGAGTTGGTAAGAAGAGGGCACGAGGATAAGCATAAGAGCTGGTTAGAGGTGTGCACGAGGACAGGCATCAGAGCTGGTAAGAGGTGCTCATGAGGACAGTCATCAGAGCTGGTTACAGGTCCGCACAAGGACAGGCATCAGAGCTTGGTAGAGGTGCGCACGAGTACAGTCATCAGAGCTGGTTACAGGTGCACTTAATGACAGGCGTCAGAGCTGGTTAGTTGTGCACACAAGGATAGTCACCAGGGCTGGTTAGAGGTGCACACAGAGACAGGCGTCAGAGCTGGGTAGTTATGCACACGAGGACAGTCATTAGAGCTGGTTAGAGTTGGGCATGAGGACAGTCGTCAGAGCTGCTTAAAGGTTCACACGAGGACAGGCGTCAGAGCTGGTTAGCGGTGCACATGAGAACAGGCATCAGAGCTGGTTAGAGGCGCACATGAGGAGCGCACATGAGGACAGGCATCAGAGCTGGTTAGCGGTGCACACAAGGACAGGCGTCAGAGCTGGTTAGAGGTGCACATGAGGACAGGCATCAGAGCTGGTTAGAGGTGCACATGGGGACAGGCATAAGAGCTGGTTAGAGGCGCACACAAGGACAGGCATCAGAGCTGGTAAGACGTGCACATGAGGACAGGCATCAGAGCTGGTAAGAAGAGCGCACGAGGATAAATATAAGTGCTGGTTAGAGGTGTGCACGAGGACAGGCATCAGAGCTGGTAAGAGGTGCTCACGAGGACAGTCATCAGAGCTGGTTAAAGGTCCGCACAAGGACAGGCATCAGAGCTGGTTAGAGGTGCACACGAGTACAGTCGTCAGAGCTGGTTAGAGGTGCACATAAGGACAGGCATCAGAGCTAGTTAGTTGTGCACACAAGGACAGTCATTAGAGCTGGTTAGAGGTGGGCACAAGGACAGGCATCAGAGCTGTTTAGAGGTGCACATGAGGACAGGCATCAGAGCTAGTTAGTTGTGCACACAAGGACAGTCAGAGCTGGTTAGAGGTGGGCACAAGGACAGGCATCAGAGCTGTTTAGAGGTGCACATGAGAACAGGTATCAGAGATGATTAGAGGTGCACACGAGAATAGGCATTGGAGCTGTTTAGAGGTGCACATTAGAAAAGGAATTAGAGGTTGTTAGAGATGCCCACGAGTACAGTCATCAGAGCTGTTTAGAGGTGCCCATGCGAACAGGTATCAGAGCTGGTTAGAGGTACACACGAGGACAGTCACTAGGGCTGGTGAGAAGTACGCACGAGGACAGACATCAGAGCTGGTTAGAGGTACACACGAGGACAGTCACCAGGGCTGGTGAGAGGGACGCATGAGGACAGGCATCAGAGCTGGTTAGAGGTGCACACGAGGACAGGCATCAGAGCTGGTTAGAGGTGCGAACGAGGACAGGCATCAGAGCTGGTTAGAGGTGCACACAAGGACAGGCATCAGAGCTGGTTAGAGGTGCACACGAGGACAGTCATCAGAGCCGGTTAGAGGTGCACAAAAGGACAGGCATCATAGCTGGTAAGAGGTGCGCACGAGGATAGGCATTAGAGCTGGTTAGAGGTGCACACAAGGACAGGCTTCAGAGCTGGTTTGAGGTGCGCACAAGGACATGCATCAGAGCTGGTTAGACGTGCACACAAGGACAGGCATTAGAGCTGGTTAGAGGTGCACACGAGGACAGTCATCAGAGCCGGTTAGAGGTGCACAAGAGGACAGGCATCATAGCTGGTTAGAGGTGCACACAAGGACAGGCATTAGAGCTAGTTAGAGGTGCACACGAGGACAGGCTTGAGAGCTGGTTTGAGGTGCGCACAAGGACAGGCATCATAGCTGGTTAGAGGTGCACACGAGGACAGTCATTAGAGCCGGTTAGAGGTGCACACGAGGACAGGCATCATAGCTGGTTAGAGGTGCATACGAGGACAGGCATCAGAGCTGGCTAGAGGTGCACACGAGGACAGGCATCAGAGCTGGCTAGAGGTGCACACGAGGACAGGCTTTAGAGCGAATTAGAGTTGCACACAGGGACAGGCATCAGAGCTGGTTAGAAGTGCACATGAGGACAGGCGTCAGAGCTGGTTAGAAGTGCACACGAGGACAGGCATCAGAGCTGGTTAGAGGTGCACATGAGGACAGGCATCAGAGCTGGCTAGAGGTGCACACGAGGACAGGCTTTAGAGCGAATTAGAGTTGCACACAGGGACAGGCATCAGAGCTGGTTTGACGCGCGCATGAGGACAGGAATGAGAGCCGGTTAGTGGTGCACGCGAGGACAGTCATTAGAGCCGGTTAGAGGTGCCCAGGAAGACAGTCATCAGAGCTGGTTAGTGGTGCGCATGAGGACAGGCTTCAGAGCTGGTTAGAGGTGCACACAAGAATAGGCGTCAGAGCTGGTTAGCGGTGCACACGAGGACAGGCATCTGAGATGATTAGAGATGCACACGAGAATAGGCATTGGAGCTGTTTAGAGGTGCACATTAGAAAAGGAATTAGAGGTAGTTAGAGATGCCCACGAGTACAGTCATCAAAGCTGTTTAGAGGTGCCCACAAGAACAGTCAACAAAACCAGTTAGAGGTGCACAAGAGGACAGGCATCATAGCTGGTTAGAGGTGCACACAAGGACAGGCATTAGAGCTGGTTAGAGGTGCACACGAGGACAGGCTTCAGAGCTGGTTTGAGGTGCGCACAAGGACAGGCATCATAGCTGATTAGAGGTGCACACGAGGACAGTCATTAGAGCCGGTTAGAGGTGCACACGAGGACAGACATCATAGCTGGTTAGAGGTGCACACGAGGACAGGCATCAGAGCTGGCTTGAGGTGCACACGGGGACAGGCTTTAAAGCGAATTAGAGTTGCACACAGGGACAGGCATCAGAGCTGGTTAGAAGTGCACACGAGGACAGGCGTCGGAGCTGGTTAGAAGTGCACACGAGGACAGGCATCAGAGCTGGTTAGAGGTGCACATGAGGACAGGCATCAGAGCTGGCTAGAGGTTCACACGAGGACAGGCTTTAGAGCGAATTAGAGTTGCACACAGGGACAGGCATCAGAGCTGGTTTGACGCGCGCATGAGGACAGGAATGAGAGCCGGTTAGTGGTGCACGCGAGGACAGGCATCAGAGCTGGTTAGAGGTGCGCATGAGGACAGGCTTCAGAATTGGTTAGAGGTGCACACGAGAATAGGAGTCAGAGCTCGTTAGCGGTGCACACGAGGACAGGCATCTGAGATGATTAAAGGTGCACAGGAGAATAGGCATTGGAGCTGTTTAGAGGTGCACATTAGAAAAGGAATTAGAGGTAGTTAGAGATGCCCACGAGTATAGTCATCGGAGCTGTTTAGAGGTGCCCACGAGAACAGGTATCAGAGCTGGTTAGAGGTACACACGAGGACAGTCACCAGGGCTGGTGAGAAGTACGCACGAGGACAGGCATCAGAGCTGGTTAGAGGTGCACACGAGGACAGTCACCAGGGCTGGTGAGAGGGACGCATGAGGACAGGCATCAGAGCTAGTTAGAGGTGCACACGAGGAGAGGCATGAGACCTGGTTAGAGGTGCACACGAGGACAGGCATCAGAGCTGGTTTGAGGTGCACACGAGGACAGTCATCAGAGGCGGTTAGAGGTGCACAAGAGGACAGGCATCATAGCTGGTTAGAGGTGCGCACGAGGATAGGCATTAGAGCTGGTTAGAGGTGCACACAAGGACAGGCTTCAGAGCTGGTTTGAGGTGCGCACAAGGACAGGCATCAGAGCTGGTTAGACGTGCACACAAGGACAGGCATTAGAGCTGGTTAGAGGTGCACACGAGGACAGGCATCAGAGCTGGTTAGAGGTGCACACGAGGATAGGCATCAGAGCTGGTTAGAGGTGCACACGAGGACAGTCATCAGAGCCGGTTAGCGGTGCACAAGAGGACAGGCGTCATAGCTGGTTAGAGGTGCACACAAGGACAGGCATCATAGCTGGTTAGAGGTGCACACGAGGACAGTCATTAGAGCCGGTTAGAGGTGCACGCGAGGACAGGCATCATAGCTAGTTAGAGGTGCACACGAGTACAGGCATCAGAGCTGGCTAGAGGTGCACACGAGAACAGGCATCAGAGCTGGCTAGAGGTGCACACGAGGACAGGCTTTAGAGCGAATTAGAGTTGCACACAGGGACAGTCATCACAGCTGGTTTGAGGCGAGCATGAGAACAGGAATGAGAGCCGGTTAGTGGTGCACGCGAGGACAGGCATCAGACCTGGTTAGTGGTGCACACGAGGACAGTCATTAGAGCCGGTTAGAGGTGCCCAGGAAGACAGTCATCAGAGCTGGTTAGTGGTGCGCATGAGGACAGGCTTCAGAGCTGGTTAGAGGTGCACACGAGAATAGGCGTCAGATCTCTTTAGAGGTGCACACGTGGACAGGCATCAGAGCTGGTTAGAGGCGCAAGTAAGAACAGGCATCAGAGCTGGTTAGAAGCGCACGTAAGGACAGGCATCAGAGCTGGTTAGCGGTGCACACGAGGACAGGCGTCAGATCTTGTTAGAGCTCAACACGAGGACAGGCATCAGAGCTGTTTAGAGGTGCCCACGAGGACAGTCATCACATCTGGTTAGAGGTGCAAACAAGGACAAGCATCTGAGCCGGTTAGTGTAGGAGAGTAGGATCTGCCTCTTATGGTTACCCCCACTTTTTTGCTGATGCTTCACTGTATTTTGACTTTAGTCTGGCTGGGGTCCTGCTATTCAGGTCCCCAGCCTAGCTGCTTCCTCTCTAAATGGATTCCAAGTACCTTAGGTACTTCTCTGATTGGATTCTGGGGTGCCCTTATAAGTCCCTAGTATATGGTATACTATGTACCCAGGGCATAAGTACCCCAGGGGCCTACAAGGGGCTGAAGCATGTATAGTGCTGTGAGAAGTTGGCCTGGTATATGCTGTCAACTAATTATAGTGGGCACCTTGCACCAGTCCAAACAACCCCAAATTGGAATTAGGTTAAAGACAACCTTTATTGAAAGCTATCCTAGTGGTAGCTATGGAGAGCAGCCTTCAGGCTAAGTCTTGAAGGAATGTAAAGCAGCTTGTTTTACCAGTCTATAATCTCTTGAGTGACCAAATGAAAGAGGACCACACCAGGTATATAT
Source organism: Calotriton arnoldi (assembly GCA_963921515.1). Lineage (NCBI taxonomy): Eukaryota > Metazoa > Chordata > Amphibia > Caudata > Salamandridae > Calotriton > Calotriton arnoldi. Next base: position 1,536,669 of record CAWUFW010003322.1, on the reverse strand, counting down.
ATAAAATATATGTATTTAGTCTTAAACACACCCCTCTAGTCTCTTTATGAGGCTAGAGTTCGAAGTACATAAGTTACAAGTCAAATATCAACAGTAATAGCACAAATACACGTTTGAGCCCTAGGGGCGTACCAAACCATATACTAAAATAGTGGTATAAGAACCACGACTAAGCTAGACACAAGGCCTAGAGCCTGTAGAAGTGCTTGGACCACAAGGAACCACCCAAGGTAGTGACACAGGGGACCCACGGGGGGCACGTGCAGTGTGAGAACACAGCCGCGAATCGCCGTTAACTTCTATGGGGAAAGTCGCGGTTGGAATTTTAAAAGGAAAGGACACTTAGAAGAGGACTTGGAGCAAATCCCTTTAGAACTAGGCAGTTCTAGGGTCAATACCGCAGGAGCACCGGAGTACTCGAGTTACCTCAACCAGGAAGCCGGGTGCATAGGTTTCTTTTGTCGTCGGGTTTCGTCGTCATTTTCAATGGCGATCTGCTGCAGCAGGCTGCTGGCGGCCAAGTCGAAAGTGTCCGGGTGGATCCAAGAGTGGATCGAAGTTCTGAAGAACCTGAAAGCAGAGGGGACAGAGTCTGGGTCACTAGCCAGTGACCAGGAAGGCGATGAGAAGATGCCCACCGATGTCGGGTGCTTCAGGTAGGTTGACGGTCGTCTTCACTCTTCAGCCACGAGGTCCAGGAGCCGTCGACGATGACCATGAGCTGGATTCGAGCTGTCCCACGACGTCTGTCGATTGCTGTGGTGTCGGCGACCGGATTGGACCCAACAAGCCTTGGCAACGGCAAGTCACGTGGAAACAGAGAAAGGACAGTGATGCAGACCAGCAAGGTCTGGGGGACTCACCCAGCGAGGGTAAGTCAGGACACGTCTGGAGCAACCAGGAAGGCCGCCCTGAGTCCCCAGCGAAGCTGAGGCCCGTAGCTGTCGTGGGTAACATGGAACCGTGACCCCTGGACACCGAGAACTTTTGCAAGTACATCCTCTTCCTGGTCTCCCATAAAGTTGTGCTTTGGGCTCCGAGTAGCCCCCGCCTCCAGCACCGACTGCACCGAAGATCACTGGCCTTCACTCCACGAGTGTCCTGTGAGCCAGCTCCACGTGCGTCCACTCGAGGCTCCTTTGCGGTCACTAGTCCGTTGGCTAGTGGGCCCTCCCGAAGGCAACTCTTCTTCTGCTTGGGCTTTCCTGGTTGCTCCAGACGTGCCCTGACTTACCCTCGCTGGGTGAGTCCCTCAGACCTTGCTGGTCTGTATCAACGTCCTTTCTCTGTTTTCCCGTGACTTGCCGTTGCCAAGGCTTGTTGAGTCCAATCCAGTGGCCGATACCGCAGCAATCGACAGACGTCGTGGGACAGCTCGAATCCAGCTCCTGGTCGTCGTCGATGCCTCCTGGACCTCGTGGCTGAAGAGTCAAGACGACCGTCAACCTACCTGAAGCACCCGACATCAGTGGGCATCTGCTCATCGCCTTCCTGGTCACTGGCTAGTGACCCAGACTCTGTCCCCTCTGCTTTCAGGTTCTTCAGATCTTCGATCCACTCTTGGATCCACCCGGACACTTTCGACTTGGCCGCCAGCAGCCTGCTGCAGCAGATCGCCATTGAAAACGGCAGCGAAACCCGACGACAAAAGACACCTATGCACCCGGCTTCCCTGGGTGAGGTAACTCGAGTACTCCGGTGCTCCACGTAGGTATTGACTCTAGAACTGCCTAGTTCTAAAGGGATTTGCTCCAAGTCCTCCTCTAAGTGTCCTTTCCTTTTAAAAATTCGAACCGCGACTTTCCCCATAGAAGTTAACGGCGACTCGCGGCTGTGTTCTCACACTGCACGCGTCCCCGTGGGTCTCCTGTGTCACTACCTTGGGCGGTTCCTTGTGGTCCAAGCACTTCTACAGGCTCTAGGCCTTGTGTCTAGCTCAGTCGTGGTTCTTATACCACTATTTTTAGTACATGGTTTGAGTACGCCCTAGGGCCCAAACGTGTATTTGTGCTATTACTGTTGATATTTGACTTGTAAAGTATGTACTTGAACTCTAGCCTCATAAAGACACTAGAGGGTGTGCTTAAGACTAAATACATATAGTTTATATATATACCTGGTGTGGTCCTCTTTCATTTGGTCACTCAAGAGATTATAGACTGGTAAAACAAGCTGCTTTACATTCCTTCAAGACTTAGCCTGAAGGCTGCTCTCCATAGCTACCACTAGGATAGCTTTCAATAAAGGTTGTCTTTAACCTATCTCCAATAAGGGGTTGTTTGGACTAGTGCAAGGTGCCCACTATAATTAGTGGACAGCATATACCAGGCCAACTTCTCACAATGAGGACAGTCATCAGAGCCGGTTAGAGGTGCACAAGAGGACAGGCATTGGAACCGGTTAGTGGTGCACACGAGGACAAGCATCAGTGCTGGTTAGTGGTGCACACAAGGACAGCCATCAGAGCTGGTTAGAGGTGCACTCGAGGACAAGCATCAGTGCTGGTTAGAGGTGCACACGAGGACAGGCATCAGAGCTGGTTAGAGGTGCGCACGAGGACAGGTGTCAGGGCTGGTTAGAGGTGCACACGAGGACAGGCATCGGAGCTGGTTGGTGGTGCACACAAGGACAATCAGAGCCGGTTAGAGGTGCACACGCGGACAGGTGTCAGAGCTGGTTAGAGGTGCACACGAGGACAGGCATCGGAGCTGGTTGGTGGTGTACACAAGGACAATCAGAGCCGGTTAGAGGTGCACACGCGGACAGGTGTCAGAGCTGGTTAGAGGTGCACACGAGGACAGGCATCGGAGCTGGTTGGTGGTGCACACAAGGACAATCAGAGCCGGTTAGAGGTGCACACGTGGACAGGCGTCGGTTCCGATTGGTGGTGCAGCCGGTTGGTAGTGCACACGCGGATACTCGCCAGGGCTGGTTAGAGGTGCACACGAGGACAGGTGTCAGAGCTGGTTAGAGGTGCACACGAGGACAGGTGTCAGAGCTAGTTATAGTGCATACGAGGACAGGCGTCAGAGCTAGTTATAGTGCATACGAGGACAGGCGTCAGAGCTGGGATCTGTAGCTGCTGGAGGATTATATTAGTTTCTCGAGCAGCGAGTCCACCTGGTCGGCGTGCAGTGCCTGATTAAATGATGTCAAGAGGTCACCAAGGGGCTCAAGCACTGAGTGCTGTCCATGGACTGAGCCATGTATCTCTCATCTGGTCTGAGGGCTTCTACCTCTGTTCTCCACCCAGTGCTTTAAATGGGCCGGTGCTCACAGGTACTGAGTACCAGCACTTTTTATTTTTATCACTCTGAGTAGTGGAGAGTACCGGTACTCATGAAGGGTAGGCGCATTGGCCTCTAGTGGTGGTAGCCTGTCTCTTTGACAGCCAAAGCACTTTTATAGCCCTGAGCTGAGCCCCCGCTGAGCTATTCAGCGCGGGCTCATTTGCATGATATCCGGGTGTTCGCCGTCATGCTGTGTTGCAAGGAATCGAGGCAGCCCAGTGATGGCACAATGAGGAAAGCCATGGGAGGTAAGGAGGTTAAAAGGGCTTTAATCTAACCTGGTTCTTTTGTGTGAGTGTCTGCTTATGTTTGTCTGTTTGCCTTCTCGTGTGTGCGTGTTTTTGTGTGAGAGAAAAAGGTGAGAAATATTACAAAATAAGAAAATGTTAAAATATCACTGTGTTTGACTTTCGTTTTGTATAACGAATTAACCTGTTTTGTTTATAGAAACAAATTTCTCGTGTTTTGGTATGTGCTGCAATTAGTATATAAGTCAATAAGCTTCGCATGTCTTGCCTTTAGCCCCGCCCCTAGCCCCGCTCACTCGCCAAATTTAAATGAGTACCTGCACTATTTTTTTCCCATTTAAAGCACTGCCTCCACCCCATGAGCCCAGGAAAACGAGGAGCGCTGGGACTCCAGTTTGCTTTGTGTTGCCTCCCGTTATCTCTGACTAGCCACTCCCTTCTGGAGGCGGGCTATAAAACTATGGCAGCTACGCCGATGAGCAACGGATGCTCGCAGCGGGCATGCCAGTGCACCCGATGCAAGCCCGTCCGTGCCTGTGCGCGCCTGGACGGCGCCAGTGGTCAGGACCCCGGTCCTTCCCGTGCCAGATGTCCTGAGCTACAGAACTACCCTCTCTGGCCCGGCAGTCAAAGAAGACTGCAGCCACTCCCTTGATATATCATCCTTCGGGAGATGTCATTTCTGCTTCGATACGTCATCAATGAGACAGCTGGAAGGTAGGAGTGACCATCCCAGTAGAAAATCTGTTCAGTGTTTCCTATTAAACCACCGTTCTCTATCTAACCATAAGCGTGTGGTCATGGGTTTACTGATTACCCATCAGCCAGGTGCATTATTCCTTGTCGAAGCATGGCTGAATGCCCAATCAGCACCTGAGGTCCTCGATGCACGTGCGTAACGAATTTTGAGGGGGGCCCCTGCAAGGTAGATGGAGGGGCCCTGCTCCGAATTTAATCCGGAGCTCTCAGGCCAGAGTACTGTGCTAAGGGGGCCCCTGCAGTTCGGGGCCCCCCGCACCGCGGGGGCCTGTATTACGCCACTGCCTCGATGCTGTTCCTCAGGATTACGCCATCCTGAGACTTAATCGACCTCATCAAAGGGGCGGTGGCCTTGCAGTTATTTTTAATCCACACTTCCGCTGCAACGTCACAGAGCCAAAGATCACTGGTTGTGAGGCGGCGTTTTTCACTTTATCATTAACGAGTCGTAGCTCATGAGCAGATGTTCTCGTTTATCGCCCACCTGGCCCAGCCCCCACATTTGTAAATGCCCTAATGGACCTCATACCATCTTATGCCATACGCTACAAATCTTCTGATCTTAGGTGATCTTAACATACATTGGCGATGAGAGATGTTGCACAGCAGCACGTCTGGTTGAAGACCTTGGGTTGCTTCACTTTAATCAGCTAGTGCACGCTCCTACTCATACCATGGTCATATCCGTGATTCTATTGTTTCCAACTCTGCTCTGCTGGATGTGGCTTCCCCCATCCCCATTGCATGGTCAGATCACTTCATTGTTCCTTTTCAGATCTCTGGTCTCTCTTCTGCCTCTACGGTCCTCAAAGCCTCTCGTGACTAAAACACGTAAATAGTCTCTGATGCCCCATCGGCCTTTGCTGCAGATTGGAGTCTTAAAACCCCGGATGTTAATGCCTGTCCTCATATTGTCAATCTCCAAGCATTCGTTTGGATTACTGAGGCATTGGATACTTTGGCACCTATGAAACCGTGTACCAGTACCCGCTCCAAACCAACTGCAGATTGGTACTCTGAGGAACTTTCGGCCATAAAGAAGGCCTGTAAACATCTGGAACGCTTGTGACGTAGAAACTACAATGCAGATGATAAAAGTACTTACCTCAACGTGGTGAAAGAATATCACAAACGGTTCAGAAGCACTCAACCCAATTTCTTGCTCAGAAGATTGAGCTATCAAAAAACTCCTCTAGATAGCTTTTTCAGATAGTTAAATCGCTTACTTCTCTTGAACAAGTCTCTGTACTATCTATGTGTCCTTCCCTGAGAGCGCTAGGACATTCCAATTTTCCATACCTGGGGAACGACCATCTACCTCCTCGGGAGACTTTCTTAGCTCAAAGACTCCCTCTGCGGCCGAGAGCTACACCTTAATCTCTAAAGTGAAATATGGACCCCACTGGGCCCGGCTTCACCTGCTATGCTGGAGCGGGGTGTGGAGGTAATCTACTACATCTGTCCTTTCCCACTGGCTGTGTACCGTCTGACTGGAAACATGCCATGGTAGTATTAAAGAAACCTTCATTAGATCCATCTAAGCCCGAGAATCGCGGTCCAATATCTCTGCTGCCACTCTTCGCTAAGGATGCTGAAAAGCATGTCAACCAGCAGCTGATGAATCTCATTGAAGAGAAGGAACTGCTTCATGAGTCTCAGTTCGGTTCTTAGCACCGAATCTGCCCTTCTACTTGCTTCTGAGTCCTTAGACTCACTGCCGATGAGGGCAAGACAGCTGCCTTGGTCATGCTTGACACCGTGTCCCATGGTCTGTTATTGGAACGCCTTTGGAGGCTTGGCGTGAGGGGTTGTGCTCTCCGTTGGATTGCAGACTTCCTCCAAGGTTGGACCTTGCAGGTGTTTCAGCAGTCGTATACCTCTGAGATGCTACCTCTGCAGCAGGGAGTGCCACGGGGCTCGGCTCTGAGCCCGGCCTTATTGAATCTGTACATGCGTTCCCTAGCGGGAGTAATTGAGTGCCACGGCGTTAGGTTAGTGTCATGCGCCGATGACACCCAGTTGATTATAACTCTGGCGCAGGAGAATGGTAAAGCGGCGGCTGATTTTAAGGCATGTTTGGTGGACCTGGCCCAATGGATGGACTCCAGCCGCCTTACACTTAATGCAGGAAAAACAGAAGTCCTGGTAGTAGAAAGCAGCCATCTTGATGGTCCACTGCATGGCGGCCGAATGAATTAGGCCCTACGCCTGCTCTTAAATCGAAGGTAAAAAACCTCGGCATCTGGTGTGATTCCACTTTGTCTTTTGACAGCCGGATTTCCACTCTTGCTGGAACCTGTTTTGGAAAACTAAAGATGCTACGTAAAATACTAGGGCTCCTGCCTGATTATGTAAAAAAAAAGTGTAATCCAAGCACTTATGGTGTCGCGTATTGACTACTGCAAAGTGCTTTATCTAGGGGCCTCTAAGGGCGGGCTGGAAATGCTTCAAAGGGGGCAAAATGCTGCTGCCCGGAGGCTCCTGAATGTCCAAAGACGCTCGTCCATAGGCGCAGCCTTTTCTAAGCTCCATCAGCTCCCCATTAAAGAGAGTCCCCTTTAAAGCGCTACGCTTCCTTCACAGAATCCTAACTCAGAAAGGCCCCATTACCTCTTCCCTCTGATCTTCCTCGCAGACGCCTCAGATCTTCAGGGACTGCCCGACAGAGATTCCAAAAATACACAGAGTGCATCTGGGAGGCAGTTCCTGTAGCTGTCTGGCTGCCAGACTTTAAATCTACTTCCTCCCAACCTAAGACTGGAACCTTCTGAATCTCTATTCAGGAAAAATAGAAAACCTGGTTCTTCAGACAATCCTTAGGTCATTAGTTAGTACTGGGCTGGTTTTCTACTAGGCTCTCAGTTGGAAGCCAGCGCGGGGAGACTCCAAATTGGACTAACCAGGTGCTTTACAAATCTCTAACATAACATAACATACTCGCAGCTCACCCCTTGCAGACAGAAAGCAACGGACAAGCGCTAAATGTATTGAAATTTGTCAGGACAGATGGTGAAAAGCCGTGACTGTCCTGGTAGTTCCAGGATGCACGCTCACGATGCACGCTCACGATGCACGCTCCCCCTGCTCCAGTGCAATGGCTTCCATGCCACAGGTGCTCACGGTCTCACGAGTACCGCCTTTGGGCCCTGTGGTGGCTGAGTCTGTGGAGCCATGGCTTCCAGGGCGTTCTCTGCACCGGTGGACCCTCAGTGGTTCGCCCACTCTGCCCCTGGCTTGGGTCCCCTGTACCTGCATTGGATTGGTGGCTGCTCGTCATGCAAAGGATCCTTCACGTGAATATTGGTAGCTGGGTCTGGGTTTGCCCCGGGTCTTTGCCGCTGGCTCCATTGCCCCTGGTGGGTTGAAGCAGGATCGAGGCGCTAGGATTTCACCTCTTCCAGCTCTGCAGAGGCTTGCTCACTCTTCGTTCTTCCAGTACAGGGCCACAGATCGAGTTGAACATATATCATGTGAAATCAACATGCCTCATGACGTCAGTGTCAGTTACTGATGAGGCAAGAGGTTACATATCTGCAAGTCATGCACAGAACATGCACACTCTGGCCTCAGTTACCAATGCCTTGTTAATTTACAATCAGTGTGCACACACCTGTGTGCGCAGGATCACACATGCGCGTGGTGCCATGCTTGCTGCATCTGGTAATCCCCGGGTGTGGTAAAGACGGCACCTTCAGATGTTTCCCCTGATAAATGTCAGTAGGTCCAACCAGCCTGAATGTAGTGGGGAGAACAGACATGAGGATTGTGACGCAGAAAGCACCGAGCTCCAGGTTATGCCCCATTTTTAATGTCTCGCCTCCAAATAGGAGCTACTTACCCATCTGTTAAAGTCCGAACCCCGGGGTTCGTTTATGGAACTAGCACCGACCCCCCGCCCCGAGGCCTTTGTAGTCGAGGCCCTAAGGGTCTTAGGTAAGGACTTCAGCCGGCGGTAAGTTCTCTTAGTGCTGCGTGAACCTGGCGGCGGCACTGAATGTGAACCGACAGCAGGGACACAGCTGGCCCCGCCCACCTGTGCCAGCAGCAAAGCGTGCACCCTGGGCATTCATTCTGCCACCAGGGGGAGCCACCAAAACGGATGGTATAGATGGATGGTATCACCCTCATTATAATAGGCATGGTTCCACAGGTATTCAGTCAGGCCAGAGTACCAGTGGGTGAATACCACATCACCTCTGAAGAATGGGGAAGGCTGCTCAGCTTTGCCTTGTACAACATGTCCCACTAACCCTGCTGGGCGACCCCCCTTTGGACTGCACTGGTGCCCACCTGCCACCACAGCACACTCCCCAGACTCGCTTTTAACATCCCTTACCCAGCCCTCGCCTTAGCATCTCAAGCGAGTAAATAAAAAACACAAAATAGAAAAATCACTGACTAGGGTGGAGACACTGGCGACCACTAAATTCAACATTCTTGCACGCATGAAACCATTTCATACAACAAGACAACATCCTGTTCCTGATTCACACACTGGAGGTTTACCTTTTATACATTGGATTTGCTCACACTGAAATTCAACTAACATGGACATTTCGCCAGCATGGGTGGAATTTCTGTGTCCGGTAATCGCTGCAGGGACGGGTTTGTGGGTGTTCCCGAGTTGGCCCACCAGCAGAAGTTGGAGAACCCCCACAAGCTCACACGTTTGAGGGGATTCATCGAAGACTTGCAGGTAATTTTCAATTTTGAAACCACCTGAAAAATGACTCCCGACAAGGGTGGGCGCGAGCGCGCGCTCAATGTGGGGATTCGGATTGGGTAGGGAAGGGTTTCGTACTTGGTGATAAATATTTTTCCTGTGGGGAAAGAAAAAGTAACTTTTGCTAGTACAAATAAGCCTCTTGGAGAAAATGTGTTACTTTTTCATGGAATTGTGGTGAATGACACATCCGCCCAAAAACTCTGGAACTCTGAGCTCTACCACTGAATTGAGAAAACGAAGTGTCCTCAAAGAGGAAGATTAGGAAATGTTGTCAATCCGGTCACCTGATTATGAGGACAAGGAAAGTTAGAGCTAATAAAAAAAATGAGGAAAGAAGTGTGAAGTAGAAGTCATTTTTGAAAAAAAAGTGAATTCCCCTAATGCGCAGTACCCTGTAGCCATAAATTTAGAAAAATGGGTGTAGGCCACCATCGTGTGTGTTTACCTCACAACTACACACATAATCTATGCAATGCATACTTTACGCATTAGCTTACGCTTTGATCACAAGAATTTACAAAATAGTGTAACTTGCGCACATGCATTACATTGTAAATGACTCTTCTTTGCCAATAGCTTTGTGGATGGTGCCGCATTGGTACCACCAGGCCCTCCCCTCAGTGCCATTGTTTCCACCGGCAGCAGGCATGAATCATTAGAAGCACTTCTGTACATGATGTAGGTACCTCCCTGCTTCTGGTGTCTCCCTAACCCATGTGTTATCTCAACAGTGTCGTGCCCCCGTGTCTTCCTGCGGACCCCCTTTGCACGCATTCTTTTTTCTGTGCAAGCAGCAGATTTTCATCTGTCAGCTGCTCCATCAAAACTGAAAAGAATCCTTGCTGTACGTGTGATTTTAGTGAAGCAGCTGGAGATGTGCTGTTGTGGCAGAGATGCTAATTCTGTAATCAGAAGACCACAATTGTATCCGACGGATCAACAGCCCCCCCCAACAGTGCCGATTACAGATGTCATTGAAGATGGAAGCGGTGATACTGGAAAAACAGCACCCATAACCACCTTCTCCTCAATACGCATATCCTCTACAAATCCATATTGGCTTCGCTTTACACTTGGCATCATTCGCCCCTTCCTGAACCATCTTATCCCCATCCACCATCTCTTTCACTGATTGTTAGATCGTCTTAACCTTTATAATCAGCTAGAAGACAGGCTGTCACCTGACGCAATGCTCACAATCACTAAGTGGGTGGGAACAGTAATGGGGTACACCTTAGTGCTTAGCTATGCCAGCTTGAGTGTATTCGATACTTTTGCCTTTACGCTTCGAGGCACAAAGCACATATGGTGATTCGAGGTGGGCCACGTCCCTGCTGGGTGGTAGCGGTTTGTCTTTCAACTTCTTCTTTGCCTGTCACAGCAGCAGCAACCGTCTGCTGTTTAGTATTCAGTGAGGAAACACCCTCAACGCGCACATCTGCAGCTCCTGCCACACTACAGATGCTTCCTTTGCCACATTCACCACGCACACTCTTACCAGGGTTACTAGACACATTTTTAATTAGGTCGGGAAAAGCAATTACTGCGCGGCTGGGCCACGCCAGCAAAAGAGAGGCCGAGCCAGCACTTAATAAGCTGCATCAACCCTGCAGCCTGGTCTGTACAAAGTCGCAAAATCATTGCTTTTCAAAAGGTTGATGAGAGGTAGAAAGGGATTCCAAATGCATGTTCCCAGCTAAAATAACTCTTTTGCAAGCCAACAAAGTAATATTTATTAATTTACAACCGGAGTGTATACCAAAATCTAAAAAAAGATAGGAAAAAATTGATTAAAAGACCATTTTAAGATGGAATCAGATATAGTGTAGAGCAATAGAAAATCAAACAGCAATTTAAAGTGAGTAACCGAACAAAAGTAGAACAGCTGGAAACAATCATTTTCAAATCCAGAAACTATGGAAAAAATGCTTTGCTCCTCGCCTCCCCACACTCACCCATTGTTGAAGTTCCCCCACCAAGTCCTGTGGGGATGCTTGCCAAAGGAAATTGTTGAGTGAGATTCTTGCTAAAGGGTTTCTCAGAATGGAGAACTCTTTGTCTCTTCCACTGGTAGCGATGCACCTCGCTAGGCTTCTGTCGAGTTCTAGTGTGTGTCTCTTTCTCCCACCATGATGCACCCCATTCGGTCTTCTGCAGATTTCTGGTTTGTGGCTCATTTTTTGGCAGCGACACATCCCCTTAGGACGTTTGCAGAGTTCTAGTTTGTGGCAAGCGTATACTGTGAAAAAAGGCCTCAATCAACACATTATAAGGTACTTGTTAGCTAAATTTCAATCTCGGCTCTCTTTACCGTATGTCCCCTGTATCTCAATGGCACCCTCATGTTGTTTCTATGCACTATTTATTGTTAACTTTTTGTGTTTTCTTTGTATTATAGTACTTAATTGTTTTGCGTGGACAGGTGCCATTTCTATTCACTGTTTGATGTTTTCTATTCATTGTCCATCTTAGGGCTTTTTATGTAGTATTGCTTTCGTCTATTAATGTGTTTTATTCCAGCTCTCTGTTCGGATTTTGTTCATTCCTGCCCTATCCTCTGCTGACGACAGCTTTACACACTCATTTCCTCTTGTTTCCTTCTTTAATTTGACAGGTATTTCCCATCACATATAGTACATTATTTTGCTTTCGAGGTCTGTTTATCTTAGCGACATCGGGAATATTAAGATGGCGGCTCCCGACATTCTAAACCTCCAGACAGAGCACGTTCCATTATGGCGACCACAATATATCTTATTCTCCAGTGTGTTCACCTTTAAGTAAGATGATTTACTTTCCAATTTGTTGGATTATTAGTTATTTACCCACCATATACTAGTCTATCGTGTCCTTATTTTGATAGACGCTTTGATACTTAGCCTTGGGTGATCTGGGTTTTAAAGGTTTCTTTAATTTGACTTTGTACTAAGATGGACCCTAACCAACATGGCGCCCCTGATACAAGCTATGTAGGCGCTTCTTTCACTTGGGCGCCTTACTCTTGATTGCTCTTGGTTTGGGCGACTCATGGCTGGTTAATTTGCATAACAGAGTTGTTCTATGTAGGCACCTGGTTGGGTATTTCCACACTTTACTGTATTTTGATTTAATTTGGTTGGATGTTTCCAAACGTTTCTGTATTTTGCTTTCACTGTGACTTTGGCAATAATGTGCTTCATCTTCCTTATTTAGTAACAGGAAGGACTTGGCTCATTTGTTTTTTCTCCACTGACTAGGAGTCGGGTCACTTGCACGGCTCTCTGTACTATAGAGTGTTTCTCAGTACTTGGAATATAATGGGATTTATATTTCCGCGGACGGGGTATCCCTCACCGTTGTGACAGAGTAACCCATCTGCCGAGATCGAAATTAGGCCCAAGGTGTTTAAACTGTCGCTCATTTTGTGGTACATTTGACACCCAGTCCTGAAGATGGTCTTTTGTACTTATTCGACGTAAGAGACCAAAATGTCAACGATACAATCGCTACAATCATCTCTACAACCAATCACATTTAATGTACAGCTAACAATCGAAGCATTACTTCATTGACTTTAATTGGTTGAATGAATTCCCCTGCTGCCCTTAGCCACAACTAAATGAACTGTGACCCTAATATGTTGTGACTACTGTGCAGCAGGTGTGTGTTTTTATTATTGACCCTATGACGCAGTGAAAAAGGATGCAGTGATAATTCTGTATCAATAAAATGAGCTTTTTACCTTACAGAGTGCGCCTCGTTACATTTATATGTATATGGATTGTTTCTGCATCATTAACTCTCACTATTACTAGCGATTGGATTCCTTTGAGACCAGCAACCTTTACCAGCCGAAGTATTGTGTAAACTACTCCTCCAGGAGTCCTCTTTGTGTAGTGATTTAGGTTCCTAATTTGTGAGTCAAATGAGACCAGTGGTAGTATGCGGTGCAAATGAGACCAGTGGTAGAAGCATGCAGCACAAATGAGACCAGTGGTAGAACTATGCGGCACAAATGAGACCAGTAGTAGTATGCGGCACAAATGAGACCATTGGTAGAAGTATGCGGCACAATGAGACCAGTGGTAGTATGCGGCACAAATGAGACCAGCGGTAAAACTATGCATCTTAAATGAGACCAGTGGTAGTCTGCGGCACAATAGAGACCAGTGGTAGAACTATGCAGCACAAATGAGACCTGTGGTAGAAGTATGCCCCACAAATCAGCCCAGTGGTACAATGCGGCACAAATGAGACCAGTGGTAGAAGTATGCGGCACAAATGAGACAACTGGTAGTATGCGGCACAAATGAGACCAGTGGTAATATGCTGCACAAATGAGACCAGTGGTAAAACTATGCAGCACAAATGAGACCAGTGGTAGTATGTGGCACAAATGAGACCAGTGGTAGAACTATGCGGCACAAATGAGACCAGTGGTAGAAGTATGCGGCACAAATGAGAGCAGTGGTAGAAGTATGCCGTACAAATGAGAAATGCCTTATAAAAACACCGTTTTTGGTTTGTTTGTGTTATTTCTTGGTGACAAGATCCCAACCGCCTTCCAGTGATAACATAACACATGTATTTGTAAAGCGCAGGTTCACCCTGAAGGGCATCTTGGCGCTCAATAACAGATGTTCATTGTTACCCAACTGAATGGTACTCATTTTATCGACCTCAGAAGGATGGAACGCTGAATGGGCCCGCCGGGATTTGAACCTGTGACCACGAGGTCAAACACACACCTACACTGGACGCATTAGTCCACCAAGTCACCAGACCCGACCTCACTTGCTCGCTCCCAGCAATATGGGGCTGATTTCGTGGCCCTGCCCCGCCCGGGCTCTGCGGCTAGGTTGGTGCTGCATAAATATAGGGGTACACTCTGACCTGTGCAGGGAGCTCCCCTTCGCTCTCGGCCGCACGCGGGTGTCCCCACAAACCCGGCGGATGCAGAGCGCACTTACACCGATGGATAGCGCTGGCACAGGGGCTGTAGGCACTTGTTGCACCGCAGCCACGGACCAGCAGAGCTGTCCACACAGAATACAAAGCCGCACTGGTCCCAGGTCACCTTGACGGGGACGCCAGGGAGGCAGCCATCTATTGACGGCCAGGACACAGCAGTCACACAGCACCTGCCTGTCCTAAGGGCAAAAAAGCGCCGTACATTTACGCAACAGCGGAATAAAAACGGGCCATTCCAGGCAGACATCCATCGCTCAGACCTCGCCACCCCATGTATCTGCCCAGACGTCCCAGCCCTGTTTCTGGCAGGGCAGCCGACGGAAGCGCGCCCTCCGTGAGTGCATGCATTGGCAAGCGTCGCCATGGAAACCCTCTTCGCAGCGGGACGAAGGGGACCACGGCTCTGTTGCCGGGCAACGGGATGCTGAGGATACTCCAGACATGCAATTAGCGCGCGGGTTGTGTCGGTAATTGGCGCGCGCAGGCATCTACAGCAGGCTTAGGACCGATCCGCCCCAGTAATGCAGACTCTGGGACAGAAAGTCCCGCTGCCAAGCAGAGGATGTGTGGCGTAACGGCCAGAGCTGCCCACTTTGGAGCTGGGGCACCAGGTTCGAGTCTCGGCTTCGCCTCAACAATCTGTGATTCTGGGCAAATCACTTAATCGCCCGTGCCACCAAAAATGAATGTGTACTTGTGTAATGTAACTGGTGCTCGTGTAAAGCACTCCAATACTCGCCTATAAATCTGCAAAAAACAATTAAAGATGAAGGCTGCACGATGACGCCCCGCCCTCACTTTCATAGAAGGCTGGGGCAGATGTTTTATTGTGCACGCCCACTTCATAGCTTCCGCGTCTCCGCCCATAAACTGAAGAGGTTATATTATGTGGGAAGCGCCAATTTACGCGTGATTTACGCTGCCAAAAGCCGCACATCTCAAACACCTTTGGCAATAATACACACGATCTGCCTGGCTGTGACTTGTCACTGTGATGAGCAATGAGGCTCACAGGGGATTCACGTCAAACAGGGTCTTTTGCTCCTCTGAGTGCGAGAGGCAGGTATGAAAGGTTTTAATTCACCCTCTGATCTCGCGTCTCCTGCCCCTTACACACTGATACATTCACTGTTGGGAATGACAATGTTTTTTAAGTAGTGCCTGCAGCGCGCAAGCAATGTAGAGCTGCAGAGAACAGTTCACCATTAAAATGGCCTGCTGCAAGATGGCTCACTGGAAAACGGCCCACCTCAAGACGATTCACTGCAAAACGGCCCACCTCAAGACAACACACTGCAAAACACCCACCTCAAGACGATTCACTGCAAAACGGCCCACCTCAAGACGATTCACTGCAAAACGGCCCACCTCAAGACGATTCACTGCAAAACGGCCCACCTCAAGACGAGTCACTGCAAAACGGCCCACCTCAAGACGAGTCACTGCAAAACGGCCCACCTCAAGACGACTCACTGCAAAACGGACCACCTCAAGACGATTCACTGCAAAACGGCCCACCTCAAGCAGACACACTGCAAAACACCCACCTCAAGACGATTCACTGAAACTCTCACCTCAAGACGACTCACTGAAAAAATGCCCACCTCAAGACGACACACTGCAAGACACCCATCTCAAGACGACTCACTGCAAAACGGCCCAACTCAAGACGACTCACTGCAAAACGGCCCACCTCAAGACGACTCCCTGCAAAACACCCCACTTCAAGATGGCTCCCTGCAAAACACCCCTCTTCAAGACGACTCACTGCAAAACGGCCCACTTCAAGACGACTCCCTGCAAAACACCCCACTTCAAGATGGCTCCCTGCAAAACACCCCACTTCAAGATGGATCCCTGCAAAACACCCCACATTTCAAGACGACTCACTGCAAAACGGCCCACCTCAAGACAACTCGCTGCAAAACGGCCCACCTCAACACGACTCGCTGCAAAGCGGCCCACCTCAACACGACTCGCTGCAAAGCGGCCCACTTTAAGACGACTCACCGCAAATAGGCCCACCTCAAGACGACTCACTGCAAAATGGTCCAACTCAAGACGACTCACTGCAAAGCGCCCACCTCAAGACGATTCACTGCAAAACACCCACCCCAAGACGATTCACTGCAAAACGCCCACCCCAAGACGATTTACTGCAAAACACCCACCTCAAGACGACTCACTGCAAAACACCCACCTCAAGATGATCCACTGCAAAGAAAACACCTCTAGACAACTCACTGCAAAACGCCCACCTCAAGACGATTCACTGCAAAATGGCCTGCCTCAAAATCACTCACTGCAAAAAGGCGTACCTCAAGAAGACTCTCTGCAAAATGACCCGTCTCAAGACGGTTCACTGCAACACGGCCCACCTTAAGACGAATCACTTCAAAATGACCAGCCTCAAAATGAATTACTGCAAAAAGACGTGCCTTAAGATGATTCACTGAAAAATTACGCAGCTCAAGACAATTAACGGCAAAGCAGCCCACTTCAAGACTACTCACTGCAAAATTTCCTGCTTTAATATGAGTCACTGCAAAATGACCCACCTCAGACGATTCAAAGCAAAATGGCTCATCTCGCGACGATTTACTGCAAAATCATCTGCCTCAAAGTAAATCACTGCAAAAAGACATGCCTCAAGATGATCCTGTGCAAAATAGCCTGCCTCAAGACGATTGACTAAAAAATGACGCAGCTCAAGACGATTCACTGCAAAACGGACCACCTAAGGACTGCTCACTGCAAAATTACCGCCTCATGTTGACTCACTGCAAAACGGCCCACCTCAAAACTACTCACTGCAAAATTACCCGCCTCAATAAGACTCACCGCAAAATTACCCGCCTCAATAAGACTCACAGCAAAACGATTCACTGCAAAATTATTCACTGCAAAATCACCTGCCTCAAAATAACTCACTGCAAAAAGACGTACCTCAAGACGATTGACTGAAATATGACGCGGCGCAATATGGTTAGGTATTGCCGAGTCCCTACCCCCCCCAACACCCTGATTTGATAGTAGCCCTCAGACGATCTACCCCAGAGATCTCCCCACCCCTGTGGGGTCTCCCCACTAGCTTTCCCCCGAGGCACAGATCACACACAAATATCATCAGAACGTTTGGGTTAGGGGTCCTAACAACCTTCCCGTATTTATTTACATACAATTCAACAGAAAATTAGCATTTCACATTAATAATCAGAAACCCTTATAACACTCCATACAATATTATTTAAATATTCGTGGATGGCTAACCTTAACAGAGACTCTAATACATAGCCATTCATAACCATAAACTATACATTGTCTCTGCGTATCCTGCATTGAGCCTATGCGTAAGATCATGACTGGTCCACCAATCTGTGGGGTCCCCCCGGAGTGACCTTGCGCAGGAGGCCCATCTGCCCAGAAGGGTACCTACCTCAGGCACCCACTATGCCTTCAAATACCCCCCCCCCCCAAGGATCTGCACTGCTAGCTTGGCGCCCACGCGCCCGTGCGGGGATTGGCCATAAAGGCCTGTTGGAAGGGTGCACTCCCCCACCCCCGTACCCTCTAGCTGACTTGACGTAAGCACCCCCTGGAGGTCCCTGAGAGACCGCTGTCCCCCACCTATCCCCATTAACAATGGTGATGCCTGGTAAGGACCGTAAATGCCCCACCAATCATGACCTTACCGCAGACCAAAGATTCTTTCATAGAAAATACGACACATGCTGACCACTGCAAGAAAAAGAGGGGCAGGGAGAGTACTGGGGTCCCAGAGGAGAGAGCGGCTCCATGAACGGACAGGGAGGGGACTGTGGTCTCAGGGGAGAGAGCGGCTCCATGAAGGGGCAGGGAGGGGACTGTGGTCCCAGAGGAGAGAGCAGCTCCTTGAAGGGGCAGGGAGGGTAGTGTGGTCTCAGAGGAGAGAGCGGCTCCTTGAAGGTGCAGGGAGGGGACAGCGGTCTCAGAGGACAGAGCGGCTACTTGAAGGAGCACAGAGGGGACTGTGGTCTCAGAGGAGAGAGCGGCTCCTTGAGGGGGCAGGGAGGGGACTGTGGTCTCAGAGGAGAGAGTGGCTCCTTGAAGGGGCAGGGAGGGGACTGTGGTCTCAGAGGAGAGCGGCTCCTTGAAGGGGCAGGGAAGGGACTGTGGTCTCAGAGGAGAGAGCGGCTCCTTGAAGGGGCAGGGAGGGGACTGAGGTCTCAGAGGAGTGAAGGGCTCCTTGAAGGGGCAGGGAGGGGACTGGGGTCTCAGAGGAGAGCGGCTCCTTGAAGGGGCAGGGAGGGGACTGTGGTCTCAGAGGAGAGAGCGGCTCCTTGAAGGGGCAGGGAGGGGACTGTGGTCTCAGAGGAGAGAGCGGCTCCTTGAAGGGGCAGGGAGGGGACAGCAGTCTCAGAGGAGAGAGCGGCTCCTTGAAGGGGCAGGGAGGGGACTGTGGTCTCAGAGGAGAGAGCGGCTCCTTGAGGGGCAGGGAGGGGACTGGGGTCTCAGAGGAGAGCGGCTCCTTGAGGGGCAGGGAGGGGACTGTGGTCTCAGAGGAGAGAAGGGCTGCTTGAAGGGGCAGGGGAGGGGACTGTGGTCTCAGATGAGAGAGCGGCTCCTTGAAGGGTCAGGGAGGGGACTGTGGTCTCAGAGGAGAGTGCGGCTCCTTGAGGGGCAGGGAGGGGACTGGGGTCTCAGAGGAGAGCGGCTCCTTGAAGGTGCAGGGAGAGGACTGTGGTCTCAGAGGAGAGAGCGGCTCCATGAAGGGGCAGGGAGGGGACTGTGGTCTCAGAGGAGAGAGCGGCTCCTTGAAGGGGCACAGAGAGGACAGCAGCTCAGAGGAGAGAGCGGCTCCATGAAGGGGCAGGGAGGGGACTGAGGTCTCAGGGGAGAGAGCAGCTCCTTGAAGGGGCAGGGAGGGGACTGAGGTCTCAGGGGAGAGAGCGGCTCCATGAACGGGCAGGGAGGGGACTGTGGTCTCAGAGGAGAGAGCGGCTCCTTGAAGGGGCAGGGAGGGGACTGTCGTCTCAGAGGAGAGAGTGGCTCCTTGAAGGGGCAGGGAGGGGACTGTGGTCTCAGAGGAGAGAGCGGCTCCATGAACGGGCAGGGAGGGGACTGTGGTCTCAGAGGAGAGAGCGGCTCCTTGAAGGGGCAGGGAGGAGACTGAGGTCTCAGGGGAGAGAGCGGCTCCTTGAAGGGGCAGGGAGGGGACTGTGGTCTCAGAGGAGAGAAGGGCTCCTTGTAGGGGCAGGGAGGGGACTGTGGTCTCAGAGGAGAGAGCGGCTCCTTGAAGGGGCACAGAGAGGACAGCGGCTCAGAGGAGAGAGCGGCTCCATGAAGGGGCAGGGAGGGGACTGCGGTCTCAGAGGAGAGAGCAACTCCTTGGGGGGGCAGGGAGAGGACTGTGGTCCCGGAGGAGAGAGCGGCTCCTTGAGGGGCAGGGAGGGGACTGTGGTCTCAGAGGAGAGCGGCTCCATGAAGGGGCAGGGAGGGGACTGTAGTCTCAGAGGAGAGAGCGGCTCCTTGAAGGGGCAGGGAGGGGACTGAGGTCTCAGGGTAGAGAGCGGCTCCTTGAAGGGGCAGGGAGGGGACTGTGGTCTCCGAGGAGAGTGGCTCCTTGAAGGGGCAGGGAGGGGACAGCGGTCTCAGGGGAGAGAGCGGCTCCTTGAAGGGGCAGGGAGGGTAGTGTGGTCTCAGAGGAGAGAGCGGCTCCTTGAAGGGGCAGGGAGGGGACTGGGGTCTCAGAGGAGAGCGGCTCCTTGAAGGGGCAGGGAGGGGGCTGCATTTCAGATGAGAGAGCGGCTCCTTGAAGGGGCAGAGAGGGGACTGTAAATGTAAATATACGTAAATCCGTATTTGTAAAGCGCGAACTACTCACCCTTACGGGTCTCAAGGCGCTGGGGGCCATCGTGGAAATTAAGTGAGCTATTGCCCAGAGTCACATGGTGCTGAGCTAAGCTGTACCGCCGGGGATCGAACCGTGAGCCCTGTGCTCCGAAGTCAGCTGCCCTGGCCGCTGCACCACACCTCTCCACTGTGGTCTCAAGGGAGAGAGCAGCTCCTTGAGGGGCAGAAAGGGGACTGTGGTCTCAGAGGCGAGAGCGGCTCCTTGAAGGGGCAGGGAGGGGACTGTGGTCTCAGAGGAGAGAAGGGCTCCTTGAAGGTGCAGGGAGGGGACTGTGGTCTCAGAGGAGAGCGGCTCCTTGAAGGGGCAGGGAGGGGACTGTGGTCTCAGAGGAGAGAGCGGCTCCTTGAAGTGGCAGAGAGGGGACTGAGGTCTCTGGGGAGAGAGCGGCTCCTTGAGGGGCAGGGAGTGGACTGTGGTCTCAGGGGAGAGAGCGACTCCTTGAAGGGGCAGGGAGGGTAGTGTGGGCTCAGAGGAGAGAGCGGCTCCTTGAAGGGGCAGGGAGGGGACTGTGGTCTCAGTGGAGAGAGCTGCTCCTTGAATGGGAAGAGAGGGGACTGAGGTCTCAGGGGAGAGAGCGACTCCTTAAAGTGGTCCGCAGGTGCTGGTGGTGGGATGGCTCCTTGGTCCGCAGGTGCTGGCAGTGGGATGACTCCTAGGGCTGCGGGTGCTGGTGGTGGGATGACTCCTATGTCTGCGGGTGCAGATGGTGGGATGGTTCCTAGGTCCGCAGGTTCTGGTGGTGGGATGACTCCTAGGGCTGTGGGTGCTGGTGGTGGGATGACTCCTATGTCTGCGGGTGCAGATGGTGGGATGACTCCTAGGTCTGCAGGTGGTGGGATGACTCGTAGGTCCGCGGGTGCTGGTGGTGGGATGACTCCTACGTCCGCAGGTGCTGGTGGTGGGATGACTCCTAGATCCGCGGGTGCTGGTGGTGGGATGACTCCTACGTCCGCAGGTGCTGGTGGTGGGATGACTCCTAAATCCGTGGGTGCTGGTGGTGGGATGGCTCATAGGTCCGCAGGTGCTGGCGGTTGGATGACTCCTAGGTCAGCGGGTGCTGGTGGTGGGATGACTCGTAGGTCCACGGGTGCTGGTGGTGGGATAACTCGTAGGTCTGCTGGTGCTGGTGGTGGGATGACTCGTAGGTCAGCGGGTGCTGATGGTGGGATGACTCGTAGGTCCGCTGGTGCTGGTGGTGGGATGACTCGTAGGTCAGCGGGTACTGGTGGTGGGATGACTTCTAGGTCCGCTGGTGCCTTATGGTGGGATGTTTTGTAGGTCCACGGGTGCTGGTGGTGGGATGACTCGTAGGTCCACAGGTGCTGGTGGTGGGATGACTCGTAGGTCCACGGGTGCTGGTGGTGGGATGACTCGTA
This sequence comes from Calotriton arnoldi, assembly GCA_963921515.1. Taxonomy (NCBI): domain Eukaryota; kingdom Metazoa; phylum Chordata; class Amphibia; order Caudata; family Salamandridae; genus Calotriton; species Calotriton arnoldi. The sequence continues at coordinate 1,515,427 of CAWUFW010003322.1, read as the reverse complement.
GGTCCGCTGGTGCTGGTGGTGGGATGTTTTGTAGGTCCGCGGGTGCTGGTGGTGGGATGACTCGTAGGTCCATGGGTGCTGGTGGTGGGATGACTCGTAGGTCCGCTGGTGCTGGTGGTGGGATGTTTTGTAGGTCCGCGGGTGCTGGTGGTGGGATGACTCGTAGGTCAGCGGGTGCTGGTGGTGGGATCACTCGTAGGTCCGCTGGTGCTGGTGGTGGGATGACTCGTAGGTCAACGGGTGCTGGTGGTGGTATGACTTCTAGGTCCGCTGGTGGTGGGATGTTTTGTAGGTCCACGGGTGCTGGTGGTGGGATGACTCGTAGGTCCACGTGTGCTGGTGGTGGGATGACTCGTAGGTCCGCTGGTGCTGGTGGTGGGATGACTTGTAGGTCCGCTGGTGCTGGTGGTGGGCTGACTCGTAGGTCCGCTGGTGCTGGTGGTGGGATGACTCGTAGGTCCGCTGGTGCTGGTGGTGGGATGTTTTGTAGGTCCACGGGTGCTGGTGGTGGGATGACTCGTAGGTCCACGGGTGCTGGTGGTGGGATGACTCATAGGTCAGCGGGTGCTGGTGGTGGGATGACTCGTAGGTCCACGGGTGCTGGTGGTGGGATGACTCGTAGGTCCGCTGGTGCTGGTGGTGGGATGTTTTGTAGGTCCGCGGGTGCTGGTGGTGGGATGACTCGTAGGTCCGCTGGTGCTGGTGTTGGGATGACTCGTAGGTCCGCTGGTGCTGGTGGTGGGATGACTCGTAGGTCAGCGGGTGCTGGTGGTGGGATGATTTCTAGGTCCACAGGTGCTGGAGGTGGTATGACTCCTCGGTCAACAGGTGCTGGTGGCGGGATGGCTCATAGGTCCGCAGGTGCTGGTGGTGGGATGTTTTGTAGGTCCACGGGTGCTGGTGGTGGAATGACTTGCAGGTCCACTGGTGCTGGTGGTGGTATGACTCATAGCTCCGCGGGTGCTGATGGTGGGATTTTTTGTAGGTCTGCATGTGGGGTACACCCCAGGCTGTTCTCTGAGGGTCCTCAAGTGCAGAGTGTGAGAAGTTGGCCTGGTATATGCTGTCCACTAATTATAGTGGGCACCTTGCACCAGTCCAAACAACCCCTTATTGGAGATAGGTTAAAGACAACCTTTATTCAAAGCTATCCTAGTGGTAGCTATGGAGAGCAGCCTTCAGGCTAAGTCTTGAAGGAATGTAAAGCAGCTTGTTTTACCAGTCTATAATCTCTTGAGTGACCAAATGAAAGAGGACCACACCAGGTATATATTTAAAATATATGTATTTAGTCTTAAACACACCCCTCTAGTCTCTTTATGAGGATAGAGTTCGAAGTACATAAGTTGCAAGTCGAATACCAACAGTAATAGCACAAATACACGTTTGAGCCCTAGGGGCGTACCAAACCATATACCAATAAAGTGGTATAAGAACCACGACTGAGCTAGACACAGGGCCTAGAGCCTGTAGAAGTGCTTGGCCCTCAAGGAACCACCCAAGGTAGTGACACAGGGGACCCACGGGGACGCGTGCAGTGTGAGAACACAGCCGCGAGCCGCCGTTGACTTCTATGGGGAATGTCGCGGTTGGAGTTTTAAAGAAAAAGGACACTTAGAGGAGGACTTGGAGCAAACCCTTTTAGAACTAGGTCGTTCTAGAGTCTATACCCATGGGAGCACCGGAGTACTCGAGTTACCTCACCCAAGGAAGCCGGGTGCATAGGTGTCTTTCGGGGTCGGGTTTCGTCGTCGTTTTCAATGGCGATCTGCTGCAAAGTGCTGCTGGCGACCAAGTCGAAAGTGTTCGGGTGGATCCAAAGGTGGATCGAAGATCTGAAGAACCTGAAAGCAGAGGGGACAGAGTCTGGGTCACTAGCCAGTGACCAGGAAGGCGATGAGCAGATGCCCACCGATGTCGGGTGCTTCAGGTAGGTTGACGGTCGTCTTGACTCTTCAGCCACGAGGTCCAGGAGGCGTCGACGATGACCAGGAGCTGGATTCGAGCTGTCCCACTACGTCTGTCGATTGCAGGGGTGTCGGCGACCGGATTGGACCCAACAAGCCCTGGCAACGGCAAGTCTCGTAGAAACAAAGAAAGGACGTTGATGCAGACCAGCAAGGTCTGGGGGACTCACCCAGCGAGGGTAAGTCAGGGCACATCTGGAGCAACCACGGAAGCCCAAGGAAAAGAAGATTTGCCTTCGGAGGGGCCCACTAGCCAACAGACTAGCGACCGCGAAGGAGCCTCGAGTGGACGCACTTAGAGCTGGCTCACAGGACACTCGTGGAGTGGGGGCCAGTGATCTTCGGTGCAGTCGGTGCTGGAGGCAAGGGCTACTCGGAGCCCAAAGCACAACTTCGTGGGAGACCAGGAAGAGGATGCACTTGCAAAAGTACTCGGTGTCCAGGGGTCACGGTTCCACGTTACCCACGACAGCTATGGGCCTCAGCTTTGCTGGGGACTCAGGGCAGCCTCGGGGAAGTCTGGAAATCCACCTCTGGTGATGCAAAGACTTCGGCATCCGGCGGGAGCTTCAGCGATGCAGACCGGACAATTGCTTCTTAGGTGCCTGTCAAGCAGGGGAGTCACTCCTTGACCCCAAGGGAGGTTCTTCAGTCCTCTAATCTTCAGGTAGAGCGTCGAAGGTCCAGGATTCAGTGTCAGAGTTTCGTCCAGGGTAATCTAAAGTCCTAAGGACTGGGGTCCCATACTTATACTAAGTTAGGGGGTTGGACATACTCTGGGGACCCACCTATGGGAGGGTCAGGGAAGAGGGTGGTTACACCCATTCCCTTTGTCCAGTTTCGCGCCAGAGCAGGGGCAGGTAGCCCCTGCAACCGGTTTGAACTGGCATATGCACAGGGACACCAAGTGTGCCCCCAGTGCAGGACTTCTGAGCACCAGAGAGTGCTCCCGCCCAGCCCCAATACACATTATCCTGTCTGAGGAGGTGGTTACACCTCCCTGCGACAGGAAACCTATTGTCCAGGCCTCCCCTGCCGGAGTTTCAGTCAGCAGCAGGAGGCCAGACCCGTGTCTGTGGCAGCGGCATCCATTTTGTGATGCCAGGGCTCTGGAAAGAAGTTACCGGGTAGCCCGGTGTGTACATGTCTCTCCCTCTAGAAGGGTGGAATGCTACCCCCGCCGCCAGGACTGGCGGGGGGGTAGTATTCCAAGATGTTTGACACCAAACACGACATGTTTTGGTGCATCCAGTCCAAAGTTAGCATTGTACCGCGAGGATATAATGCACTTAAGAATATATGGTCAGGCTGTACCACAAACAGCATCAGAGGAGGGATCCGAACGCTGTAGAGGGGCTCTGCTCATGCAGGGGCACCCTCTCACATAAGAACCAAGCACTCTGCCTTCAGGATTGGTAAGGCCTGCCATAGGAGTGACTTATAGGTTTATATGTGTGTGCAATGGTAGTGATATAGGTAGCCTATACCACTGTAAGGGTGCATGCACCACCTTACCCAGGCTGCAGTAGCAGACCTGTGGTGTCATTTTGGATGGCCTTCCAGGGGTGGCACAATACATGCTGCAGCCCCTGGTAGGCCTCTGAGGTACCTATGCCCTGGGTACATAGTATACCATATACTAGGGACTTATAAGGGCACTCCAGATTCCAATCAGAGATGTGCCTAGGGCACATGGAAACCATTTTAGAGAGGAAGCAGCTAGGCTGGGGTTCTGATTAGCAGGGCCCCAGCCAGACTAAAGTCGAAAAACAGTGAAGCATCAGCAAAAGTAGGGGTACCCATGTGAAGCAGATCCTACTCTCCTACACAACCCCCCAAACGTAGGGACATTAAACTAACCTTGACCAGTTGAGTCTTCATGTTCTAAGTGGAAGTACCTAGAGAGTCCATCTGCATTGGCATGGTTACTCCCAGGTCTATGTTCCACTGTAAAGTCCATCCCCTGTAGGGAAATGGACCACCTAAGCAGTTTGGGGTTTTCACCCTTCATTTGTTTTCGCCATAGGAGGGGCTTGTGGTCTGTTTGAACAAGGAAGTGAGTACCAAACAAGTATGGCCTCAACTTCTTCAGAGCCCAAACCACAGCAAAGGCCTCCCTCTCTATGGCTGACCAACGTTTCTCTCTAGGGGTCAGCCTTCTGCTAATAAAAGCTACTGGCTGATCCTGACCTTCATCATTCAATTGTGACAGTACAGCCCCTACCCCCAATTCAGATGCTGCTGTTTGGACAATGAACTTCTTGGAGTAATCAGGACTCTGGAGAATGGGAGCAGTGCACATGGCCTGCTTCAGGTCATCAAATGCCTTTTGACAGCTAGCTGTCCACTGAACCTTTTTGGGCATTTTCTTGGACGTTAAGTCATTCAGGGGTGTCACTATTGATCCATACCCCTTGACAAATCTCCTATAGTACCCAGTCAGGCCTAAGAAGGCTCTCACCTGAGTCTGGGTAGTGGGAGCAACCCAGTCCATGATGGTCTGGATTTTGCTCTGCAATGGTTGAACCTGGCCTCCACCCACAAGGTGGCCCAGGTACACAACCTGACTCTGCCCTATCTGGCACTTGGTGGCCTTGATAGTGAGGCCTGCCTTTTACAGAGCCTCTAAAACATTTCTGAGGTGGACCAGGTGATCCTCCCAGGTGGAGCTAAAGACAGCAATATCATCTAGATATGCTGCACTAAAGGCCTCCAGACCTGTAAGGACTGTATTCACCAACCTCTGAAAAGTGGCAGGTGCATTCTTCAGACCAAAGGGCATTACCACAAATTGATAATGCCCACTAGGGGTTGAGAATGCTGTTTTTGGCTTTGCATCATCAGCTAGCCTGATCTGCCAGTAGCCAGGTGTCAGGTCAAATGTGCTTAGATACTTGGCTGAGGCCAAAGTGTCTATTAGCTCATCTGCCCTAGGTATTGGATGGGCATCAGTCCTAGTGACTGCATTGAGACCCCTGTAGTCCACACAAAACCTCATCTCTCTTTTCCCACCACTGGTGTGAGGTTTTGGCACAAGGACCACTGGACTAGCCCAAGGGCTATCTGAGGGTTCAATAACTCCCAAATCCAACATTTTCTGGACTTCTGTCCTGATACAGTCCCTGACATGGTCAGGTTGCCTATAAATCTTATTTTTAATAGGCAGACTGTCCCCAGTGTCCACTTCATGAGTGCACCAGGTGGTCTGACTTGGAGTCAGAGAGAACATATGTCTGTACTGATTGAGCACTTGTCTGCAATCGGTTTGCTGCTGAGCAGTGAGGCTGCCTGCCAAGGCTACACCATCCACTGACCCATCATCAGGGTTCTGTGAGAGCAGGTCAGGGAGTGGGTCACTCTCTTCCTCCTGTCCCTCATCAGTAGCCATGAGCAAGCCTGTGTCTGCCCTGTCCACATATGGCTTCAATCTGTTGACATGGAGAACCCTGTGGGGACTCCTGGGTGTTCCTAGGTCTACTAAATAGGTAACCTCACCCTTCTGTTCAACAATGGTATGGGGTCCACTCCATTTGTCCTGGAGAGCTGCTGGGGCCACTGGCTCCAGCACCCACACCTTCTGTCCTGGCTGGTAAACAGTCAGTACAGCCTTTTGGTCATGCCAGGCTTTTTGCAGTTCCTGGCTAGCCTCAAGGTTTTTAGTTGCCTTTTTCATGTATTCAGCCATCCTGGAGCGGAGACCAAGTACATAGTCCACTATGTCTTGCTTTGGGGGCTTGAGAGGTAACTCCCATCCTTCCTTTACCAAGCACAATGGACCCCTGACAGGGTGACCAAACAAAAGTTCAAAAGGGCTGTAGCCAACCCCTTTTGAGGCACCTCCCTGTATGCAACAAAAGGCAGGGCAAGAGTATGTCCCATCTTCGCCTAAGCTTTTCTGGGAGCCCTTTAATCATGCCCTTTAAGGTTTTGTTGAATCTCTCAACTAAACCATTGCATTGTGGGTGATAGGGTGTGGTGAACTTGTAAGTCACTCCACACTCCTTCCACATTGCCTTCAAGTATCCAGACATAAAGTTTGCACCCCTGTCTGATACAACCTCCTTAGGAAGCCCACTCTTGAGAAAATTCCCAGGAGGGCTCTTGCCACCACAGGTGCTGTAGTGGTCCTAAGGGGAATAGCCTCTGGGTACTTGGTGGCATGGTCCACCACCACCAGGATAAACCTGTGCCCAGATGCTGTTTGGGGATCCATGGGACCAACAATGTCAATCCCCACCCTTTCAAAGGGAACCCCCACCACAGGTAGTGGTATCAGGGGGGCCTTTGTAGTGCCACCTGCCTTGCCACTGGCCTGGCAGGTTACACAGGAGCGACAAAACTCCTTGGTGTCTTCAGACATGTGGGACCAGTGAAAGTGAGGGACAAGTCTGTCCCAAGTCTTGTTCTGGCCCAGGTGACCTGCTAGGGGAATATCATGGGCTAGGGTCAATAGGAAGCCCCTGATCTTCAGAGGTATAACCAACCTCCTGGTGGCACCAGGCTTGGGGTCTCTACTCTCTGAGTACAAGAGTCCATCATTCCAATATACTTTATGGGGACCACTAGCATTCCCAGCAGCCTCAGCAGCAGCTTGCTGTCTGAGGGGTTCAAGAGAGGGGCAGCTCTGCTGCTCCTGGCTCAGATCTGCCCTGGAAGGGCCCCCTGTCCCCAAGAACTCAACCTGGTCAGGTTCAAGCTCCTCTGGGACAGTTCCTTCCTCAGGACTGAGATCATCCCCCTCAAGAGACTGATCTTCCTTCTGAGCCAAGGGGAAGGCACTGCCTTAACCCTACTACTCCTCCTCTTGGATGGCACTTGGTCCATGGTTTCAGGATCCAAGGCCTGTTCAGTGTTAGACATTTTGCTCTGTGACCTGGTCACAGCAAACACATCTGCAGGGATCCCCAGAATTTCTGCATGGGTCCTGAGCTCCACTTCTGCCCAAGCTGAAGTTTCAAGATCAGTGCCAAGCAAGCATTCCACTGGTAGGTTTGCACTCACCACAACCTTCTTAAGGCCAGTTACCCCTCCCCAGGAGAAGTTAACAACTGCCAGAGTATGGTCTTTTCTGACATTGCTAGCATTGGTCACTTGGTACATTTCACCAAGTATAATCTGCCCAGGATCCACAAGGTCTTTTGTCACCATGGTGACACTTGCCCCTGTGTCCCTAAATGCCAAAGCCTCTTTTCCATTGATTAAGGGCTGTTGCCTGTACTTGCCCAGATTACTGGGACTCACAGAGGAGGTCACATCCATGCCCCCATCACAGACTAGGACAGCCTGAGTGAGTTCTCTGACTAGGCCAGAGCTCATCTCATTACCCAGGGTCAACCCTACTAAACCCTTGGCCTGTGTACTCCCACCACCATTTGTAACTGCACTAGGGGGAACAGGTGCCTTAGGGGCATTGGTGGGGGCTGGAATAGAGTCTTTGGACTTGGTGCAATCACTGGTCCAGTGTGTCTTTTGCTTACAGACTTTGCACCATGGTTTCTTTTGGCCTTTTCCCTTGTTAGACTGTGAATCCCCACCTGAAGAAGATTTTTGGGGGCCTTGTGAAGACTTCTGGTCTTTACCCTTCTCCCCACCCTTATCAGAGTTTTTAGAATCTTGCTTCTTAGGGTCACCACCTTGGTTCTGTACTTTCTGCCTCACCCTGGTTCTGACCCATTTGTCTGCCTTCTTTCCCAATTCTTGGGGAGAGGTCAGATCAGAGTCCACCAGGTACTGATGCAACAGCTGATTTTGACAGTTATTAAGAATCTGCTCCCTCATGATAAGATTGTACAATCCTGTGAAGTCACATACCTTACTGCCCATCAACCAGCCTTCCAGAGCCTTAGCAGAACAATCCACATAGTCTACCCAGTCTTGAGTCTGTGCTTTTTGGGTATCTCTGAACTTTAACCTGTATTGTTCAGTTGTTAGGCCAAACCCATCAATTAGAGCACTCTTCAAGATTTTGTAATTGTCAGCATCCTCTTCTCTAACAGTGAGGAGCTTATCTCTACCTTTGTCTGCAAAGGAGAGCCACAAGATTGCTGCCCACTGCTCCTGAGGGACCCTCTGTACTCTACAGGTCCTCTCCAGTGCAGTTATCCATTTGTGGATGTCATCCCCACTCTGGTAGGGAGGGACAATCTTGCTCAGGTTTCTATGGTCATAAGACCTTTCCCTATCTCCGGGGAAATTGCTGCCACCATGGGACTCTAGTCCCATCTTTTTCTCTGTCTATAGAGATCTAGGGACTCCTGTCTGTAGCCAACTGCTGTTTTCTGAGCTCAAGCTGGGCTTGCTCATACTGAATCAGTCACTTTCTCCTCTCATGAGAGGATTCCCTCCCATGAGAGGAGACAGAGGTCCCTACTGAGGTGTCAGAGTGGGTAGACTCCTGAGAAGGAGATCTAGTCCTTCTGGGCACACTCTCAACTCTTCCTGGGGGGACAGGGGGGAGGTCATTCTGGGCCTCCTTCTCTTCCTCAGGAGTAGCTGCACTTTCCAGGTCAGGATCATTGTCATCCCCCTGGCCAGTTTCAGAGGTTGGGTCCTGGGTATTTTCATCCATGGTCTCTCCCTCTTCTTCTGCCCCACCCTCTCTGCCTACCCTTTCAGACCTCATGGGTCTTCTAAAGTCATCTAGCAGAAGCATCTCTAGGAGACGTTGGGTGTTGGCACTTTTGCCTGTCTTCAACTTCCTGACTTTGCACAACTCTCTCAATTCCAAGAATGTGAGGGTGTCATATCTGGATGCCAGGAGCTCACTGGTTCCTGGCAGTGAAGACATTACTAGTGTGGTGTGGTGTATGCACTACCTACTCTAGTGTGGCCTACTAAACTCTCTTGAGTTGTAGAAAGGGTGTGCTATCCCTTAACACACAACTCTAAGTTCAGTAGAACTTACTGTATCCTAAGCTTGATTTATATGTACCTAAGGTACCCGTAGTGGTTTTCAGTTGATCAATTCAATTGAGATTATCTGGTAAAACAATAGCAAGCTGGAATCCCACACGCTGCACACCAATGTGAGAAGTTGGCCTGGTATATGCTGTCCACTAATTATAGTGGGCACCTTGCACCAGTCCAAACAACCCCTTATTGGAGATAGGTTAAAGACAACCTTTTTTGAAAGCTATCCTAGTGGTAGCTATGGAGAGCAGCCTTCAGGCTAAGTCTTGAAGGAATGTAAAGCAGCTTGTTTTACCAGTCTATAATTTCTTGAGTGACCAAATGAAAGAGGACCACACCAGGTATATATTTAAAATATATGTATTTAGTCTTAAACACACCCCTCTAGTCTCTTTATGAGGCTAGAGTTCGAAGTACATAAGCTGCAAGTCGAATACCAACAGTAATAGCACAAATACACGTTTGAGCCCTAGGGGCGTACCAAACCATATACCAATAAAGTGGTATAAGAACCACGACTGAGCTAGACACAGGGCCTAGAGCCTGTAGAAGTGCTTGGCCCTCAAGGAACCACCCAAGGTAGTGACACAGGGGACCCACGGGGGACGCGTGCAGTGTGAGAACACAGCCGCGAGCCGCCGTTGACTTCTATGGGGAATGTCACGGTTGGAGTTTTAAAGAAAAAGGACACTTAGAGGAGGACTTGGAGCAAACCCTTTTAGAACTAGGTCGTTCTAGAGTCTATACCCACGGGAGCACCGGAGTACTCGAGTTACCTCACCCAGGGAAGCCGGGTGCATAGGTGTCTTTCGGGGTCGGGTTTCGTCTGTCGTTTTCAATGGCGATCTGCTGCAAAGTGCTGCTGGCGACCAAGTCGAAAGTGTTCGGGTGGATCCAAAGGTGGATCGAAGATCTGAAGAACCTGAAAGCAGAGGGGACAGAGTCTGGGTCACTAGCCAGTGACCAGGAAGGCGATGAGCAGATGCCCACCGATGTTGGGTGCTTCCAGGTAGGTTGACGGTCGTCTTGACTCTTCAGCCACGAGGTCCAGGAGGCGTCGACGATGACCAGGAGCTGGATTCGAGCTGTCCCACGACGTCTGTCGATTGCAGGGGTGTCGGCGACCTGATTGGACCCAACAAGCCTTGGCAACGGCAAGTCTCGTAGAAACAAAGAAAGGACGTTGATGCAGACCAGCAAGGTCTGGGGGACTCACCCAGCGAGGGTAAGTCAGGGCACGTCTGGAGCAACCAGAGAAGCCCAAGGAAAAGAAGATTTGCCCTCGGAGGGGCCCACTAGCCAACGGACTAGCGACCGCGAAGGAGCCTCGAGTGGACGCACTTAGAGCTGGCTCACAGGACACTCGTGGAGTGGAGGCCAGTGATCTTCGGTGCAGTCGGTGCTGGAGGCAAGGGCTACTCGGAGCCCAAAGCACAACTTTGTGGGAGACCAGGAAGAGGATGCACTTGCAAAAGTACTCGGTGTCCAGGGGTCACGGTTCCACATTACCCACGACAGCTACGGGCCTCAGCTTTGCTGGGGACTCAGGGCAGCCTCGGAGAAATCTGGAAATCCACCTCTGGTGATGCAAAGACTTTGGCGTCCGGCGGGAGCTTCAGCGATGCAGACCAGACAATTGCTTCTTAGGTGCCTGCCAAGCAGGGGAGTCACTCCTTGACCCCAAGGGAGATTCTTCAGTCCTCTAATCTTCAGGTAGAGCGTCGAAGGTCCAGGATTAATGTCAAAGTTTCGTCCAGGGTAATCTAAAGTCCTAAGGACTGGGGTCCCATACTTATACTAAGTTAGGGGGTTGGACATACTCTGGGGACCCACCTATGGGAGGGTCAGGGAAGAGGGGTGGTTACACCCATTCCCTTTGTCAGGTTTCACGCCGGAGCATATGCACAGGGACACCAAGTGTGCCCCCAGTGCAGGACTTCTGAGCACCAGAGAGTGCTCCCGCCCAGCCCCAATACACATTATCCTGCCTGGGGAGGTGGTTACACCTCCCTGCGACAGGAAACCTATTGTCCAGGCCTCCCCTGCCGGAGTTTCAGTCAGCAGCAGGAGGCCAGACCCGTGTCTGTGGCAGCGGCATCCATTTTGTGATACCAGGGCTCTGGAAAGAAGTTACCGGGTAGCCCGGTGTGTACATGTCTCTCCTCTAGAAGGGTGGAATGCTACTCCCGCCGCCAGGACTGGCGGGGGGAGTAGTATTCCAAGATGTTTGACACCAAACACGACATGTTTTGGTGCAGCCAGTCCAAAGTTAGCATTGTACCGCGAGGATATAATGCACTTAAGAATATATGGTCAGGCTGTACCACAAACAGCATCAGAGGAGGGACTCGAACGCTGTAGAGGGGCTCTGCTCATGCAGGGGCACCCTCTCACATAAGCACCAAGCACTCTGCCTTCAGGATTGGTAAGGCCTGCCATAGGAGTGACTTATAGGTTTATATGTGTGTGCAATGGTAGTGATATAGGTAGCCTATACCACTGTAAGGGGTGCATGCACCACCTTACCCAGGCTGCAGTAGCAGACCTGTGGTGTCATTTTGGATGGCCTTCCAGGGGTGGCACAATACATGCTGCAGCCCCTGGTAGGCCTCTGAGGTACCTATGCCCTGGGTACATAGTATACCATATACTAGGGACTTATAAGGGCACCCCAGATTCCAATCAGAGATGTTCCTAGGGCACATGGAAACCATTTTAGAGAGGAAGCAGCTAGGCTGGGGTTCTGATTAGCAGGGCCCCAGCCAGACTAAAGTCGAAAAACAGTGAAGCATCAGCAAAAAGTGGGGGTACCCATGTGAAGCAGATCCTACTCTCCTACACAGAGGACCTGGATCTTGCAATCAGGGGGAAGACAGACCTCCCCTTCACCCACAGACATGTTCAGGACAAGAAGTCATGATTTTCTTTTGTACTTTTTAGTGGCCCAGATGAGGAAATACATGAAATAACTAGCCCATCTTTTGAACAATTGAACTCTCACCATGATTGACTTTCAGAACTTTTGAGTCACTGACATGAGTCATTTTTCCTCATTACTTTGTTGCTGCTTTCCGCACGTTTTCCACTGATAAACTTCGCCAGATTTGTCTATTCGAGGCCCCAATGACAGACGTCAGCGTCATTATTCCTTTAATGTTGTCTGTTTTCTTTCTATCAAAAGAATCCCTGCCTTTGTTTCTTAGCAGTCATCTTTTTAATACCAATAAAACAAGAGCCGCCTCTTGCACTTACATCGCCTCCATTCTTGTGAATAAAACAATGCCAGCCTCATCATCGGTTGTAAGGAGATGAAGCAATGTAAAACATCTGCTCTGATTGCTATTTTGTTAAAGGACGCCCCCTGCCCTTAGCTCTAGCCATTTTGAAGCACAGAAACCAGTAGAGTTGGCAGTAGTAGAACAGACAGATGTCATGACTGACACCTCACCCCACCCCTGGCTCTGCCTCCATGCGCCTGGCCCCCTCTTACTGTCCCAGCTCTTTGTTCGTGCTGTTTCCTTTTCACCCAGCACACACTGTCCCCCCTGGACAGAGGCAAAATGGCAGCCCTTATTCTCCTGGGCCTGTTAGTAGCTTTCGACACATCTCATATCTCACCCTGATCAACAGACTCCACCACATTGGAATCCAGGGACACACCCTCAAATGGATCGCATCCTTCCTCTCTGGAAGAATCCAAAGGATCCGTCTCCCACTATTTATATTAGAGTCCAAGAACATCATCTGCAGAGGCCCCAAGGATCGTCCCTCAGTAGCAGTCTATTCAACACCTACATGACTCCCCTGGCACACATCGTTAGATCGCACGGTCTCAACATTATCTCCTACAATGACGACACTCAGCTCATCATCTCGCTGACCAAAGAGCCCACCACCACCAGAGCCAACTTCCACACTTGCATGTTGAACGTCGCTGAATGGATGAAAGACAACTAACTGTCTCAAACTCAGCATGGACAAGACGGAAGTCCTCCTCTTCTGGAACAACACTTCACCCTGGAACAAAGCATGGTGGCCCACGGAACTCAGCCCACCCCCAGCCCCAACAGACCATGCCCGCAACCTCTGAATCATCCTGGACAGCAAGCTATCCATAAAGAAACAAGTGAACGCAGTCTCATCCGCCTGTTTCCACACCCTCTGCATGCTCTGCAAGATCTCCAGGTGGCTACCAATCAACACCAGAAAGACTATCACACAGGCCCTCGTCGGGAACACACTCTACGTAGGAATCACTGCACACCTCCTGAAGAGACTTCAGACAATACAGAAAACAGTGGCAAGACTCATTCTTGATCTCCCCATATGGGCCCACATCACACCTCACCTCAGGACACTACACTGGGTCTCGATGCAGAAGAGATGCCAGTTCAAGATGTTGACCCACGCTTACAAAGCCCTGCACAACGAAGGACCAGCATACACCAACAAACACATGACTTTCCACCAACCAACCAGACTCCTCCGATCTGCCTCCTTGCTCACAGACACCCCCCGGATCCAGCAAACCAACAGTGGAGGGCGCTCTATTTCCCACCTGGTGGCCAAGACATGGAACATCCTTCCCCTGCATCTCAGGACCGCACCATCACTACAGCAAATCAGGAAAGAACTCAAGACTTGGATGTTCTGCTGAAGACCACCACGCAGCAGCCAAACTCTCCAGTGCTGCGAGACCCTCACTGGTGATTTTCTGCGCTTTATAAATTACTGATTGATTGACAAATGCATTAGTGGGAGGCGAGCACATTTCAGTGTGCAAAGGTCTTGCCACTATTCAAAACTGTGACTTTCTGACTGTGCAGCAGTTACTGAAGCTTGTGAATTGACCAACCGGGCTACCTCAGCAGACTGCAATAAGGCAGCAGCAGGAACTGTTCCCATGCTCTGCGTCTTGTTGTGTCAGTGGCTCGCACTGCTGCCTGTCGGCTTTAAACGTCCAGCCTGGCCCAGGCCCTGCTGCCTGCACAGCAGGGGTGACTGTATGTGGAGGAGAAGAATCGAGTCCGGGCACAAGCTACCCCCCCCCTTGCCTCCCAATCCCACCTCCGCCCCAGGCCTTGCTGCCTGCAGAGCTAGGCTGGCTGTATGCGAGAGAGAAGGATGCTGTCCGGGAACGAGCTAGCGCTGCGAAACCCCTCAGGCCAGAATGCCCTTGTTATATTTTAATGATTCTCCCACATCTCGGTTTCGCCCTTAGTAAGACAGCTCAGTGGGCTCGGCGCCTGCGACAGGGATCTGTTTTTCACCCACAGGTCACTTCTTTCAAGCTCCGTCTTGTTTAGTTTCCATTGAACGAGTTCAATTAACGCAGCAGAAAACAATGATTTGTGAGTGAACATTTCAGGACTGGAGACAATGCCGTAGAAACTGAGGTGGGCGCTCAGTGCATGTCACTGCATCCTATCCCAGTGAGATAGCTTAGGAGCTCAGGGTGCCTGCTGCAGAGATCTGGGCAGAAACAGCAGTCACAGATCACAAAGTCCAAGCCCAGTGTGAAAGCTCAGGGAGATAATGTGCCTGCTGCAGACATATTTGCACGTGACCTTCACACTCCCATCTCAATAACAGCTGGAGGAGTTCACGTGCATCTCCCAGGGGTATGCATGAAAACTAAGGCAGTGACACTGGAAGTATGCGTCATCGGAGGACCACATTATGGCAGGGTTGGCCAAATTATGTGCAGTAATGTGTACATTTTGCGCCAGAGAAAGGAAAATGGTCTTGGAATCCCCTTAATGGCTTTACAACGCAGTTTTTACAATGCAAATGTCATTAGAATGAATGCCTTTGCCACGGACACACATATATATATATATATATATATATATATATATATATATATATATATATATATATATATATATATATATATCAATGCTCCAAAAGGTGCCCAAAGCAATAAGCACGCACTCCAGCCTCAGCCTATTGAACAGTAATTAGTGCCGTCATCTATGGCAACCGGCACTACAATTCCCACAGTGCCCCACAGTTCTCATATGAGCAGCCCATACAGGGCGTGGAATTACGCACTATTTGAACTTGTGACCGTAACGGAGCACGTCACCGCTCCCGTCCAGGAGCCTCTGAGGAAGAAGGATTTCACCTTTGAAACGCGTAAGGCGAGACTCGACGGAACGGCTGTTAATTCAATCGGCACCAGAATATGCTGTCTGTACCTGAATAAAGACTTTTTGTCGTGCTGAGGCTGGAGTGCGTGCTTATTGCTTTGGGCACCTTTTGGAGCATTGATATATATATATATATATATATATATATATATATATATATATATATGTATATATATTGATACCTGTAAAATACTTAAATTATGTGTAGTAAAAAAGTAACAGGTACTTTTAATATATATATGTGTGTGTGTGTGTATGTACGTTTGTATATGTGTATATTCAGTGAACAAGGCGGTCCTGCCGCCGAAACGCGTCTGAACTTTGTTTGGAATAAATTGCCATCTGTGCCAAAATTATCACGGAGTCGGTGCCTGTTTGCTTGACGCTGTCAGAGATGGAATAATATATATATATATATATATATATATATATATATATATATATATATATATATATATATATATATATATATATATACAGGAAGAGTTGCCCCTCGGTGGGATGCACACACAGGTAGGTTTCTTGCCAATACAAAAGCAACTGTCATGAACAAAATACTTTATTTTCACCTGCCAGACGCGTTTCGGGCCAACGCCCTCCTCAGTGGCAGTCCATGTGAAATGACGGCACGCAGAAAACGCCAGTATATCCCCACATCATAATGATAATTATGCTCAGGTGAGCCACTTGAAGCACTGGATTCTGGGACTGGTATTTTACCAATCCAAAGCTGTAATACTGTGCCTGGAGTGGTAAAAGGCTTTGGCCATTTTACAGCTCGGCAAGGATAGCACTGTGCTAATCCTATGCTTAAAGACTTTGCTGTAGACATGGCAAAAGACTTTGGGGCATATTCTCAAGGAGCTATCGCCGAGTTAACGGCACTTTATCGCAGCCAAAGTTGCGATAAACTTATCGCCCCATTCACAAGCTGGTGTTAACAGCCCATAACACCAGTTTACCCACAATAGCAGCCGCAAAAAACATCACCACAGATGACCCTCGCAACTATCGCTAATGAGAAGCAGAGTAGGCATTCCCGTGCAAAAAGGCACGAAAACACCACTCCGCAACATTCTCAACGACCAGCCAGATCGGCGACAAGACCACAAAACAGGCAATAAGGCGCGTTAGCAGCAGGAAACTAACACCTGCTCTGACCTGGTGCAAAGTCGGACCACAGCCTGCACCACAAAATGGAGCCCAGCCCAGAGCCACACCTGAAGGGCAACAGATGCCATGGAGCCACTGATCATGCAGCTCGGAGCCCCAACAGGGCCACAACACCCACCGCTACCACCCCCAGGACCCCCACACCCCGGGCACCCCCCCCCCCCCCCCGGGCCAAAGACATGCCACATCAACCACACGGAATCATGTACCAAATAATCCGCCTGATGTCGCACAACCACATTTGGTGACATGCATGTGTCGTCACAAAAATGAGCATCACACATACACCTTTGATGTAACAAATGAAAATGTATTCAAAGAAACACAGAACAGAAATGAAGACACATGGCGGCTCCCCTCGGGACAATCGTAGGTCACAGCCTGCAAGACAAAAAATCATGATGAGAAGGTGTGTCTTGCACACATCAAAGGACTGAGAGAGAGCGAAGGAGAGAGAGAGAGAAAGAGAGGGAGCGAGAGAAAGACGGACAGAGAGGGGGAGCGAGAGAAAGACGGACAGAGAGGGGGAGCGAGAGAAAGACGGACAGAGAGGGGGAGCCAGAGAAAGATGAACAGAGAGGGGGAGCCAGAGAAAGACGAACAGAGAGGGGAGCAAGAGAAAGACGGACAGAGAGGGGAGCCAGAGAAAGACGGACAGAGAGGGGAGCGAGAGAAAGACGGACAGAGAGGGGAGCGAGACACAGATAACAGAAGAGACGGACAGGGAGAGAGAGTGCCGACAATGCGCACCCAGGCCACACTGCTCACCTGCTGCCACCGGTGTGTCTCCAACCACGTGCCGGTATGTAGTGCAGTTCACCAGGTCACACATCTGAAACAGATCCATCATCTGTAACAGAGAGATACCTGAATGGCAAAGTACATACAATTGCACAAGACATCATCGCCTGTCCGCCCCTGCGCACCCAGGCAGATGCACCCCAGCCCCTCCCGCCACCCAGCGGCGCATGCCCGCCCCTGCGCACCCAGGCAGATGTACCCCAGCCCCTCTCGCCGCCCAGCGGTGCATGCCCGCCCCTGCGCACCCAGGCCTCACTGCTCACCTTCCGCCCTTGGCGTGTAGTAATGATGGCCCACCACGTGCCGCTGCAAGCCACATGCCCGGGGCCCGCGGACATGGCACCCTCCACATCATGCAGCCCCGCTCCGCAGGCCACCAGGTCTCACATATGATTCTGGGTCTTGATTTCGCCATGGCAGAGGACATACCAGTGCACCCGGCATCATCGCAGGCTGCACACCCGCTCAGCCCTTGAGGTGCCACTAACTCTGTGATCCGGGATGCAACGCCACGTGGCGGTAAGCCTGCGCTGCCCGCTGGCTCTGGCCTACACTGCGGTCCAGCAGGGCACACAAATCCTGAGCAGTCCGGACCGCCGGGACGGGGCATCATCGCAGGCTGCACACCCGCTCAGCACTTAAGGTGCCCCTACCTCAGTGCACCCAAAGTCACCGTCCCGTGGTGGTGTGCCTGTGCCGGCCGCAATGTATCCGGTGCCACCAAGTCTGTGTCCCAAAGTCATGGACCCTGTATGAATGGGTATCGTGTTGCGGATGCCATCATGTCACCTCCGGTCCTGGGGAATGTGATGTTGCAGGGCCCGAGGCCCTCATGCCTACATTGACACCACACGGATGCACCCAGATAGAGAGTGGCAATGACGTCGAGCACGTGCGCCCGTCCCTTTTCATTGGCAGGGTCACATGTCCCGTGACGCGTGTGCTGGATGGGTGTGGTGTGGGTGTAAACCAGCCATGAGGGAGTGGCTGTGGCATGCTGACAACTAGACCTGTGAGCAGCAGATCACTACAGGAAAGACATTGGACATGTAGCGTTGCCGTCCCCCCCGTGAGCGTAAGCGGAGTGGGCTGGCGTGGCGTATGCCAGTCCAGCGTAAGGGTGTGTAAATGACCCCGGGGCCCTGGGCGTGGTTCCTTACTGGGCTGGACAAGGAAGTAACTCATGCGTGTGTCCCTGTTGTTGTGTCAGCGCCACCCGGACCGCATTGGGCAAGGTGTCACCCTGTGACCCCTGTGCTACGTCATGAGCCACATGGACGTAAGAGGAGTCCAGTGAGCCTACATTCATCCATACTTCCACACTTGAAAGACCATAGACATGACACATCTGTGTGAATATGACTGTTTAATGCACATTTAGTGGAGTGTTGCATCTGGAGCAGTACAGGGCCATGCAAACCCCACATGACGATGTTGTCCCGTGGAGGTCCAGCCAGGGTCCGTCAGGGAATGACAAGTCCAAAGGAAGAGGACGAGTTCAGTCCGCAGTCTGATTGCTGTGTCAATGGCGATCAAACAGCATATGGCAGTCCATGTCGAGGTCCAAGGTGAGTGTCGCAGAGTGCATCGGGGGACAGTGGAAGGTGATGATGCAGAGGGCAGTACCAAGCTGAAGCCGGACCTATGGCTGAGATGCATGCTGCTGCGTCCTTCTTACCACGAGGGCAAAATCATCCGCATCTTCGTCCTCTGCTGTTTCATGTGCCTCACGTGTGGGTGGTGGTGTTCTGTCTCCAGCACTGTGTGGCAGTGACACATCAGGGGGCGGAGATGTGGATGGAGTGGTGGCAGCAGCATGCATCCGCGCCAGGCCTTGTGGCAGCAATGCCATGAGAATGGTCCTGAGGTCATTGAGGAACCCAGCTACCTCTCGCTGGTGTGCAGCCATGGCAGCTGCTCGTTCCGCATTCGCCCGCTCCATGGTCTCCATTAACCTCCGCATGTTTCCCAACTCCCGTGTGACATCGCTAGAGCCACTCGGACTGGACAGTTGTACTATTCTCTGAGTCAGGGCTCCAGCGATGTCAGCCATGGTCTGTTGGAGAGCATGGAGCAGACTGTGGGTGTCCGTTAGGGACCGAGAGTGGTCCCTGATGGGACTTAGACACCCACGTATGGCATCTAGTTTGTCTGCCATGCGGTCGAAGCCCACCCGCACCTGTTCAGCCAGATTCTCCTGGCACCCCAAAACACGCCGTTGGAAGGCCATGTGTTCTTCGTGGGGGTCCGGGGAGCCAGCAGTGATGGTGGGTGCTGCCTGCTGTGTGGTCTGTGCAGGGGGTTGGGGTCTCCTCGTAGCAGCTGGGCTGCCCAGCTCCTGGAAGTGGGCTGCGTAAGCTGTCCACGAGTAGTTGGAGGGCGTCAGAGTCGAAGCTGTGGTGGTCCTCTTCATCTTCAGAGAAGAGAGGGTCGGGCTGCTCTGCAGGAGGTGTTGATTCTCCCTCTGCAATGTGAAGGGGAGATGCAGTTTAACAATGTGTCCACATGTATGTTGTCGCATTGTACATGTTTTCATACAGACAGCATGACTGGGTACATTGTGGCTGTTTGGGAGGAGCTGCCTATTTGATGGGGGACAGTGGACATTTCGACAACAGACGTGTGTGTGTTTGTACTTGTACATTATCAACGCACATTTCCCTGCAATGCCAAATGTGATTGGCCAGTGTCTGCACCCAAGCGGCGCCAGTTGTGTCCTGTGTTCTGTTGTAGGTGTTTTGCGGATTGTGTCACATCGTTGCCAATGTAGATGTGCTATGCATGTTATGTGTGTGCTGCATTTTGGGGAAGTCGCCCCTGCAGCTCAGATTTTGCTGCCCCTTATCCCTTTCATGAGGTGTGCCTTTGACTTCTGTGCTTGTATAGTGCTGACATGTTGCATACTTGGGTACATTGGTCTCTTGGTGGGAGTTGGTGGTCTGGGGCATGGTTTGTCCGCATATGTGCTCAACTTAATTGTGCATGTGTGCCATTGTGCCCATCTCCCCCGTCCCCCAGGCCCTGGTCGTTACTCACCCTGTTGCTGTTGTGTCGGATCCTGTTGAGCAGTGTCCGGGCCCCCAACTCCTGCCACCGTCTCCCCACTGATGACTGTGGACACCATTTCCTCCATGTCGTCCAGCTCCTCCTGTGGCGCTGGACTCCCACCTCCAGTCTGTATTGCTGCCTTCAGGTTGTTGGCGAGTTTCAGCTTGGTTTTGCGCTTGACATCATTCCAGCGCCTCTTGACCTCGTCCATTGTCCCCTTCAGCACTCCGACTGCATTCACCTTGTCCACGATGGACTGCCATATTCCATTTTTTGTTGCCAATGACACAGTAGAGGTGACGAACAGTTGTTGATGGTGTTCTGTCACCTCCGTTATCAGGATCCTGTTTTCCTGCGGACTGAACCGCTTCTTCCTACTCTTCTTGTCCTTGCCCTTCCCTGACCCCGAAGTCCCAGGATGGTCCTCCGGGGAGCTTGTGGGGTTCTGGTTCTCCTCCGTACTTGCTCCGGCAATGTCCATTGTGCTTCGCTGTTGTTTGGCATTTGTTTGTCTGTTTTTTTCTATTTTTATGGTGATTGTTCCCGCCTGACGTGTGTGAATTGCAGGCCTGTAGCTGGGTTTCGCTGATTTTCGGATCGCGATTGGACTCATCGCAGCTTTTTTGCGTTCGTGTTTCGCATTTTTGCGGCGTGGCGTTGATTTTAACGCGGTCAGTTGACACGTTATCTGGTGACTATCGCATGGTACCGCCGTGTTGTGAATACTTGGTTAACCCGGCGTAAATTTCCCGCGATGGACTGCGATGTTGAAGGTTGCGTTAAGTAACTTTTGCGATGGTTATCACACGTTCTTGGGAATATGCCCCTCTGTCCCTTTCTATCTCGGCGTGGATGGCACTGTGCTAATCCTACGCCTAAAGACTTTGATAGAAAAGCAGACATTTGAGGTGAGCAAATTTAGTGTCGCTGGTGTTGAGGGTGCTCTATACAGAAGCTGCTTTCCACCTAAACTTGAGAACTACCCAGAGTTCTCTGCCTCTTTTTTTGCATAATTTATGCGTCACTCTATGCCTGCAAGGGTATTCTTTTGACTTATACTGGGTGCTCCCTTGTGTCTGGACAAAGCTACACCTCTCTGAAGAGCTGTAATGACAGCGAAACACGTGCCAGGGTTTGCTTTTATTAATTTCAGATTGGCTTGGATGGTATTTTGCCAGTCCAAAGCTGTAATACTGTGCCTGGAGTGGTAAATGGCTTTTGTCATTTAACAGCTCGGCATGGATAGCATTGTGCTATTCCTATGCTTAAAGACTTTGCTGTAGAAATGGCAAAAGACTTTGTCCCTTTCTGTCTCGGCGTGGATGGCACTGTGCTAATCCTACGCTTAAAAACTTTGATAGAAAAGCAGACATTTGAGGTGAGCAAATCTAGAGTGTCGCTGGTGTTGAGGGTGCTCTATACAGGAGCTGCCTTCCACCTAAACTTGGGAACTACCCAGAGTTCTCTTCTTCTTTTTTGCATAATTTATGCGTCACTCGATGCCTGCAAGGGTATTCTTTTTACTTATACTGGGTGCTCCCTTGTGTCTGGACAAAGCTAAACCTCTCTGAAGAGCTGTAATGACAGCGAAACACGTGTCAGGGTTTGCTTTTATTCATTTCAGGTTGGCTTGGATGGTATTTTACCAATCCAAAGCTGTAATACTGTGCCTGGAGTGGTAAATGGCTTTTGGCATTTAACAGCTCAGCAGGGATAGCACTGTGCTATTCCTATGCTTAAAGACTTTGCTGTAGACATGGTAAAAGACTTTGTCCCTTTCTGTCTCGGCGTGGATGGCACTGGCTAATCCTACGCTTAAAAACTTTGATAGAAAAGCAGACATTTGAGGTGAGCAAATCTAGAGTGTCGCTGGTGTTGAGGGTGCTCTATACAGAAGCTGCCTTCCACCTAAACTTGGGAACTACCCAGAGTTCTCTTCTTCTTTTTGCATAATTTATGCGTCACTCGATGCCTGCAAGGGTATTCTTTTGATATATATATATATATTATAACCTATTGGCGGTCGCCAGTAAGTAGTTATGGTTACAATGTTGTTTCCATTTCAAGAGTGCTATAACTTTATTATCATTTTATAGTTCCTTTATTTACACTGCTTCAAAGCAGTGGGGCGACCCTCGCCACGGGTTGTAAAGGCTGTTTCCTGACATTTTAATGCACAATGACACAGCATGGCTATGACTGCCATAAAATATATTGGTTTATTAAAAAAATACAACTATACACGCTGAACAGATCCTACTCAAAACGTCATTGAACGAAAACGAATGATTTTCTTTGCTAGTACAAGAACGTCATTTAACAATGTCCTTTGCACCTTGCAGAATAAAATATATTGTGTACAACATGTACAATGAGAGCCACAAGCCTACATCTGCACGTTTCTTAATAAAAGGAGAGCCACAAGTCTGTATGTGCGAGCTTCGTGTAATAAAAGAAGTTTCACAAGCCTACATGTGCGAGTTACTTGTGTAATAAAAGGAGTCACAAGCCTATATGTTAGTGCTTCTTGTAATAAAAGGAGTGCTTAAGCCTACATTTTGCACGGTTCTTGTAATAAAAGGAGTGCTTAAGCCTACATTTTGCTCACTTCTTGTAATAAAAAGAGTGCCACAAGCTTACGTTGTATGCGCTTCTTGTAATAAAAGGAGTGCCACAAGTCTAAATGTGCGCGCTTCTTGTAATAAAAGGAGGGTCACAAGCCTGCATGTGCGCGCTTCTTGTAATAAAAGGGGTGTCACAAGCCTGCATGTGCGCGCTTCTTGTAATAAGAGGAGGGTCACAACCGTACATGTGCGCGCTTCTTGTAATAAAAGGGGTGTCACAAGACTGCATGTGAGCGCTTCTTGTAATAAAAGGGGTGTCACACGCCTGCATGTGCGCGCTTCTTCTAATAAATGGAGGCCTATAAGCATATTAGTGCGGGCTTCTTGTAATAAAAGGGTTGTCACAAGCCTACTTGTGCTCGCTTCATGTAATAGAAGGACTTGTGCGAACTTGTAATAAGAGGAGTGCCACAAGCCTACGTTATATGCGCTTCTTGTAATAAAAGGAGCATCACAAGCCTATAAGTGCTCGCTTCTTCTAATAAAAGTGCCACAAGCCTACATGTGTGTGTTTCTTGTAATAAAGGAGGGCCACAAGCCTACATGTGCGCGCTTCTTGTAATAAAAGGAGGGTCACAAGCCTACATGTGCACACTTCTTGTAATAAAAGGAGGGTCACAAGCCTACATGTGCGCGCTTCTTGTAATAAAAGGAGTGCCACAAGCTTGCATGTCCTCGCTTCTTGTAATAAAAGGAGGGTCACAAGCCTACATGTGCGCGCTTCTTGTAATAAATGGAGTGCCACAATCTTGCATGTCCTCGCTTCTTGTAATAAAAGGAGGGTCACAAGCCTACATGTGCCTGCTTCTTGTAATAAAAGGAGGGTCACAAGCCTACATGTGCGCGCTTCTTGTAATAAAAGGAGTGCCACACGCTTTTGTGTGCTCGCTTCTTGTAATAAAAGGAGGGTCACAAGCCTACATGTGCGTGCTTCTTGTAATAAAAGGAGGGTCACAAGCCTACATGTGCGCGTTTCTTGTAATAAAAGGAGTGACACAAGCTTGCGTGTGCTCGCTTCTTGTAATAAAAGGAGGGTCACAAGCCTACATGTGCGCGCTTCTTGTAATAAAAGGAGTGCCACAAGCTTCCATGTGCTCGCTTCTTGTAATAAAGGTGGACCACGACCCTACATGTTCGCGCTTCTTGTAATAAGAGGAGGGTCACAAGCCTACATGTGCTCGCTTTTTGTAAGAAAAGGAGGGTCACAAACCTACATGTGCGTGCTTCTTGTAATAAAAGGAGGGTCACAAGCCTACATGTGCGCACTTCTTGTAATAAAAGGAGTGACACAAGCTTGCGTGTGCTCGCTTCTTGTAATAAAAGGAAGGTAACAAGCCTACATGTGCGCGCTTCTTGTAATAAAAGGAGTGCCACAAGCTTGCATGTGCGCGCTTCTTGTAATAAAAGGAGTGCCACAAGTTTGCATGCCCTTGCTTCTTGTAATAAAAAGGGTGTCACAAGCCTACATGTGCTCGCTTCTTGTAATAAAAGGAGGGTCACAAGCCTACATGTGCGCGCTTCTTGTAATAAAAGGAGTGACACAAGCTTGCGTGTGCTCGCTTCTTGTATTAAAAGGAAGGTCACAAGCCTACATGTGCGCGCTTCTTGTAATAAAAGGAGTGCCACAAGCTTGCATGTGCGCGCTTCTTGTAATAAAAGGAGTGCCACAAGCTTGCATGCCCTTGCTTCTTGTAATAAAAAGGGTGTCACAAGCCTACATGTGCTCGCTTCTTGTAATAAAAGGAGGGTCACAAACCTACATGTGCGCGCTTCTTGTAATAAAAGGAGTGCCACATTTATTTAGCACATCCCAGTTTTGTTCTAAAGCTTGTCTTAAGTTTTGGATTTGCCGTTTGCTCAGATTATGGGAATCTGGTAGCCTCTCTTCCCTTTAAGGAACAGTCATGCAGAACAGTAAAGTACACTTAATATTTAGTTTTTCATTTATTAGGGTATTTTATAAAATGCCAGGTGTGCCCTTTTGGTTGCTTCAGAACTCCTGGCAGAGACGGGGAGGAGTGCCACGTTATGGCCGGGAGTCGGAGTCCAAATGGACGGATGATAAGACCTTTATTCAAATTCTTGGCTCGTGAGCCTGTTCTGAGTTCAGTTTAAGGCATGTACGTTCTATTTCCCAAATGTTCCTGACCTGCATGCAAGTGGGCTTGGTTCTCAAGGCCAGGCTGAGGGCCTTCTAGAGCTCAGATCATTGTACGCCTGTTGAGGAATGATTGTTGGGTAACCCATGGGTGGACACTGAGCGACTCCTAGGCTGGCTGCCCCCTCTGCCCAAGCTAAGCAGTGGCACTGCCTCCCCCTACAACAAGCTAAGCGCTAATGATGTCACTACTTAAACCCAACCCTGAACCCGTGCATCTTACAGCCCAATAGCCACATTAAATACAGATGATAACATGGTTAGCAGGATCCTGGCAGACCCACTCTTGCCATGTCTTCTTACCCTAAATCACAAAGACCAAAATGGCATAATTCCTCATCGTAATACATCCCTTGGCAAACGTCGCGCATGCCGTGTAATGGAGACCGCTCGCCCAATACATGCCCGATGCAGTCGGTACATGTCTAGACCTCCAGCAAGTGTTTGATACTTTGGGTTGGGAACATATGTATGCGGGCCTTGCAAAGTGTAGATTGGGACCCCAAATCACAGCTTGGATTGGGCTACTGTTTGCTGGACCCAAAGCCCTGATAAAGACGGGACAGCAC
This sequence comes from Calotriton arnoldi, assembly GCA_963921515.1. NCBI lineage: Eukaryota > Metazoa > Chordata > Amphibia > Caudata > Salamandridae > Calotriton > Calotriton arnoldi. The sequence goes on along the minus strand of CAWUFW010003322.1, from coordinate 1,490,026 downwards.
GTTTCCAGCAGTTACAGATCAGTCAGGGACACGAGACAGGGTTGCCCGCTATCTCCACTTTTATTTGCGCTAGCAATAGAACCGTTGGACCCTGGAGCAGGCGAGGGCCTACTAATAAACAACTAGATGCAAGTAATCTCCTTATATGAAGATGACATGCTGCTTTTCCTTCCTGTCACCCAGATGTATCTATCCCCCATTGCGGCTGCTCTAAATAAGTTCTGCTTGCTCGCAGCAAAACACTTTATTGCTCACGGCTACAGTCACCGGCCTTCGCAATAGTATACAATTCACAAGCCCAATCCCCCTTATGCTCCAGCACTTCCATGGCTTGGGTTTCCCATACATAGAGGCATCCTTTCGTCCCATGAATCCCATGGGAGCAGGTGCTCTGAGCACCCTGGGAGATTTGTTTGAGAGAGGAGCCATGATTGGTTTTCAATCTCTGGGCAGAAGGTTGATCACTTGGTTCGACAGAGCCATCAGGGAACAAGTGGATGTTTCATCGCAACCCCCGAAGTAGGTCTCAAAGATGGACCTTTCAACAACAAAGAATGGTGGATTAATAGGATATACCCTCCAAGTCTATATGCAAACTTATCCAATTGAATACTTTCCACAGGGCTTACCTAAAACCACAGAAGAATCACTGGCTCGTCCATGCAGCCTCCCCTTGTCGTGTGTTTCCTGCGTGGCCCATTGGAGTTTCCCCTATGTTAGCCTAACTGTGCACGTGTAGGCCTTATTTTTCCTTTGCACACATTACTATATAAACATCTTTTCTTTTGTGCCACGTTGTACTTTCACACGGAACTTGCATATGTTTTCGCGTTCTGTTCTTTTCCTGGGATTTAGTCTGAACACCACAGACCAGGTCAAACAACAGTGCCCCTGGTTATTGTGTTCTGGTCAGGTACTAGCACCTAGACACAACACGAGAACGCAGCTGCTGTTTATGTGCACATATGTCTTGCCATATATATGAGCACATGAGCCCAGAACAAACAAATGGAACAGGAGTTCAGGGACAAGAGCACTGCGTCTGCTGAGAGGTAGAACATCCATCGGTGTATGCTAAGGTACGCGGTCCGCCACTAATCCCAGAGATTTTTCATATAATCACTTAGCTTCAGTAGCAGGGAAGGGGGGTTTAGGCTACTCTGTCCTATAAAATGACAGGGCTTTTCATGGTATAGTGAGGCACTATAGCTAGTCGGACTCATAGACACTGAGGTGGTATAGTGACTCAGTCCCTACATATGGGAAACAGCATTTACAACGCTGTCTCCACAACGCGGTACCATTACAACCGGGTCGTTACAACCACCGCGTTGTTACCATGCATACAATGACATAGCAAGTCATTACTACGACTTGCTGTAGGGGGCGCACTGGTGTTGAATTTAGAATCCAACACCTTCCCTGCTGTTGCACAAACTGGAGTAGGAATAGTAAATAATACTATTCCTAAGTCCAGCGCGCCCCCTACAGAAAGTCGTAGTAATGACTTGCAATGTAATTGTATGCGTGGTAACAACGCAGTCGTTGTAACGACTGCGTTGTAATGGCATGCGATGTATTCGCATGCGTAGCAAGAGTATATATTCCTACATACTGATGTTCTATGGTTCCAAGCATAGTTCTGTTCTAATAGCAGAATCCCTGATTCACCCTGATTGACCTAGGGACCACACCGATCCTGCTGGTCTTACACACATGCTGTGCAACTGAGAAACATGTTGCCACTCACTGAGGCCACGGGTGGCTATCCCTTTTAATCCTGGGAGGGCTCTATTGAGAATGTTCCCCTGCCCGAAGAAAGCAAACCTGGCCAACCCGGTTCTAGGACTTGTCCCTTCGTTAGCGAAGAGGGTTATCGCTAGACGATGGGAATCCTCTGGTCCTCCTTTAATACCTGCTTGGCACGCTGATCTTCAAAGATGGCCACCACCGAGGGCACTGCACTGTGAGGAGAGGAGAAGGTGGCCTTAGACTTGTCTCCATCGCGAGTCAGTGAGATGAACTGGTGCAAGAACACAAGACATATACAAATGACGACAGACCTCCCTGAGTTCCCGGAGGAGGACTTTTCTGCCCCTGTTCGGATCTGCTTGACTGCCCCTACTGCTACTCTGCCTCTTCCCCTTTCTATCCTGCTTCTGCCCCTCTTTTGAGCTGCTTGACTGCCCCTACTGCCCCTTTGCCTCGCCCCCCTTCTATCCTGCTTCTTACCCTCTTCGGATCTGCTTCACTGCCCCTTTGCCTCGCCCCCCCTTCTATCCTGCTGCCCTTGGGATTCCCCCTCCCTTTCTCGCCCCCCAGTCCAGTCCAGTAGTATCCTCCTCTTTTGACTTAACTCCTATTATCCAAAGATGAAACTGAAAACATTAGAACCTTCTCCTGTGGAACTTGTTGATTGCCCACCCCACCGACAGTGCCTCTTGCTATCTGGAGACCACAAGCACCAGGGTTCACAGCGGCAGGAGCCGCGCAGCACCATCGCGCCAGCCGGCGCATAAAGCAGCGGCAGTGCTCCCGCGGTGCGGGAAGCCCGTTCAGAGCCACCGACAGTGCCTCTTGCTATCTGGAGACCACAAGCACCAGGGTTCACAGCGGCAGGAGCCGCGCAGCACCATCGCGCCAGCCGGCGCATAAAGCAGCGGCAGTGCTCCCGCGGTGCGGGAAGCCCGTTCAGAGCCACCGACAGTGCCTCTTGCTATCTGGAGACCACAAGCACCAGGGTTCACAGCGGCAGGAGCCGCGCAGCACCATCGCGCCAGCCGGCGCATAAAGCAGCGGCAGTGCTCCGCGGTGCGGGAAGCCCGTTCAGAGCCACCGACAGTGCCTCTTGCTATCTGGAGACCACAAGCACCAGGGTTCACAGCGGCAGGAGCCGCGCAGCACCATCGCGCCAGCCAGCGCATAAAGCAGCGGCAGGGCTCCCGCGGCGCGGGACGCGCGCGGGCGAAGCCCGGGCCAAGGCGGGCCCGTCCTTGACCGTCAAAGACCGGATAAGGCTGGGCTGGGCCTATTCCCTTACATTTTCTTTTTCTCTTTTTATTTTTTGGGCATTAATTGAGTTGAACTATTCATGCCGGCTTCGAAGTAAGTGGCCCACAACGTTGAGTGATTCCAGGTGACTTTTTGCAAGGTTCTTGTTTCCCTTTTATTCGTTCATTGTGGAATTGTGTTTTTTTTTTTTTTTTAACAATCTGTCCATGGCAAAAGCGAAGCTATTGAGCGATGGGGAACTAGCTCTTGGTGCCCTTAATCCCCGAGGCAGCTGACTAATACTACCCTGGATAATTTTTTGATCCGTGCATCTAAAGTCATAGATAATGAAATTCTTGTGGTTCAGCGACGTCTTTCTATAGAGGGGGTACTGTATCTTGTACAAACCAGGTTATTAATTTGGAGGGAGAATGTATGGCTATTGATGTGGGAACTGACATTGTTAAATTCTCAGTAACCACTTCTACGGCAAATGCAAATTTACACATAATTCCTCCACAGTCAACAAACTTAGATAGGCCCCCAACCAGTCCCCCAGTTAGAGTAAAAGAAAGAGGAAACTCAAGAACTTGGAGCCAGAGTCTCTAGTTTATACTAGATCTAAGAAGAAAGTGAAACAAACCATAGGTGATGGAGATAATAGTTTTAACGATGTTCTACAGGCTGAAAAGATTACCCCTCCTTTAGTACAGACATCCCTGCCTTTACCCATTTTAGATAATAAGTCTCTACTCGAAGGTTTCGATAGAATTATGCAAATAAGACTTCAGCCGATTATGAACAGGGTTGAAAACTTGGAAAAAATGTAGCCTTGCTAATTCAGTTAATGCAGAGTTACTCAAGGAAACTCCTAATGGTAGTTCACCTAGCCTTGGCCCCTGTGTGAAACATCCGGGTAGCGACAAAAGGGGTGAAGGTAGTTGTGATGGGGAAGAAGTAAATGCAGATGGTTCGGATCTAGCAGCCAGCTCCTCGGTTAGCCTGTCTAACCCTTTAACTAAGCCTACAGATCCAAAGAACAAGCATTTAGGTCCACCAATGTACACTGGAGACACCACTAGGCATTGTGAAACTGATGGAAATAGAGTCCTAACTAGAGACAACATTAATCTGGTTAGTGGTACGCTTGGAGCTTCACAACTAGGGAATACACTCATGAAGGGAACGCCCTTAGGTGAGAATAGTGACGGCAGGGTTACTTTGCATCTTCCCCCTGATTGCTGTCCCTATGTTGTGATTTTGACTAATGTTCCTTCCCTTAGGAAGGAGTTTAAGGAATCTTATATACAACTAAAAATAAGGTATGCCACTGGTTAACTCATAACTCTGACTTCTCTACCCATAATTATCACGATATTATGTTTACTCGTAGAACGCATTGGGTAGGTCCTTCACAGAAATCCACAAAGGGGGACTGTATTGTGGTCAATTGTAGATCGCCAGGTTTGGCTGGCCACCTTCTTGATAGCTGGAGGAAAACCCCAGGGCACAGGGTGGAAGACAGCATTAGCCTTGTGCCCCTTGGCTTTTTTACAGGAATCCTAATCGATCCAGGTTGTACTCCCAACACTCCCAACATCAGGCCCCAACATCCTATAACCGTCCCAGGTGGCAAATGTCTTCCCCCTTGCACTTAGTAATAGATTCGAAGCTCTTTCTAATTTAGATAGCCAGGACTGACTAAATTTGGCAGGCATTGATTTGATGTTCTCCCCTGCAGTAACGGCCACGAAAGAGGTAGATTTGGCCTGTAAAAACACAGTGGGCACTAATAGGAACATAACTCAATCTATATCCGGAAAGGCCCTTGATCTTTCCCATAACGCTATAGTTATGGACAAAGATCTGGAGAACAATGTAGAATTGTGTTCTATGGTGAAGGACATTCCAGTCTTCAAAACTTTGGAGGGCAAGAATATAACCAATATTTGGCCGACAGGGTTAGTGACCGACGGAATACCCTGTACTTCTACTGATTCGAACCCTCCAGTAAATACATGCCTAAGGCAGAGTAAGGATACTGATCAGGTTATACAGATCTTATCATGGAATTTAGCTGGCATTAGATCTAAATTAAATGACCCGGAATGGGGTAACTTAATTGACAAATATCATGTTTGTATATTCCAAGAGACCTGGGCTGATGTACAGGTTCATAGGGTAGGGTTCTCTACTTTTAGTATTGAAGCTAGACCTTCCAGGGCTGGCCGTTCGGCAGGGGGCTGCTAATTTGGGTCAAGCTATCATTGAATTGTAGAATCAAAACTTTGAGGGTCAACTCGCAGGAGATCCTAGGTATCGATTTAGATTGGCCCAAAAAAACGTACAAATCAGACTGTTTAATATTTATAATAGGTTTACGAGTCAGCATAGGCTCTCAGAAACTATACTAACGTTATCTGACTATCTTGATAAACAAATTGGGGGCTCGCCAATGATCTTGGCAGGAGATTTTAATGTTACTTATGAACCTGTCGAGTATATTCAAAATTTAGTGCAAGAGGAGGAGACTGCTAGGGGTATAAAGAAATTATCCAATCCCCCAATCAAGAGAGTAACGAAGGTGGGTCAACAGGTTTTGTCCCTGACCCTTGCACATGGGCTTAGGGCCTGCAATGGGCGGACGGCTGCGGATGCCGCAGCAGAATACACCTTTAAGAGGGTAATTTAAAAAGTAGGATTGATTATGTAATGGTGGACCTTGCCTTGTGGTCCCATGTGCTGAATATGTCCGTATTGCAAAGAGAGGATAGCGACCACAATGCTTTAAGCGTGGTATTATCCGGGTTACTTACTGCCGAGACCTCCCTAACTAAATATATGGGCCCCATTAATACAACTAATAATAATAGACGTATTAAATGGCCGAGCTTGATAGCGAATGATCAATTGATCTCAAAAATTTATGAAGAAGTGGTTCTGACACTAATGGCTCTAGGTCCCGTGCATTATCAAGAGTCGGATATTATTTTAGGATGGTTTATGAAATTGATCAACAGCATTAAACAATATTTTATTAAGTCTTTTAACCCAGACAATCCTAAGAGTTTTAATGCCCCGTGGTATAATGAGGAATGTAGAATTGCGAAGGCAAACCTTGTGGAAGCAGTAAAATGTGGAGATCAAGTGGCTACCTCAAATAGGAGGAAACAATACAAAAGGGCTCAGGATGAAGCAAAAAGGCTATGGGAGTCTAACATTTGGCTCTCCCTAGTAGAAGCGTCAAAGCGAAAAGACGGCCAAATGTTTTGGCACCTACTAGCAAAAGGGTCGACAAAGCAATCTGCTACTGAGGATTATTATATTCAGCCCCAGGTATGGGAAGATTACCTCACAAAGCTCTATGCCAGTGAGGTTACCTCGATTACAAACAAGGGAGTAAAGGTACCTGTCTATGGTAATTCTTTAGAAGCCTCCCAGGAGTCGATCGAACTGTTTTCCCTAAAAGAAACCATCAATGCAATTAATGAACTCCAAGTGGGAAAAGCACCTGGTCTCGATAGACTTCCTGGAGACTTATTCAGAGCTGAACCGACCATTTGGGCCCCTTGCTCCAAAAGGTTTTTAATGCTATACAGTTAGGTGGTGAAATTCCCACAACCTGGAAAGGAGCGGAAATAATCCCAATTTTTAAAAAGGGTAACAAAGGGGATCCGGCTAATTACAGACCAATAAGTTTATTAGACGTCCCACAAAAATTGTTTTGTAAGATTATTCTGCTACGTATCCAGAGCTGGATGGAAGAAAAGAATGTCATTTCCCATCTACAGGCAGGTTTTAGATCAAGCACAAGCACTTTAGATCAAGTTTTTAAATTTTTATTGCTTATCTGGAAGGAGGTGAAGATATTGAAAGGTCACCTATATGTTGTTTTTGTTGACCTCAAGACAGCCTTCGATTCTATCGATCGTAATAAGTTGTGGGCTGTCTTGAGGGACCTTGAGCTACCTGAGGATCTACTCCACTTATTGATTCGATTGCATGATGCTAATTATGCCAAAGTTAGATGGAACCCCGAAGGCAGCCTTACGAATAACATTCCAATCCTTAAAGGTGTGCGCCAAGGGTGCGTATTAGCTCCCACATTATTTACTCTGTTCATAAATGGGTTGATTCAGGAACTCTTTGGATGTGGTGGTGATCCTCCGAGACTGGCAGGTAATTTCCTGCCGGCGTTACTTTCATGGACGACACACTTCTCATCTCTAAGACCCCCAAGGGGATCCAAAATATTTTGAACAAATTTGCTGACGCATGCAGGGCTAGAGGTTTGGAAATCAACTGCTCTAAAACTAAATTTATGGTTTTCAATCCTTACAAATGCTCCAAAAATAAGTTAATATTGGGTTCTCAACAACTTGAGCAGGTTAAGGTGTTTGATTACCTGGGCGTTAGAATTAATGATAACCTTGCGTGGTCTTCGCAAATTTTAAAGAGTGAATCTACTTTGCAGATAGTGGATTGTGCGATAGTAAGGAGACTGAGAGGCTCATCCTATCGCCCCATTTCCCCTGCACTAGAGATACATAGGGCGAAAGCTCATGGGGCAGCCCTATATGGGGCTGAATTATGGGGCATGGAGAATACCAAAAATTAGAAATAGCGGAAAATACATTTCTTAGAGCCATACTTAATGTTCCGACCAGTACTCCGATCTTACCACTGCGTCTCGATTTGGGTGTGAAATCTATCTCTTATCATGCAGTCCTCAGAACCTTGATGTTCTGGATAAGGATTTGGACAAACACTACAGAGATTAAAGTAAGAGAGGCAGTGGTGGAACTTTTAAATCTCCAAAAACAGAAAGGCACCTTGTTATGGTTTTCAAAGATTAAAGAATGGCTGCACCGTTTGGGCCTTGCATCGCTGTGGGAGAACCCAGGTACTATAACTAAAAAGTTGGCCCCCATATTAAAAAAGAAATTCTGGGTCTATATTAATTCTATTTGCACTGAAAGTACATCTTATGGAGTTTTAACAATGCAATTTTTAGATGTAAAATATAGTTTTAATTTTGAACCTTTTATGGACCAAATAGAACCTCCCCATGCACGAGCACTTTATATTCAACTAAGATTTGGTTCACTTCCATTGAATCTCTGGAAATGCAAATGGACAAATGCTGGACTATCGCCTATCTGCCCAATATGCTTAAGTGCAGAAGAATCCATTGAGCACTTTCTCTTCTTCTGTCCTATGTACAAGGCTATCAGGAGAGCTTGGATCATTCCAGTCTGCCGATTGTTCTCTTTTTCCAGGCCAATGGAAGCTCTTCGGATTTTACGATCGGACACTTCACAGTGTATTGTCTTTGCTGTTTCAAGATTTTTATTGTATGCGTGGTGGTTGAGATCCAAGGCCCTGAAATGAATTTAGTGTGGTGATGTCCTTGGACAATTGACTTTTTAATCCCCGTATATGTCCTCTTGCTGCTACTTTTAAACTTTTATCTGAGGTGGGGGTTTAAAATGGATGTTGTAATTATTATCTGATTGTTTTTTTTTTTTGTTTTTTAAAGTTTTGTATTTAAAAGTATGTTTTGTATGCTGTTGTAATGATCATATGATTGGTCGAAATAAACTATCTATCTTGTGTGTTTTTTTAGTGGGTGGGATAAATGTTGATTGTTATTCTTCTCTTGCATTTTATAATAAAAATGGAATATTTCACTTTATTGTATTTGGCCAAAATCTATGGTGAATTTGTTCCATCACCAGTAATGATAAAGTTCACAGAATGTACTGTATTTGTAAGCAAAATTAATAAAAAGGGTTTTAAAAAATGGCTGGGCATTGAGCGAAGGGCTCTGTTTAGGATGTAGTGAGATGCCAGCTTCTCAGGTCACACTTTGTTTAAGGGTGTAGTGAGGTGCTGTTTCTCGGGTCACACTCTGGTTAAGGGTGTAGTGAGGTGCTGTTTCTCGGGTCACACTCTGGTTAAGGGTGTAGTGAGGTGCTGCTTCTTGGGTCACAATGGTTAAGGTTGTAGTGAGGTGCCAGCTTCTCGGGTCACACTCTGGTTAAGGGTGTAGTGAGGTGCTGTTTCTCGGGTCACACTCTGGTTAAGGGTGTAGTGAGGTGCTGTTTCTCGGGTCACACTCTGGTTAAGGGTGTAGTGAGGTGCTGCTTCTTGGGTCACAATGGTTAAGGTTGTAGTGAGGTGCCAGCTTCTCGGGTCACACTCTGGTTAAGGGTGTAGTGAGGTGCTGTTTCTCGGGTCACACTCTGGTTAAGGGTGTAGTGAGGTGCTGTTTCTCGGGTCACACTCTGGTTAAGGGTGTAGTGAGGTGCTGCTTCTCGGGTCACACTCTGGTTAAGGGTGTAGTGAGGTGCTGCTTCTCGGATCACACTCTGGTTAAGGGTGTAGTGAGGTGCTGCTTCTCGGGTCACACTCTGGTTAAGGGTGTAGTGAGGTGCTGCTTCTCGGGTCACACTCTGGTTAAGGGTGTAGTGAGGTGCTGCTTCTCGGATCACACTCTGGTTAAGGGTGTAGTGAGGTGCTGCTTCTTGGGTCACAATGGTTAAGGTTGTAGTGAGGTGCCAGCTTCTCGGGTCACACTCTGGTTAAGGGTGTAGTGAGGTGCTGTTTCTCGGGTCACACTCTGGTTAAGGGTGTAGTGAGGTGCTGTTTCTTGGGTCACACTCTGGTTAAGGGTGTAATGAGGTGCTGCTTCTCGGGTCACACTCTGGTTAAGGGTGTAGTGAGGTGCTGTTTCTCGGGTCACACTCTGGTTAAGGGTGTAGTGAGGTGCTGCTTCTCGGATCACACTCTGGTTAAGGGTGTAGTGAGGTGCTGCTTCTTGGATCACACTGGTTAAGGGTGTAGTGAGGTGCTGCTTCTCGGGTCACACTGGTTAAGGGTGTAGTGAGGTGCTGTTTCTCGGGTCACACTCTGGTTAAGGGTGTGGTGAGGTGCTGTTTCTTGGGTCACACTCTGGTTAAGGGTGTAATGTGGCAAAACCAAAGGGGATGATGGACGGAGTGTTGAACATTGCAAGCACTCACCCCCAGTCAACTGATCTGGGTTTAATCCATCATCATTCTTTAGTTCACTCCGCCACCCCAGTTCAGACATGGCCATATGCAAATCAGTCTGACCCTGTGCCTCATGGGAACAGTCCAGCCCGAACTGCCAAGCCATGTCTCACTACACCCTTAACCAGAGTGTGACCCGAGAAACAGCACCTCGCTACACCCTACAGGAGATGCATGAATCTGGTATGCATTATGCCGGTGCTGCATAAAACTGGCGCTGATTTAAACCGGTACTGCAGCAAACAGAGAGCAGCCTTTTCAGTGGGCCCACCCCAGCCTCTGGAGTGCACTGTCCACATTTACTGGGTCATGTTGCCCTCCAGTGGATTGCGCAGGCACTACAGTGGCGGCCCAGATACAGCTCCAGTGCCCCGCCCAGGTGTGATCGCTCATAGGAGTAACTTCACTTTGCATCATGGTAGGTACATGCAGTCTGGCATATAATGAAAAACATAAGAGCACACAGGTCACACGTGATACGCAGGCGCGCCGCAACACTCAAAGGGCTTCAGCCCCAAGCCCTCCCCCACCCCCTTCCCCAGTCGTGTGAGACAGCTTCCCGGGCACACACACACACACACAGACAGTTTTTGAGCTGCTGTGGGCTGGCTGGTCTGGCGTCCGTCTTTTTTGCAGCCGCACCCGAGTACTTCACAGGTCTTTAAAAGACCATCTACTTGTTAACGAGGCTCTGTTGTTTTTTCACCCCTTCTTAGAGCCCTGCATCTCCACTCTGCCTATTGCTGGAAGAATTACCCCCCTTCCTCACCCCCCGAAATTTTTGGTTGTAAGCACTTGATTTAGCACAAATCTACACTAAGGAGCCTAAAAATGGCATTTCATTATAGAAGGTCCATTTCTAACAAGGGGCGCACCGTGCTGTACACAGATTGTGGGTTCGGCTGAGATCCGAGCATGGGAAGCAGGGCACTGTATTCGGACAGTAGTAAAAAGCAGACTTCACAGTTTTTGTTCCATATCTGCAATGTGAAGCTTATGAGAATAAAGCGGTCGCCTAGAATCACACAATGCTTTTGCTCGCGTGCTGAAGCAGAGATTAGAACCGAGTGCCATGAACTGTGTGGTCGATCGACAGCGTTGCTACTACTAGACCACTTTTCCTGCTAATCCCATATGTTCTCAAACACCAGGCATGAATTCCAGGAACCCTTCTGCATACATGCCAGCTGGCCCCATGTGAAAAGCGTGACTTTCAGCCAACGTCACTGGGCATGCAGGTTGCAGTGTGTGGCTGGCCAAGGCTCGGCTTCGGGTGCATGTTATGTTTCCAGACATCTTAACCTACCCTTCTTCCCAAGTAATGCCCTTAAAATAAAATCAGAAAAAAACAAGTTGCTGTCCACGTCTGGGCAGACCTGGCTCCAGGGCCACACGTCACGATCCAGCTTTGGGGCTCTGTTGTGTGTGAGCATCCGACCGACCCTGTGAGTCACAAGGGCATCCGAGTCACACACAACTGCAGCTTCAACCCCCCTTAATGCGTCTTCCACAGGCCCCCCTCGCCACCAGCCCTTTGTAAAAGGACCCCAAAGATACAGAAAACGCAGATTTGCGTCTCTTTTTTGGGGGGGATAAAACCGCTTCTCTCTCCAAGGCCTTCAACATGGCAGCCACAGAGACACTGAAGAAAAACTTCCCAGAATGCTCGGCAGCCTGCGAGAAGAAACTCTCCCATCAATAATGGCTGTACCGTTTTGCATCTTGAAATTATCAGGAGAGCACAAAGCAAGTCCAGAGATGAAGGGGACCGCTCAGAGCACAGTTTGAGTAGCTGCGTCCGAGAGAAGCTGTTGACACATCTCTGTGCCCGCTCTTTCCAAGCTCCTTGAGCGGGCCGGGGTCGAGGTTGGCTGCTTGTGTGCACACTAGACGGGTGACCTTGGGATACAGACTAGAGTTCTGGAAACGTAGCCAGAGAGGTCGAGGAGGACACTTACAAGGCTCAAGCGAAAAAATTGTCATTTTTGCACACACGAACAGTTGTTTGGTAGAGGTATATGTATATATGGATTCTTCTAAAGTCGTTTTTAATTCGTCATGTTCACTCACGTTGGGGTTTGTGCGAATATCTGTGGATTTTGAACCTCTAACGGAGATCACACGATGCTCACCTCATGTTCACTCGTTCGGGTTTGTGGGAATATTAGTGGATTTTGAACCTCTGTGACGGCACTCGCAGATTGCTCACCTCATGTTCACTCGTGTTGGGGTTTGTAGGAATAGTTGTGGAGTTTGAACCTCTGTGATGAAGCTCACACATTGCTCGCCTCTTGTTCTTAGTGGATTTTGAACCTCTGATGGAGCTCACACAATGCTGACCCCATGTTTACTCGTGTGGGGTTTGTAGGAATATTTGTGGAGTTTGAACATCTGTGAGGAAGCTCACACATTGCTCGCCTCTTGTTCTTAGTGGATTTTGAACCTCTGATGGAGCTCACACAATGCTGACCCCATGTTTACTCGTGTGGGGTTTGTAGGAATATTTGTGGAGTTTGAACATCTGTGATGAAGCTCACACATTGCTCAGCAGCCTCTTGTTCTTAGTGGATTTTGAACCTCTGATGGAGCTCACACAATGCTCACCTCATATTCACTCGTGTTGAGGTTTGTGGGATTGTTAGTGGATTTTGAACCTCTGATGGAGCTCACACAATGCTGACCCCATGTTTACTCGTGTGGGGTTTGTAGGAATATTTGTAGAGTTTGAACGTCTGTGACGAAGCTCATACATTGCTCACCTCTTTTCTTTTCCAGAGGCTGCAGAAGGAGCACGAGTCTGGAACGGAGTGACTGACCCCTCCACCAAGGCAGAGAGGGACGAGAAAGGAACCCACAGCGCTTCGCAGTCAGGAATACCAGTCCGAGCCCAACACAGTCTGGACAGCGTGGGGGCCAAGCTGGCGGGCAGGAGTGGGGTACCCGTCCCGTGCCAGACATTCCCAGCTTGCCACCGCAGCGGAGGTATGTGAGGCCAACATTCACATCTTAGAACCTGGCTTCCAAGGGAGGGGCACAAGGGACCCAAAACCTTCATAACAAAAAGTTATGGATGGGAGTAGACGGCAATGCAGGTTTGAAAAAGCAGAGGTGAGCTCGGGGGAAAGCATGGAAATCACTTTTGAGAGCAAAGGCACAGACTGGTGAAAAGATGGTCAAATGCGTCTAGCTACAAAACAAACTTTTGTTTAGGTGTGGTGGCAAAAGGGGTAGAAACAACACGGATGGAAGATTTCTGAAGGCAACATTTAGATAAGCAACACCTCCCATCCTTCTTCCAGGACCAGGAGGTGGGGACAGGAAATCAAGTGGCAGACTCAGGCACAGTCATTGAACTTCCTGCCCTGCCTCTCATCTCTCATGTATGTGGCTGCGGTGGGAGTGGATGGTGGTAGAAAGCATTAGATCATCACCAGGGGTACAGGCCTAAGTCCTGGCTGGTGGCATGATCAGGAGATGGGGCGGGAACTGTAATCCCATCCTCCCTCCTTCCCTTCCTACATGCAGTGCACTTTACAACCACGATTAGATGTACGTTAATGCAGGGTAGCTTGAAAATAAAGAAAAAGACAGAGTCGTCTTGTCGATGTAAAAATAGCTCTTTACTGTCATGACAGGGAGAATGGCAATGCCCACAAAAGCAAACAGCCGGTCTCAGTCTGCTGCTTCACAGCCAGCTTCTTTTATACAAAGTCGGACAATGCTTTATTACAGAACCTTAGGTAATGAATCACTGCATAGTTATACATTAGTTGTGGAAATACATCATGTGGCATGTGAACCTGCGACTCTAAACTAATTCACTACACACACACTTTATTGCAGTTCTAACAATGCTTAACAACCTAACCATTCTCTATGCTCGAATACATGTGTATTTGCGTATGTGTTTTATCATTCTGCTTCCAAGACCTTTTATCAGATTCTGTATAACCTGTGGCTCATTCAGTCTCCTGCTCCTATACTTCAATCACATTCTTACTTAAACAGAACAACACAATATGTGCCTGTGTGCTAAGGCCATAAATTCCTTCAAGCTTGACAAGCATGGTTTTTCCTTTAACTACAACCTTACAGGTCATGCATTCGGTTTCATCAGCACAAGTTTTTGGCCTGCACTGCTTTTTCACCACCTATAGCTGTGTGATGTTTTCTACTGTTGTCTGCTGTTGTGCCATCTCTTCACATTTCACATTTTCCTTAACATTCCCCCCTATAGTTGATATTTCAACTAGGGGTGGGCGAAGAATTCCGCTCTGCCGGCGGAGTTTGCAGAGTTTTGCCGACTCCGCGTGGAGTTCCGCAAAGCTCCGTGAAGTGACGCGGAGCTGAGTTTTTACTCTTGTGCGGCTAGCCAACGTTAAGTTAGCGAGCGATAACAGTCACGTACTAGACATCCTCCTGGTGATATTTCTCAAAGCGGGCAGTCACGGCAGGTCGCGACCGCTTGCGTTGAGAAATCTGCTGCTCACGTTGAGGAAGCTGCCACTCAAGTAGAATATCTATTCGAGCTGCAGAAAGAAGCAGCGCCCTCTGGTGCGACATGTAGTGCCGTTCACACTAATTTTTATAGCACAGGACAAACTCCAGGCACTAAAAATCAGTGCGAGCAGCGGGCTTACCAGAATCCACATCTCGCAGAACTCTGCGGAGCACAGCAGAGTTTTTCCGGCACTTCACGGAGTTCCATGGAGCAGAACTCCACCCAGGCCTAATTTCAACTACTGGATCTAAACCTTGGTCTACACTTGGCACTAGGTGATATGTATTGCCCTGAGAATTTAGTACTAATGTTAGTGTGCTAACTGGAAACATTCCTCCCGCCTTTGTACCGGTCCTTCTACAATATGCTAAGATTAATCGTATAACACAATAAATTATTAGTAGAGGCACAAAAATTGCCAACAAGGCTCCCAACAGTCCCGACATCCAGGATGGTAGTAATGACAACCACCCACTAAACCAATTATCTGGGGCACCTCCATATTCTACCATTTTGTTTTGCAGATTGTGTAAAGTTTGTATAGCCACTGGCAAAGTTCCACTGTCCGCATCATTTCTTGGGACATAAGTACAACATGCAGTCCCAATCTTGGCACATACCCCTCCTTCCATGACCATCATAAGGTCAAGTAGATAGCGGTGCTGCTGCATCATCATCATTCTCATAGCATGCAGCTCTTCCTTTACGGCAATAAATCCATCCTTTATAGTGTTGATGCACTTGAGGAGTTCCCATTGAGTTATCTGCAGCCATCCAGCAGTTGCTTTAGCCTGAACATATGGCGCAATGCTTCCAAAGAACAACTGTGCATAATTAATCAACCAATACTCTTGGGGAACATCATTCCAAGTATTAGTGCCATAATACTCTGCAGTTCTTTTCCTTAAATGATGAGGTAATAAAGTCGTTGGACGGCTCATGGGGTACTCATGTAGAGCTGATATGTTAATTCCAGAAATTACCAAAACAGGGATGTGCAAGGTCACCACTGAGTGGAGGCCTCCTAGTTGTGTGGTAACTGGGCGTACAGTCATTCTCCACACTGCCAATAATAGTCCATGAGGCTGGAGATGCCCCCTGCATGTCGGCGTTATTCACTGTGGCTCTACAATTAACACTGCGACCTACATTAACGGTGCTGTTTCCTCTGTAACATCAAGAAACAGAAGTTATTCTCATGTCTGTCTAGGGACTTAGGGGCATATTCACAAGGAGCTATCACCGAATTAACGTCACTTTATCGCAGCCAAAGTCGTGATAAATTTACCCCCCCATTCACAAGCCTGTGTAAACAGCCCACAGCACCAGTTTACCCGCGATAGCAGCCGCAAAAAACATCGCCACAGAGGACCCCCGCAAATATCGCTAATGAGATGCAGAGTAGGCGTTCCCGTGCCAAAAGCCGAGACAACATCACACCTCAACATTCACAACGACCAGTCACATCCGCGATAAAAACACAAAACAGGCGATAAGGTGCGTTAGCACCAGGAAATTACACCTGCTCTGACCTGGTGTAAAGTCGGACGGCAGCCAGCACCACAAAAGGGAGCACAGCCCAGGGCCACATCCCAAGGGCAACAGGTGCCATGGAGCCACCCATCATGCGGCCCGGACACCCAAGAGGGCCACAACACCCACAGCCACCGCCCCATGACCCCAACCCACACCCGGAACACCCCCTCCCCCGGACCACCACAGACGCAGCGCAGACAAAGACAGCGGAACCCCAGGAAACGTACCAGCCGCACAGACCCAACATCTGACAATGTCACCGTCCACTACAGGCTGAAAGGGACAACCAACCTACGCATCCTGACCATCATCGCCTAACAGGCCTACGGCACCAACACAGCGGACAACCAACATCCCACCCCACACAAAGCTGATGGCGTGGCTGCACCTGTTGGCCCCTGGTACCCCCCCAACAACACCCGCCAGAGTCGGAGGAGTCTCACAGCCAGCCACATCCAAGTCCCCCACACCTGTCCTGAACTTCACCATCACCCTGGTACCCCAGTCCCCATACGTATAACACAATGCGCAGGATCCGCTGTAGACCAAGCAAGGACCATACGCCATAGCAGGATGCACGCACGTGTTGGGGGCAATACACAGCACACATGTACTACCTGTGCCCCCTGGTGACACAGCACACAATCACCGCAACAGGAAGCACACGTCTCACATCAATGTGCAGGCAACAACAGAACACCTTGGAACACCCAACAATGTCGCCCTCAAATACACAGCCAGTGTGCATGACACCTACATCCTCCGACAGTCCATCATCAACCAGCGTTCCCAGGATGGCAACAAGGGAAATGCACAGCCCCTTGGCAATGTCCAAATGAACACCCCGCACACCTCAACTCCACAACCATGCAACTCACAACTCTGGCAATGCACACGTCACAAAATCACATACAACAGGCACAAGAACATGTCCACCCACCAGACACGACAGAACAACTTACAATGTCCACATGGGCAAGCCCTGAACATGAGCCTGCAACGGCATGGCACCTCAGCCACATAATAGCCCAATGTGGGGAGAGGTGGCAACCAGCCATGTGTGAAGGATGCAGTAGAACCATGATTGGGAAAGTACACAATGCCAAGAGTGCCTGAGATGTGCTGGACACCTCGCAGTATGCAGAACACACCCATATCCATGGCGACATACACCGCTTGCGTATGGAGTTTAGTGGACAGTGGACTCCACCATGTCACCCCAGCCAGTAGGGGACCTTGCAGAAATGTTGCCTGTTACGCCCCCCCCTAAGCGTCACCGGAGTGGGATGGCCCGGCGTATGCCACGCCAGCGTAGGGGTGTGAATAAAAAGCACTTAGGCCTGGGCGTTCTCCTCTCCCGGAAAGCCCCACGTCTCTGCCAGGGCGGCGCCTCCCACCCCGCCACGAGGCCGACGCCGTCCTCGTGAGCGGAGTTGCCTGCGATGCTGTGCGCCTGCCGGAACCCGGCACGCTGGACCACGAACCCGTCAGGCCCGCCCCTGCGCAGCCAGGCCACACTGATCACCTGCCGACACCGGCGTGTGTCAAGGAGGGCCCACCACGTGCCGGCGCAAGCTCCAAGCCCGAGTCCCACAACCTTGGCAGCCACCTCAGACCATCACGGCCTCCACGACACAGGCCCGCTTTATTCCCTTTTCGTTGACGTACTCCACTGCCGCCTTCAGCCTACTCTTCGGACCAGTAGGTCCCATATGTGAAACTGTGTCCTGAGTCATGAATGGCAGTGACCCCAAATCCGGGCCAGCGGCCACAGCACCAGACCCCTCCCGATCAGTGAGGCATAGTTCCATATGGGCATCTTGCGACACGTGGTGCCACTAACCCTGTTCAACGCCAGCCGGCTACACGTGGTGCCACTGAACCTGAACAACGCAGGCCGGTGGGGCCATCCAACCTATGCCGGCGACACTAGGTGAATGGGCTGTGCTGACCGCTGCCTCAGGCCTACACCAAGGTCAGGTAGGTCACACATTTGGAACTGAGTCTTGATTACACCATGGCAGTGAACATCATTTAAGGCAGAGAACAATTCACTATACTCCCTTCGATGTGGTGCCAACAAGTCTGTGCATGGCATCACAACCACACGTGGCTGTGGGCCACTGCTGACCGCTGCCTCCGGCCTACACTGCGGTCCAGTAGGTCACAGAGTCTTGATTTGGCAATGTTGGAGTTCACATCTGTGTACCGGCATCATCGCAGACTGCATCCCCTCTCAGCACATGTGCCACTAAGTGTGTGCCCCGACAATCATGGACACTCACTGGTCGTACATTGGTGGCGTTTGAGTCTATGGACTAGGGGCTAGTTTTCATCCTCATGTAGCTGATACAGAATTGTTGGTGAAAACGAGGGTTGCGCTTTCCACTCCTCCATTTGCTGCTTCCAGATAACATCAGACCTTCCGCATCATGCCCTGGAGGACACCTTCCACTGTCCCCCGCAACCCTCCGCAACATACACCTCGGACATTGATGGGGACCCGCTCAGGTCGCATGGCCCATCTGACTGCACCGCAAGTCACCGTCCCGTGGCTGGGTGCCTGTGCCGGCCGCAGTGCATCCGGGGCCACTAACTCTGTGCTGCTCAGGCCTGGGACCCCTTCTTCTGAGACATTGAATGGCCTCTGTAGCGATGGTCTTGGGGTCATCAATGCCATGTGTCTGTGGCTCTGCGCTGTCCGCATCCTCCGGCCTCAACTGCAGGCCACCAGGGCCCACACATAGCATCGAGTCTTGACCGGCCCGGACGTCGCATCACCGCATGAGGCACACACCACCACCGCAAGGACCACCTCCAACCGCCATCTGCCAGAGTCGAAACGGTGTTCCTGACAGACCTACGGAGTTGCTCAGACCTGTCGTGGATGCCATCATCGGCCTGATACCCTGCTCAGCACTCCAGGTGCCAGTGACTCAGTGCACCGCAAGCCATTGTCCGTTACTGATTGAGTTTTGTGCTGTTGTGAGGTTGCGCAGCAATGTCACCTCATGCAGTGGGGTAGACCTGGGACTATGATGAGGAAGATGTGTCAAGTGTGCGGACGGGAGAAGGCACAGTAAATGGGAGGGCAGGAGGCAACAGCCCCAAGGCAGGAATGCAGACTGGTGGTGGTAGTCAAGCTACACACCCGGATCTATTACTGGGTATTGCGCTGTGGACTGCGGACACAACTGTCACCTAAGGCAGTGTGGGGGACCTGGGACGTTGATGAGGAAGTTGATGCAGGTGTAACACACCCCACTGCATCTGCATCAGGACTAACCCGAAGGGACACAATCCTAGCAATTTCCTCACATGAGCGCGCTCTTCTCTAGTGCCCCTACCTCAGTGCACTGCAACTCACGGAACCTCCTGACTGAATATTGGGTGACCTCTGTCCTTACTCCGGATCCCTCCATGTTGCTCTGCAGTTGACTCTGTTATGCTGGTGTTTTCTGTTTCCATTACACTGGTGTCCACTGTTCAGGTTGTTGCCAGCACCCAGCACTCCGTGCGGGCTGGCTTTTACTCACCCCACACACATCCAGCACAGGCGTCACTGTACATGTGGCCCTGCCAATAAAGGGGCCGGGCGCACATGCCCGTAGCCAGTTCAACATGATATGTGCATGTGTCCCTGTGGTCTTGTTGTATGCATGGGGGCCCTGGGCCCTACGACATTACATTGTGCTGTGTACAGCGGACGCAGACATGTCACCGCAGGCAGTGGGCTAGAACCTGGACATGTAGCTTTGTCGTCACCCACTCAATTCGTAAGGGGAGTGGACTGTGCCGTCGTACGCAGAGCCAACGTGGGTGTGTGACTGATATGTGCGTGCCCCTGGGCATGGTTCTGTACTGGGTATGTGCATCTGCATGTGTCTCTATGGCAGTGTGGGTCTCCTTTGTGTGGTGTAGGTGGTCCCTGAAGGGTATTGGACACCCACGTATGTGCTCTAGTTCGCATTCCATGGGTTCGGCAACACCCGCACCTGTTGGGCCACCTCCTTTTGGCGTTCTGACACCTGGCATTGGGGTGCCATGTGTGGGTCGGTGAAGTATTGTGAGCCAGCCGTGATTGCGGGTGCTTCATGCTGTGTGGTCTGTTGCAGGGGCTGGGTTCTCCTCTGAGTAGCTTGTCTACCCTGGTCCTGGTGGTGGGTTGTGTGGGATGTCCATGGGCTGTTGTAGGGCGTCGGTGTCGAAGGTGTGGTGTTTGTCTCCGGCATCACTGATGGGTTGTCTGTTCTGACCTGCTGGAGGTGTTGTTTGTCCCTCTGCATTGTGAAGGGGAGGTGCATGTTGGCATTGTGTTGGCGCCTTGTTCTTGTCTACATGCAGACTGTGTGACAATGTACGTTGTGACTGTTTGGGCGGTGGTGGCTATTTGAGTTGGGACAGTGTACATTTGGCCTACATGGCTGATGTGGGGTTGTAGGGGTAGATATGCATCTCGCAGTTCCCTGCTCTCTCCACTGTTATTTCCTGTTACTGCGCCTGGGTGGACCCAGTTGTGTCCCCTGTTCTGCAGTGTGGGTGTTGCACTTTGTGCCACATTGTCATGGTATGTGCTGTGATTGCTATGTGTGTGTGCTGCAGTGTGCCACGGGGATGGGGGACATGTCCATGGGTAATTGTGGGTGTGCAGTGTGTTACACCTCCTTGTGCATGTGTGGCATTGTGCCCATCATCCCCCGTCCCCCCAGTCCCTGTTGGATCCTGTTGTCGTTGTGTCGGGTCCTGTCGAGCTGTGTCCGTACTCCCTACTCCTTGCACCCTCTCCACACTGATGGCTGTGGCCTGGGTTTCCTCCAGCTCCTCCTGTGGCGCTGGACTGCCACCTCCTGTCGCCGTTGCTGCCTTCCTGTTGGCAGCGGGTTTGTACCTGGTTTAGGTTGTCACGTCCTCTTGACCTCCTGGATTGGCCTCCTGGGCACTCCGACTGCGTTCCAGGTGGTCTGCTTGTGGGTCAGTTGCTGGTAGTGTTCTGTCGCCTCCGTGGCCTTGGTCTTGTTTTCCTGCGGTCTGCACCCCGTCTTCCTCTCCCTTTTCTCCTTGGCCTTCCCCGAGCCAGTTGTTCCTTGCTGGTGGTCTGTGGGGGTTGTGGGGTTCGCGTTGCCCTCTGCGCTGGGTCAGGGTGCATCCATGTTGCTAAGTGCTTTGGCTTGTTTCTGGTGTGTTGTGTCTGTGGTTTTTATGGTGCAATTTCCCGCCAGACGCGTGGGATTTGCATGCCTGAGGCTGGTTTTCGCTACTTTTTGTACCGCGATTGGCCTCATTGCATGATTTCTCGCGTTCGCGTTTCGCATTATTTCGGCGTGGCGTTGATTTTCACGCTGACATTTGACGCGTTATCTGGTGACTATCGCATGGTACCGCCTTGCTGTGAATTCCACGTTGACACAGGGTTATTTTCCCGCGATGGGCTGCGATATTGAAAGTTGCGTTATGCTACTCTTGTGGTAGTTATCACACGTTCTTGTGAATATACCCCTTACTGTACTATCAAAGTTTTCATTCCATATACATGCACACTTTTTCACTGCATCCTGACTAACATCAGTACCATTCCATAAAGACATGACCCTGCAGGAAAATTCGATATCAGAATGCCATTGATCATGGGCAAAATTGATCCAGTGAACTCTAAATCCTGGCCTACCAACACAATCTGGTGGTAAAGGATTTACTAAATAACTATTACACTCAGTGAGCTGGCATGGTACTCCTAAAAACCCTAAATCTAAGACCATCTGGATCCATTCTACAGTAGTTGGATGACCTGTCTTCTTCATTCATGCTAGCTCATCCTTAATGTCCTGTCTATCTGTAAGAATATATAAAACGTCTGCTGAGGAGTCATGTTTTGTGGCATTAACTAAAAAAGTGCTACTTTGACGTGCTAGTTTGATTTGGGCCTTAATCCTACACTAGTCAAGATGCAAAACACATAGGGGCATATTTATAAGGGAATGGTGAAGCGTGTCAATAAGCAAACATTGCTAACGCCATGCTCCGCCATTCTGAAAACGCAGGGAGGCACCTTATTTACAATAATACGGCACATCCCTGTGTTTCCCCTAGCACTGGCACTAAACTCAGCTGCCTAGCACCAACGCAGGCACCCTTGCACCATAGTGCAAGGGCGCCTGTGTTGAGGGAATGATTGTTTATGTGCAGGTAGGTGTCCCTTCCTGCACATAAACAATCCAGAATGGCGAATTGTAACTTCTATATGTGCTGCATTGTGCAGCACACATAGAAGTTGTAAATAGTCATTTTTTTAAATGATTGTTTATGTGCAGGAAAGGGCACCTTCCTGCACATGAACAATCATTCATAGCGATTTACTGTACCTATGTGTGCTGCATAATGCAGCACATATAGAAACAGCAAAAACGAGGAGAAATTAAGCATTTTTCCTCGTTTCGCCATGTTAAGACCAGGTTTTCCCTGGTCTTAATTTTGGTGCTGCCTCCTATTTACGCCACCCTTGTAAATAGGAGGCAGCGTCAAAATCAATGGGTGTTGCGGCGGAATGCCCACCACAACACCAATTGCACACCCCTTTCACGCTAAGTGTAGCGTAAAAGGGGGTCTTATTTACAAGGCGGCGTTAAGCCACGTTAAGTGGCTTAATGCCACCTTGTAAATAAGACGAAGGGTTTATGGCCACAGGAACATCATAAAAGTGACTTTCCAGTGGCGATAGGGGCTTGTAAATATGCTCCATAGAGCTGTGCTTGGGAGTAATTCCTTAGTTGAATGTAGCCTATCCGATCCTGTGACTTGAGGAATTAGAGAGTAGACGAAACATAATTCATTTGTACTTTCTGAACCTATGTCTGACATATGCTGATACCACATATTATCAGATAATATGGTATATAAACATTATGGGATACATTAGCATGGATAGAGAGTTCTCTTCATAGTTGTGTAATGTTAGAATTAGAAGATACGTTTCTATAGAAATAGAAAACAAAAATACATAACTTTCATTCTGTCGCTTCAAAAAATTCTCCAAAGGCAAAGGTGGAGGGGGGTATTTTTACGATGGCAATCTTCTCCCCCCCTTTTGTTCCATTTACATTGTTAACGATGCTTGGTGTGATGCTGGATTTAAACGGATATCTGTAAGGTGAATCCAGGGTTTCTGCCTTCTACCTTGAGGGCAGTAGGGGGTCACTGTAATCACAAATTAAGGTCAGTTGAACCGAGGCTGTCTCTATTTCCAAACACAATTGTGAACAAAAACAGTGTCTCCGACGTGCACAACTGGGAGGTCGACTTCAGCGGTGGCGCACTTCTCCTTCCCTTTGGTTACCTGTTTATAAAAAAACTTTGCAACTTTGATTAATTCATAAAGGTAAACATGCATTTCATCGTTTAGGATTTCTGCCGTGCTTTCTCCCTGTACATTACTTCTAGTGGCAAGTTCATGGGTCTCCCTGTCACTTTCTGATGGGGTGTCAGGTGATGATCACAACTAGGCATATTTGTAAGGGAAAAGTGTGTCAATGTTAGGCAATACAACCATTTCTTGTGCAAAGTGGCGCATAGCTTGCTGATCTTACTCTTCAGCAGACCATTTAGCGCTCAATAATGCCATTACTTTGGGGATGATAAACAGAGGGTAGTTTATGTTTTATCCCTAACATTGTTGTAAGATGTGTGAAGATTACATTAACAAAGTGTGTGGCATTGTCAGATCTTATTGCTTCTGGAATTCCCCAGCATGAAATCACCTCACGAATCAGTAATGTAGCAGCTGACTTAGCATCGCAATGAATGCACGGTCCTACTTCAATCCATCGAGACAAAGGACAAACTACAACTATGAGGTACCGATAGTTGTTGCACCTGTCTGTCATGTCCACAAAGTCAATATGGAGGGCTTTAAAAGGACCTTGTGGTCGTGGATTGGTAGAATTTATTACTTTCAACGTAGGATTGGGAGAAAAGTGTTGGCAGACAATACCAATGTGAAGGAACATGGTAAGCATATCATGCAAATTGGGAACAAACCACTCTTGTTGTATTTGCACAGACAAGTGATCTATTCAAGTATGAGCTGGTAAATACAACTGATCAAGAGCTATCATGAGTAAAGAATGTGGCATCACTGGTTTTTGTCTATATATTTGGTCATCCCCTGACTGGGAACATCCTGTAGCCTCCCATAACTGTTTCTCATGCGGTCGAGTAGCTTCCTGCAATTCTTGCTGATGTGAACGCGGGGTTTCAGAATATTGAGGCGTGCGAATATCTGTGTTAGGGATAGATTCAGGTGGAAAAGCCGTCTGAGCCACCTGAACTGGGACATTGTGTGACCCTGATGGCACAGGCAGGCGTGTGCGCCTAGCTGCATCTTTAGCTGCCCAATCTGCTAGTGCATTACCCCGAGACACAAAATCAGTATTTCAGCCGATGGTTTCCGGTGCTCGGCACCAGCACTTAATTCTTAGCACCGGCGCTTGACACATGGTGGTGCTGTCTGTCAAATTTGGGTATGAGCACAACAACAGCTGTTTATTAATTTTATATACATTAACAATCACTAATACTGTGCCACCCAAGCCATTCTTAAAGCTTCTGGGGCCTTGAATAGTATGAATTGGCACACTTGTAGGAGTGTGTTGGTTAGTAGTTGTGTTGGTACTGTCATTGGCAGCTGGCAGGGGCAATGGATGGTGCAAGCTGCCGTGTCCTGTTGACGAGGGCTCTGGCACTTATTGTTTCACACATTAACCACTGTGAGTTGCACATGATTTCCAGTGATGTACTGACCTCCCTCATGGATATGCCCTTTGATGAGACACGCCTTTTTTGTGAGAAGGCCCTCTTTGCGTTGGAGTGCCTTACAAAAAGTAGAGCTATGGCACGTTCCTTGGGTTTGTCGACTCCTGCAAAGCCCTATTCCAGAGGGCGTGTGTATAGGCAAGGACAGACTCCCCAACCAGTACAGCAGTGATCCCAATCCGTTTGAGGCTGTAGACACGAGTCTGGCAGGCAGCATGGGGGCCAGCAGGGGAATCAATCCTCCTGTTTCTCTTCCTCTGCAACAACAGCCACCAAGCCACTTTAGTTTGCCCTCATAGGCAGGTGCGCATCCACTGGGGGGCAGCATCCATCATTTACTTCCAGGGTGCAATCTATCACCTCCAACAGATGGTTCAGCGTGGCTGTGTTATGCCTTTTCCCCCGACAAATCCTCTCCCCCACATCAGAGCAGATTTCAGACCATTCTTCTGCAAGAGGTGCTATTGTTAGTCTGCAAGAGTGCTATTGAGAGGGTACTGGACTCTGAAGAGGAGACTACCTCCAGACAACTGCAAACTGCCTGACATCCTTGGGGTTCACTATCAAGAAGCCAAAGTCGAACCTGACTCCTTCGTAGAAGCTTCCATTCGTTGAGCAGCCGCGTGCTTCAAATGGCATTGTGACATCAAAAATTTCACAAGGCCGTCAAGCAGCTGTTACATATGTCTGTTGTTTACCCCCGGGTATTTACATAGCGCCAACTCGATCTCTCACAATATGGGAGCGCTTAACAGGAGCACTAGTTATATTTACATCTGTAACTAGTGCTCATGTTAAGCGCTTCCATACTGTGAGAGATCGAGTTGGCGCTATGTAAATACCAGGGAAAAGGTATCCTATGTATGCCCCACAATTTTTCAGGGATACCAGCCCCCACTAGATAGCTAGCTAGATAGACAGATAGATAGATAGATAGATAGATAGATAGATAGATAGATAGATAGATAGATAGATAGATAGATAGATAGATAGATGTCCTCCATAGCTGCTTCCTGGTGCGTTCGTCACGTCATGGCAATGGCTGGGCAGTTGCCCATTTCAGTATCCCCACAGCATCCTTGGCAACAAATAGCAGTGCACACTTCAAAACAGATTACAAAGTGCTTTCATTGTGTAGGACCACCCATTGCAAAGGGCTTGCATTGTGTATGACCACATTCAAGATGTGCGGTAATGCATAATAAAACCAGTTGGCAAGTGAGGGTGCACACAGTTCTTTATTGTGTAGGATGCTGAGGGGATATATGTACATGTATGTGTAAATATAGAAATATGTGGAAAGCGCATCCCCACAGGCCCAAAGATAGATTAGGGAGCGTTTATATATCTTCTACTAAGGTGACTCATACTTTAAACTTAAAATCCAAAACAAAACAAAACTATGCAAAATGAATGAACTGTAGTTAAGTAAAGTTGCGCAAAAATGTAGCTAAAAACGCAATATTGTGCCGCAAAATTTCACATATTTTGCCATAAATTTTCCTTGTTTATGCCGCAATATCCCAGAGGGTTTGTTATATGCGGCTCGGCTCCATCATTTCCAGAGCGCTACGGAGCCACTGCACAGTTACACCGCAGCACATGGGAGCACTGCTGAAGAAAATTTTCAGATCCCGTTTGGCACCTGGGGAGTATTCTAAGCTGAGGAATCTGTGGTCAGAGAGATTATCCACCAGACAGAGCGATACCGAAGGTAAGTAACTTGTTCAACTGGCTGCTATGTTTCCCTGCACACACACTCAGCTCTGCCAGTGGACCTCAAGCCTGTCCTGCTACCCCTCTTTCCATGTTAATACTCTGGTATACAAAAGGTTCCACCAAGACACCCCATGTGCGCTGCTGCACCCTCTGTCATCAAAGGACGGGGAGTGAAACACAGCAGTGCCAGCGCGTTTCGAGCGAACCAGGCAGCAATCTCTGCTAATCCAGTAATGGGAAGCTCTACCAGGGGCAATGATTCCTGGCCCCATCCTCCTGCGCAATTCCAGCCCTGGGATGCACACAGCCCTGCCAGTGGACCTCATTCATGGCCTCCCCAGACCCTCCTGTTCCAGTACATCTTGCCTTGAAACCGGCCTGCTATTCCAGTCAGAGGGCTGTTGAATAGAAACCCACACACATTTTGGCTATTTGACCTGAATGTCCCGGGATACCTCAAACACGTGTTCAGGGTCACCCAACTCCATGGTACTCATTTCAGTGACTGCGGAGGGATACAGGGCTGAACTGGCCCCTAAATGACACAGGTCTCTACGGTAATTACATTGATCCACCAAGCCCCCTTTTTAGGTCTCGCGCCTAGCGTTGCAGTACGCAACACTGCTCGCGCAGCGCGAGACCTCTTGTATGGGCTTCAGAAAGCTAACCACACGCTCGTGCGTGTGGTTTTGCTTTCGCAGGCTGGCATTGGCTGTAGCGTGCTTTTTTTTTTTTTTAAACGGCACGCAATTGGGCACAGGCGGGCGCATGTCCCGCCTTTGCTCCGCCCATTCCCGTCTGTGTCTAGGACGCGCATCAGCGCGCGGCACAGACGACAGGCTCCCTCGCCCCCCCGCTCCTCTGTGGTGCGCGCGTACCACTGGTTTCGATTCCCGCGTTCGGCTCCTCTGTGGTGCGCGCGCACCACAGGTTTCGATTCCCTGCTTGTTAGGATTCGGAACCAAAAATGAAATGGGAAATAGGAAATACACACTCGCCCTGCTGGCAGCAACCAGTGTCACGTGATATAAACCATCCGTTTGGACGTGGAAAGAGATCACTGACTCTGAGCAATCCTGAGATAACCCGGGTTTGGCTAAAATGCAAATGGGGCATTAGCGCATATCAACAGAAATATCGAACGTCCGCCACACTTCTGAGTTTTAAATCTGGCGTGGGTGGGCTCCCAAGGTAAAATTGTGCCGGTCCTCCCTCTCGCTAAAATTATACGGTATCTCCATCTCTGGGTAAATACTTCTAACAACCCTAGCAACAAGTCAAACTGTTTTAAGAAGATGTACTCGGCTAGACTCGAGAAATTCCAGAAATGCAAGTTTTAAAAGTAAATGAACACGGGCTTTGTTTAAATTGTCAGAGCATTAGCCAGGAACTCTACATGCACTCATGTGAGACCGAGTAGGGGTGCGGTGTATGTAAGGGAAAGCAGTGCATTCGTCTGAAATGTAACTGGTGCTTATGTGAATACTTTCGGGTCGAGTTCGCGTTATATAAAACTGCAAAAAAAAAAAAGTGTTCTGGTGACTAAGTTGTGGGCTTGTAACCTGGAGAGCCTGGTTCAAACCCTTAGCTTGCCACTCCACACGCTTGATGGACAATCACGTGGCCCTAGAAAATGACTGTCTCAAACTGTAATTTATTGTTACAATTGAGAAATGTAAAAACATTTACAACGTACTCCGTTGCGAACTCCACGACCACTGCCCTTCAAATTTGATTTCGATTGGACATTCATAATGTATGCGCAACACCTTATTTTTCAGATTTTCTCGTCGAATAAATTACAAAATGTTTTTCATTAATTACTGTTTGGAGGTAGGTAAAGATAACGGACATTTGTGGGCTCCATAATCCCTATGAAAAAAAGAAAGCGTGCTATTTATAGATGATGTTCAAATGGGTCTTCACTTTGCTGTGCAGAACACAAGCCCAAGCCCTGAGCCACATGATGACTTCTAACCCAGCAGAGTGCGAGCAGAAGGGCCTCTCTGTGTATTGTCGGCCCTGAGGGACACAGCGCGCTTCTGACGACGCCCCCTGTGTCCCCTCCAGACAAATCCGCTTCAAAATGGGAGGCTTGTTGGAGGCTGGCGCTGGGGGCAGACACATCAGTCTCAGAGGGACCTCTCATCTTCCTTGGGGTGATGCACATTGATGCGTCAAAGAACATGTACTTGTGTTGGCGTGTAAAGACCCTCATGTTTCACTGAGGACAAGGTGCCCTCGTACTCCTGGCTTGTAATGTGTCCATCATGTCGCTGCACCACCACACTCCTGACACTACCAGGACGAAAGAAACACGCGGACATTTAAATCACTCCCCATTACCTCGCAACGTGGACATTCTTGTTCCGACGAACGTGGGCCTAACAAAACAGGTGACAGACTTTGCTGTTTCTTGTCTTCAATGAACTCTTGACTGACAAACAGCAAAAAGATGTCGACCAACATGAGATTATAATCTCAAACACTCAGATTTTCACAGACAATTGTCTCAACTGCTAAAAAGTTTTTTTTCAGAATGTGAAGAACTCTCTGCATTTCAGTTGTCTCTCCTAGTGTGTTCCTTTCAGATGAGTACCATTCTTAGTGAGTAAACTGTTTCATATGGTGTTTCTCTCAGGTGTTCACAGAAAATGTCCAATATAATATGATATTGCGAACTATTTGTTATATATTGCGCCAACTGCTGTCCTGACAAGTGAAGCCAGCGCTACAGTACCAAGAGGAGCCAGTAGACAGCGAACAAATGGTGAAATTTAATTGGACCTACGCGCACACGTCACTACGAGGCGATGTACAGCTGTATTAGCTGCCTGCGTCCTCCTGCAGCAGATGAGAAAATGAAAGTAGCGCTTTATTGGCAAACTCTGAAAAAGTGGCGCTAATGTGTTTGGGTGTGAATAAAACCAATCTGGCCACTCTGTCTTGTTTCGTTTAATTCTTTTGACGGACTTTGCCGAGGCTAGGACGCCAGGAAGCCACATTCTCCTGAAACACAAGTGGCCTCACTGCTAAAGCGTGGATTCTTCTTGAAAGGAGTTATCGCAATTAGAATGTTTACTGCCAAGAGTTATGTGACATAAACAGGCATTCTTCAGTGAAATCTGTAGAGGCTTTGCATTAGTCCTAAAGGGAGAAGGGCTGTCGGTGGCACAGCGCTTTTCAGAGCAGTATACGAGGCAGCTGTGGGGTTGCTGTGGAAAGCGCCGCAGCATGAGGGCTGGCTGTCGTGTTCTCCGGTTCGCTGGTCTCACCTCAGTGCCAGGGTCGGTGTTCCACCTTCAGCCAATTAAAGCAGAGGTGGGCTCCAAGGCAACAGATACATACCTGCCAGGGAGGCGGAGAGCAGGATGGATCATTGAGGCTGAACAAGCAGGGCCTCCCTGTCGGGTCAGCCCTTCCTGTTCTACCTGCACACAAGACCTCTACACGGGGCCTGGTCTACAGCACATAGGGCCTATCCTAGCTGCGCATACAGGACCTGTTGTAAACACAGGAGGCCTATGCACCAGAGCATCCTCTATCCTCATGTCGGACCTGCACAACCTATGAACATGACCTGTTCTCCTTGCACACATGGCCTATCAATCCTGCGCACCAAGGCCTTCTATACCTGTGCAGTGTCCACAGGACCTGCACACAGGGAGGGAGGGAGGGAGGGAGAGGGAAAGAGAGAGGGAGCGAGAGATATTGTGCACAGGCATTAAACACATCATTTTTGCTATTTGGGTACTAAGAACACTATACTTTTATGAGTATTAAATACAACAATGAGCTTGCTTTAAGCAAGCAAGACAGCCAGTAAGGGAACTGGGCACACTATTTCGAGCCTGCATGGACGTTAAGCCCAGTATGCTTTCTTTATGGACAGTGAAGAACACTAAAATGCACATCGGCATTAACCACTGTATACACAGAAGGGTATGCACATGACGCACAGTGTACACACTGTACTTCATGCTTCTCTTAATTTGTTGTCCTCCTTCCCTCCACAATTCTCACTCCCATGCTCACCCCTCCATGCTTTGTTCAGCACTTCCTCCCTGTCTCTTTAGCCACACGGACCCCGCAAATGGTTTATTTGACCTATTTTTTTTATTTTGTGTCTCTGTTCCAAGTGGTAAGTCCTCATTCTTAGTCCTCTAGGCAGTGCTGCTAGCTGCTTCGCTGGTCCCAGTGGTAATTCCTCATTCTAAGTCCTCTAGGCAGTGCTGCTAGCTGCTTCGCTGGTCCCAGTGGTAATTCCTCATTCTAAGTCCTCTAGGCAGTGCTGCTAGCTGCTTCTCTGGTTCCATCAGTAACACCTCCATTCTAAGTCCTCTAGGCAGTGCTGCTAGCTGCTTCTCTGGTTCCATCAGTAACACCTCCATTCTAAGTCCTCTAGGCAGTGCTGCTAGCTGCTTCTCTGGTTCCATCAGTAACACCTCCATTCTAAGTCCTCTAGGCAGTGCTGCTAGCTGCTTCTCTGGTCCAGTCGGTAATTCCTCATTCTAAGTCCTCTAGAGAAAGTGCTGCCACAGTGTCTCTGGTCACACTGGCATTCCTCATTCTAAGTCCTCTAGACAGTGCTGCTAGCTGCTTCGCTGGTCCCAGTGGTAATTCCTCATTCTAAGTCCTCTAGGCAGTGCTGCTAGCTGCTTCTCTGGTTCCATCAGTAACACCTCCATTCTAAGTCCTCTAGGCAGTGCTGCTAGCTGCTTCTCTGGTTCCATCAGGAACATCTCCATTCTAAGTCCTCTAGGCAGTGCTGCTAGCTGCTTCTCTGGTTCCATCAGTAACACCTCCATTCTAAGTCCTCTAGGCAGTGCTGCTAGCTGCTTCTCTGGTCCAGTCGGTAATTCCTCATTCTAAGTCCTCTAGAGAAAGTGATGCCACAGTGTCTCTGGTCACACTGGCATTCCTCATTCTAAGTCCTCTAGACAGTGCTGCTAGCTGCTTCTCTGGTTCCATCAGTAACACCTCCATTCTAAGTCCTCTAGGCAGTGCTGCTAGCTGCTTCTCTGGTTCCATCAGTAACACCTCCATTCTAAGTCCTCTAGGCAGTGCTGCTAGCTGCTTCTCTGGTTCCATCAGTAACACCTCCATTCTAAGTCCTCTAGGCAGTGCTGCTAGCTGCTTCTCTGGTCCAGTCGGTAATTCTTCATTCTAAGTCCTCTAGAGAAAGTGCTGCCACAGTGTCTCTGGTCACACTGGCATTCCTCATTCTATGTCCTCTAGACAGTGCTGCTAGCTGCTTCTCTGGTTCCATCAGTAACACCTCCATTCTAAGTCCTCTAGGCAGTGCTGCTTGCTGCTTCTCTGGTTCCATCAGTAACACCTCCATTCTAAGTCCTCTAGGCAGTGCTGCTAGCTGCTTCTCTGGTTCCATCAGTAACACCTCCATTCTAAGTCCTCTAGGCAGTGCTGCTAGCTGCTTCTCTGGTTCCATCAGGAACATCTCCATTCTAAGTCCTCTAGGCAGTGCTGCTAGCTGCTTCTCTGGTTCCATCAGTAACACCTCCATTCTAAGTCCTCTAGGCAGTGCTGCTAGCTGCTTCTCTGGTCCAGTCGGTAATTCCTCATTCTAAGTCCTCTAGAGAAAGTGATGCCACAGTGTCTCTGGTCACACTGGCATTCCTCATTCTAAGTCCTCTAGACAGTGCTGCTAGCTGCTTCTCTGGTTCCATCAGTAACACCTCCATTCTAAGTCCTCTAGGCAGTGCTGCTAGCTGCTTCTCTGGTTCCATCAGTAACACCTCCATTCTAAGTCCTCTAGGCAGTGCTGCTAGCTGCTTCTCTGGTTCCATCAGTAACACCTCCATTCTAAGTCCTCTAGGCAGTGCTGCTAGCTGCTTCTCTGGTCCAGTCGGTAATTCTTCATTCTAAGTCCTCTAGAGAAAGTGCTGCCACAGTGTCTCTGGTCACACTGGCATTCCTCATTCTATGTCCTCTAGACAGTGCTGCTAGCTGCTTCTCTGGTTCCATCAGTAACACCTCCATTCTAAGTCCTCTAGGCAGTGCTGCTTGCTGCTTCTCTGGTTCCATCAGTAACACCTCCATTCTAAGTCCTCTAGGCAGTGCTGCTAGCTGCTTCTCTGGTTCCATCAGTAACACCTCCATTCTAAGTCCTCTAGGCAGTGCTGCTAGCTGCTTCTCTGGTTCCATCAGTAACACCTCCATTATAAGTCCTCTAGGCAGTGCTGCTAGCTGCTTCTCTGGTCCAGTCTGTAATTCCTCATTCTAAGTCCTCTAGAGAAAGTGATGCCACAGTGTCTCTGGTCACACTGGCATTCCTCATTCTAAGTCCTCTAGACAGTGCTGCTAGCTGCTTCTCTGGTTCCATCAGTAACACCTCCATTCTAAGTCCTCTAGGCAGTGCTGCTAGCTGCTTCTCTGGTCCAGTCGGTAATTCTTCATTCTAAGTCCTCTAGAGAAAGTGCTGCCACAGTGTCTCTGGTCACACTGGCATTCCTCATTCTAAGTCCTCTAGACAGTGCTGCTAGCTGCTTCTCTGGTTCCATCAGTAACACCTCCATTCTAAGTCCTCTAGGCAGTGCTGCTAGCTGCTTCTCTGGTTCCATCAGTAACACCTCCATTCTAAGTCCTCTAGGCAGTGCTGCTAGCTGCTTCTCTGGTTCCATCAGTAACACCTCCATTCTAAGTCCTCTAGGCAGTGCTGCTAGCTGCTTCTCTGGTCCAGTCGGTAATTCCTCATTCTAAGTCCTCTAGAGAAAGTGCTGCCACAGTGTCTCTGGTCACACTGGCATTCCTCATTCTAAGTCCTCTAGACAGTGCTGCTAGCTGCTTCTCTGATCCCGTCAATAATTCCTCCTTCTAAGTCCTCCACACAGTGCTGCTAGCTGCTTCTCTGGTCCCATCAGTAACCCCTCCATTCTAAGTCCTCTAGGCAATGCTGCAGCTGTGTCTCTGTTCCCAGTGGTAATTCCTCCTTCTCAGTCCTCTAGGCAGTGCTGCTTCACTGGTCCCATTGGTAATTCCTCATTCTAAGTCCTCTAGCATTAGTGCTGCCACTGTGTCTCTTGTCACAGTGGTATGCCTCATTTTAAGACCTCTAGGCAGTGCTGCTAGCTGCTTCGCTGGTCCAGTCGGTAATTCCTTATTCTAAGTCCTCTGGATAGTGCTACTAGCTGCTTCTCTGGTCCCAGTGGTAATTCCTCATTCTAAATCCTCTAGGCAGTGCTGCTAACTGCTTCTCTGGTCCCGTCAGTAACACCTCCCTTCTAAGTCCTCTAAGCAGTACTGCAGCTGTGT
Source organism: Calotriton arnoldi (assembly GCA_963921515.1). NCBI lineage: Eukaryota > Metazoa > Chordata > Amphibia > Caudata > Salamandridae > Calotriton > Calotriton arnoldi. Next base: position 1,456,147 of record CAWUFW010003322.1, on the reverse strand, counting down.
CTCTGTTCCTAGTGGTAATTCCTCCTTCTCAGTCCTCTAGACAGTGCTGCTTCTCTGGTCCCAGTGGTAATTCCTTAATCTAAGTGCTCTAGGCAATGCTGCTAACTGCTTCACTGGTCCCATTGGTAATTCCTCATTCTAAGTCCTCTAGACAGTGCTGATCTGCTTCTCTGGTCCTGTCGATAAATCCCACATTTTAAGTTCTCTAGGCAGTGCTGCAGCTGTGTCTCTGTTCCCAGTGGTAATTTCTCATTCTAAGTCTTCTAGACAGAGCTGCAGCTGCTTCTCTGGTCCCATCAGTAACTCCCCTTTCTAAGTCCTCCAATCAGTACATCTCCGGCAGGGTTGAAGGAGCCCTGAGCGCAGTGCGCATGTTAACCAGGTTTGAGTCTCCGCACCATCCCACCATCCTGTGATTATTCCTGCTACTGCAACTTTTAGTTGAGTGTTTCTATAGCGCCTACATGCTGCTGAATTGCACTTTAAACGTGCTTTGCAGAGGAATGCATTTTATGCTAAGCAGCATACAACTTAATATACATAGAAATGCACAATACCCACCAGAACGGACATAGATGAAGTCAGTAAATAAAACTCTCTGATTAAAAATTGTGCTGATGTAAGCTTTTTAGTTTCTCTGTAGAAGTGGTCAAGGAAAGTGCTTATCTGTGCAAGGAGGCCATCAGAGCACACATATATGCGCCTTCTATAAAATTACTTTCATTGATCAGGTTACGGAGCAGCAGTGTAAAATGCTTGCAAACCAAAAAACATAAGTAAAACACGTTGTCAATTACATCGCTAATAGCTCTAACTTTCACAAATGCGAGACCGATTGCATTGCAAATGCTTGTTAGGTTTGCAATGCTTGCCTGTAACTTGCCCATGGATCTGTACGGTAGACACCTGTCCCCGCAGGTTAGCTCAGTGGGATTCAGGCCTGTGACCTGCAGATTATGCACTGGCCTCTACAGCAGGCAGATTTATGGGTCAGTAATATTGTACTGGTTGGCACTTGGCATTGTGACCTCTGGTTTTCAGATTACTTAAAGAGCAATGCACAACTGCATTAACCCACTGTACTATCTTACTGACATTCAAATGTTTCATTTGCAGGCTGGTATAAATCTTTTTTATATACATATGAACCCACTGACATTCAAACCCAAATCCTACAAATGCATACACAGACCTCTGAAGCGCATGAACCCACCTAGCCATCCTGGTGGGATTGAAACATGTGACTACAGGTTGCAATCAGCTCTTTGCAAACAGCTCACTTGTAATAAAACCATTAGGTTACAAAACAGATGTCTGTAGCGGGTGCATTAACCAACGAGCTACCTTCCAGACGTCAACGTACAGATTACGCACAGATTGTGGAGCTAGTGTACAGCTCAATGGGGTATCCTCCGCCCTATGACACGGATACGCACGCGCTCTTCCCTGCACTCCTGAGGGGTGCCCTCCCTCCCGTCTCGGGCCACTCTCTGCATACAGATAAGGGCTGCTGACGTCATTCTTGGAGGCGGTGACGCGCAGTCGTCGCTGGGTGACAGATGCGCTGATGGCGCACGACGTGCGCAATGGGATACTCTGGCACACGGCCAGCAGAACGACCACTGAAATGGCCTCTCTCCTGCCCGTGCGTCACCGGGTGCCCCCTCCGTGCCTCCTCCACTGGAACCGGCCTGGAAGCGGGGGCTCCCGTGCGCGTCAGCGCTGGCGCAGGCGGCCTCTTTGGTATGCAGCGCTTGTCCTGCAGTAGAGGCCCTCTATGAGTTATTCATGTGTTCGTGGCGCAGCGCCAGTGAGCGCGTAGCAGGCCGCAGACAGGTGGGCCCGGGGCCGGCACTGCTCTCACCCTGGACATGAAGTGACTGTAGCCTGTCTGCCGCCAGGGCTTTCCGTGGGCAGGTCCCCTGGGGTTCCGAGGAGCTGCGCTCCTGCAGTGGACAGCGCCTGCCCTTCTCAGCCGATGTGCAGTACCCTTAAGGGAGGGTACTGCCGCTTCTCAGGGGCAGACAGGGGGTGGGGGGCGCACCGCTCTTACCCTGGACGTGAAGTGACTGTAGCCTGTCTGCCGCCAGGGCTTTCCGTCCGGCAGGTCCCCTGGGGTTCCGAGGAGCTGCGCTCCTGCAGTGGACAGCGCCTGCCCTTCTCAGCCGGTGTGCAGTACCCTTAGGGGAGGCTACTGCCGCTTCTCAGGGGCAGACAGGGGGTGGGGGGCGCACTGCTCTTACCCTGGGCATTAAGTGACTGTAGCCTGTCTGCCGCCAGGGCTTTCCGTGGGCATGTACCCTGGGGTTCCGAGGAGCTGCGCTCCTGCAGTGGACAGCGCCTGCCCTTCTCAGCCGGTGTGCAGTACCCTTAGGGGAGGCTACTGCCGCTTCTCAGGGGCAGACAGGGGGTGGGGGGGCGCACTGCTCTTACCCTGGGCATTAAGTGACTGTAGCCTGTCTGCCGCCAGGGCTTTCCGTGGGCAGGTCCCCTGGGGTCCCGAGAGGCTGCGCTCCTGCAGTGGACAGCGCCTGCCCTTCTCAGCCGGTGTGCAGTACCCTTAGGGGAGGGTACTGCCGCTTCTCAGGGGCAGACAGGGGGGGCGCACTGCTCTTACCCTGGGCATTAAGTGACTGTAGCCTGTCTGCCGCCAGGGCTTTCCGTGGGCAGGTGCCCTGGGGTCCCGAGGAGCTGCGCTCCTGCAGTGGACAGCGCCTGCCCTTCTCAGCCGGTGTGCAGTAACCTTAGGGGAGGCTACTGCCGCTTCTCAGGGGCAGACAGGGGGTGGGGGGGCGCACTGCTCTTACCCTGGGCATTAAGTGACTGTAGCCTGTCTGCCGCCAGGGCTTTCCGTGGGCAGGTACCCTGGGGTTCCGAGGAGCTGCGTTCCTGCAGTGGACAGCGCCTGCCCTTCTCAGCAGCTGTGCAGTACCCTTAGGGGAGGCTACTGCCGCTTCTTAGGGGCAGACAGGGGGTGGGGGGGCTCCCCGCTCTTACCCTGGACATGAAGTGACTGTAGCCTGTCTGCGGCCAGGGCTTTCAGTGGGCAGGTGCCCTGGGGTTCCGAGGAGCTGCGCTCCTGCAGTGGACAGCGCCTGCCCTTCTCAGCCGGTGTGCAGTACCCTTAGGGGAGGGTACTGCCGCTTCTCAGGGGCAGACAGGGGGGGCGCACTGCTCTTACCCTGGGCATTAAGTGACTGTAGCCTGTCTGCCGCCAGGGCTTTCCGTGGGCAGGTGCCCTGGGGTCCCGAGGAGCTGCGCTCCTGCAGTGGACAGCGCCTGCCCTTCTCAGCCGGTGTGCAGTACCCTTAGGGGAGGCTACTGCCGCTTCTCAGGGGCAGACAGGGGGTGGGGGGGCGCACTGCTCTTACCCTGGGCATTAAGTGACTGTAGCCTGTCTGCCGCCAGGGCTTTCCGTGGGCATGTACCCTGGGGTTCCGAGGAGCTGCGCTCCTGCAGTGGACAGCGCCTGCCCTTCTCAGCAGCTGTGCAGTACCCTTAGGGGAGGCTACTGCCGCTTCTTAGGGGCAGACAGGGGGTGGGGGGGGCTCCCCGCTCTTACCCTGGACATGAAGTGACTGTAGCCTGTCTGCGGCCAGGGCTTTCCGTGGGCAGGTCCCCTGGGGTCCCGAGAGGCTGCGCTCCTGCAGTGGACAGCGCCTGCCCTTCTCAGCCGGTGTGCAGTACCCTTAGGGGAGGGTACTGCCGCTTCTTAGGGGCAGACAGGGGGTGGGGGGGTGCACCGCTCTTACCCTGGACATGAAGTGACTGTAGCCTGTCTGCCGCCAGGGCTTTCCGTGGGCAGGTCCCCTGGGGTCCCGAGAGGCTGCGCTCCTGCAGTGGACAGCGCCTGCCCTTCTCAGCAGCTGTGCAGTACCCTTAGGGAGGGTACTGCCGCTTCTTAGGGGCAGACAGGGGGTGGGGGGTGCACCGCTCTTACCCTGGACATGAAGTGACTGTAGCCTGTCTGCGGCCAGGGCTTTCCGTGGGCAGGTCCCCTGGGGTCCCGAGAGGCTGCGCTCCTGCAGTGGACAGCGCCTGCCCTTCTCAGCAGCTGTGCAGTACCCTTAGGGGAGAGTACTGCCGCTTCTCAGGGGCAGACAGGGGGGGGGGGCGGCACTGCTCTTTCCCTGGGCATGAAGTGACTGTAGCCTGTCTGCCGCCAGGGCTTTCCGTGGGCAGGTCCCCTGGGGTCCCGAGAGGCTGCGCTCCTGCAGTGGACAGCGCCTGCCCTTCTCAGCAGCTATGCAGTACCCTTAAGGGAGTGAACTGCCGCTTCGCAGGGGCAGACAGGGGGTGGGGGAGGGAGGGGCGCTCCGCTCTCACCCTGGACATGATGTGACTGTAGCCTGTCTGCCGCCAGGGCTTTCCGTGGGCAGGTGCCCTGGGGTCCCGAGGAGCTGCGCTCCTGCAGTGGACAGCGCCTGCCCTTCTCAGCCGGTGTGCAGTACCCTTAGTGGAGGGTACGGCCGCTTCTCAGGGGCAGACAGGTGGGCCCGGGGCCGGCACTGCTCTTACCCTGGGCATGAAGTGACTGTACCCTGTCTGCCGCCAGGGCTTTCCGTGGGCAGGTCCCCTGGGGTCCCGAGGAGCTGCGCTCCTGCAGTGGACAGCGCCTGCCCTTCTCAGCAGCTGTGCAGTACCCTTAAGGGAGTGAACTGCCGCTTCTCAGGGGCAGACAGGTACTTTGGAACGGTGAGTACCTACCTACACGTTTATATTTCACCTCGAGCACTGCGTGGCACTCTACAGCCCACTAACCCCCGGCATGCCTGTGGGCAATTGGCTTATGGGGCAGCTACACTTTAAAACACATTTTCTAGTTGACATTGGTGCAGGAAGTGTTAAAAAAAACCAGGAATCCATAAATCGGGTTTCAAGGGGTGGCGGCAGAAAGGTGTCAGTCACTAGGGGCGCAGTCACGAGAAGCCGAGTCTGACAGACACCGATCACATAAAGGTGTTTTAACAACTCTGCCTCCAAAGAATGTGTAACAAACACACATGTGGCAGTCCAGCTGTTCTGGATTGCTGAATTGGTGACACACAGTCTAGGTAAACAACAGCAAGATAAGTCTGGTGGTTAATGAACTTGCTGGAGAAATATGTGCAACATCTAGTCACAGATCGGACTCATGGTAAAGTAGCATGGCGGGTTAATGTGCCTACTGCAAAGCACGACGTGAAACATCCGGGTCACAGACATGTCTTTTATGTAGGAAGATGAATGGGTTACGGTTTGCTGCGGAGATCCTTGTGTTACCAGCAGGTCACAGGTCAGAGGTTACCACCCTCATTATATATCTGAGTGAGTTATGAACCAGCAGCGCGGAGCTGCATGTAAACTGCACGGTATGAGTGTAAAACTTCCCTGTACTCAGGTAAAGTGCTAAAGCCAGGATGAGAGACCTGTGCCGCGCCTCTTCCTAACCAACCCAAGATATCCAGGCCTTGGGATCAAAGGCAGAAGTAGCCTGCGAGAACTGTTCTTTGGGCCCTGGGGTAGTGGTGGCTGCAGGGCAGCGTCCTGGGGCAGTGGTGGCTGCAGGGCAGCGTCCTGGGGCAGTGGTGGCTGCAGGGCAGCGTCCGGGGGCAGTGGTGGCTGCAGGGCAGCGTCCGGGGGCATTGGTGGCTGCAGGGCAGCGTCCTGGGGCAGTGGTGGCTGCAGGGCAGCGTCCGGGGGCAGTGGTGGCTGCAGGGCAACGTCCGGAGGCAGTGGTGTCTGCAGGGCAGCGTCCTGGGGCAGTGGTGGCTGCAGGGCAGCGTCCTGGGGCAGTGGTGGCTGGAGGGCAGCGTCCAGGGGCAGTGGTGGCTGTAGGCAGCGTCCTGGGGCAGTGGTGGCTGCAGGGCAGCGTCCTGGGGCAGTGGTGGCTGCAGGGCAGCGTCCTGGGGCAGTGGTGGCTGCAGGCAGCGTCCGGGGGCAGTGGTGGCTGCAGGGCAGCGTCCGGGGGCATTGGTGGCTGCAGGGCAGCGTCCAGGGGCAGTGGTGGCTGCAGGGCAGCGTCCTGGGGCAGTGGCAACTGCAGGCAGCGTCCGGGGGCAGTGGCGGCTGCAGGGCAGCGTCCTGGGGCAGTGGCGTCACTAGGGGAGTGCGGGGGGGGGGTGCGGACCGCACCGGGTGACACCATCACATGGGGTGACACCGTGAGCCTCTGCTTTAAATCGCTAAATAAATCAGGAGGAACCCGTTTGGGTTTATGTAGCGATTTAAAGCAGAGGCTCATGGTGTCACCCCGGTGACGGTCCGCACCCCCCCGCATCCCCGGACTCGGGAGTTACCGCACTGGGTGACACCAACCCTAGTGACGCCACTGTCTCCTTCCTCTCACTCTGCTCTTTCACTCGTTTTTCTACCCTTTTTATCTTTCACCTTTCTGCACTTTTCTGCATCTCTGCTCTTTTGTGCCTTATTTCTGCTTATTTTCCCTTTTTTCTTTAACCCTTATTTCCTCCCTTTACCTTTCCCCGCGGCCCCTCCCCCGCGGCCCCTCCCCCAGCGCGACCGGCCCAATCCAGCTCCCTCCCCGCTCCCGCCTCCCAGCTGTCCAGCCCTCCCCGACCCCTACTTAATGGCGGCCACTGCGGGGACAGGCGAGCAAGACCACTGACTCATTGTCAGTGAAATTGCTCTCCCACCCTCGGAGCTCCACCATTAAGTGAGGCCTGCCCCTCCACTCTCGAGTGTTGGTGATCGAGGCCCTCCTCCACCCGCAGGTTTCCCTGCGCCTCATCCCTGGTGGTTCAGTGGACCTCTGTCTCCTTCCTCTAACTCTGCTCTTTCACTCGTTTTTCTACCCTTTTTTATCTTTCACCTTTCCGCACTTTTCTGCATCTCTGCTCTTTTGTGCCTTATTTCTGCTCATTTTCCCTTCCTCTCGCTCTGCCCTTTCATTTTTCACTCGTTTTTCTACCCTCTTTTATCTTTCACCTTTCTGCACTTTTCTGCATCTCTGCTCTTTTGTGCCTTATTTCTGCTCATTTTCCCTTCCTCTCGCTCTTTCACTGGTTTTTCTACCCTCTTTCACCTTTCTGCATCTCTGCTCTTTTGTGCCTTATTTCTGCTTATTTTCCCTTTTTTCTTTATCCCTTATTTCCTCCCTTTACCTTTCCCCGCCGCTGCTGCCCCCGCGGCCCCTCCCCCCCAGCGCGACCGGCCCAATCCAGCTCCCCTCCCCGCTCCCAGCTGTCCAGCCCTCCCCGACCCCTACTTAATGGCGGCCACTGCGGGGACAGGCGAGCAAGACCACTGACTCATTGTCAGTGAAATTGCTCTCCCACCCTCGGAGCTCCACCATTAAGTGAGGCCTGCCCCTGCCCCTCCACTCTCGAGTGTTGGTGATCGAGGCCCTCCTCCACCCGCAGGTTTCCCTGCGCCTCATCCATGGTGGTTCAGTGGACCTCTGTCTCCTTCCTCTAACTCTGCTCTTTCACTCGTTTTTCTACCCTTTTTTATCTTTCACCTTTCCGCACTTTTCTGCATCTCTGCTCTTTTGTGCCTTATTTCTGCTCATTTTCCCTTCCTCTCGCTCTGCCCTTTCATTTTTCACTCGTTTTTCTACCCTCTTTTATCTTTCACCTTTCTGCACTTTTCTGCATCTCTGCTCTTTTGTGCCTTATTTCTGCTCATTTTCCCTTCCTCTCGCTCTGCTCTTTCACTGGTTTTCACTCGTTTTTTTACCCTCTTTTATCTTTCACCTTTCTGCACTTTTCTGCATCTCTGCTCTTTTGTGCCTTATTTCTGCTTATTTTCCCTTTTTTCTTTATCCCTTATTTCCTCCCTTTACCTTTCCCCGCCGCTGCTGCCCCGCGGCCCCTCCCCCAGCGCGACCGGCCCAATCCAGCTCCCTCCCCGCTCCCGCCTCCCAGCTGTCCAGCCCTCCCCGACCCCTACTTAATGGCGGCCACTGCGGAGACAGGCGAGCAAGACCACTGACTCATTGTCAGTGAAATTGCTCTCCCACCCTCACAGCTCCACCATTAAGTGAGGCCTGCCCCTGCACTCTCGAGTGTTGGTGATCGAGGCCCTCCTCCACCCGCAGGTTTCCCTGCGCCTCATCCCTGGTGGTCCAGTGGACCTCTGTCTCCTTCCTCTAACTCTGCTCTTTCACTCGTTTTTCTACCCTTTTTTATCTTTCACCTTTCCGCACTTTTCTGCATCTCTGCTCTTTTGTGCCTTATTTCTGCTCATTTTCCCTTCCTCTCGCTCTGCCCTTTCACTTGTTTTCACTCGTTTTTCTACCCTCTTTTATCTTTCACCTTTCTGCACTTTTCTGCATCTCTGCTCTTTTGTGCCTTATTTCTGCTCATTTTCCCTTCCTCTCCCTCTGCCCTTTCACTAGTTTTCACTCGTTTTTCTACCCTCTTTTATCTTTCACCTTTCTGCATCTCTGCTCTTTTGTGCCTTATTTCTGCCTATTTTCCCTTTTTTCTTTATCCCTTATTTCCTCCCTTTACCTTTCCCCGCCGCTGCTGCCCGCGCGGCCCCTCCCCCCCAGCGCGACCGGCCAATCCAGCTCCCCTCCCCGCTCCCGCCTCCCAGCCCTCCCCGACCCCTACTTAATGGCGGCCACTGCGGAGACAGGCGAGCAAGACCACTGACTCATTGTCAGTGAAATTGCTCTCCCACCCTCACAGCTCCACCATTAAGTGAGGCCTGCCCCTGCACTCTCGAGTGTTGGTGATCGAGGCCCTCCTCCACCCGCAGGTTTCCTGCGCCTCATCCCTGGTGGTCCAGTGGACCTCTGTCTCCTTCCTCTAACTCTGCTCTTTCACTCGTTTTTCTACCCTTTTTTATCTTTCACCTTTCCGCACTTTTCTGCATCTCTGCTCTTTTGTGCCTTATTTCTGCTCATTTTCCCTTCCTCTCGCTCTGCCCTTTCACTTGTTTTCACTCGTTTTTCTACCCTCTTTTATCTTTCACCTTTCTGCACTTTTCTGCATCTCTGCTCTTTTGTGCCTTATTTCTGCTCATTTTCCCTTCCTCTCCCTCTGCCCTTTCACTAGTTTTCACTCGTTTTTCTACCCTCTTTTATCTTTCACCTTTCTGCATCTCTGCTCTTTTGTGCCTTATTTCTGCCTATTTTCCCTTTTTTCTTTATCCCTTATTTCCTCCCTTTACCTTTCCCCGCCGCTGCTGCCCCCGCGGCCCCTCCCCCCCAGCGCGACCGGCCAATCCAGCTCCCCGCTCCCGCCTCCCAGCCCTCCCCGACCCCTACTTAATGGCGGCCACTGCGCGGCCGCAGAGCGGGCGCGCCGCTGGCGCGCCGAAGGCGCGTCAAAGGCAAGCCCGTCTGCGCCCGTCCGCGACCCGACCAGCGCCAGGAACCCTGGACCTCCGCCAACGCTACGACCCAGCAGCACTCCCCGCACTCAACCCAGGCCGCAACAACAACTGCAAGCTAGCATCACCAGCCGACTCCCACGGACCCTTCAGCTGTCACCGCTGCCGGCACACCTGCAGCACCGCCAAGAACACGGATCCAGCACAACCCGCCCACAAGAACACAACCGAACCGAAGACCCTGCAATGCATCCTCCTCAACGTCCGATCCCTCTACAAACACGCCACAGAAATCTGGGACCTCCTCAACAGCACCACCCCGGACGTAGCGTTCTTCACCGAAACCTGGACCAACACCACCTCGGGACCGGACATCGCCATCCCCCAAGGATACAAGATCTCCAGGAAGGACCGCCCCACCCGCCCAGGAGGAGGAATCGCCATCGTCCACAAATCCAGCCTCCGCCTGAGCACACTCCCTGACGAGCCCACAGAACTGATGGAACACCTTCACTTCAAGATACTGGCCAGCCCCACCGCCACCCTCCGAGGAACCCTCATCTACCGACCCCCTGGACCCCGCGGACCCTTCGCCAACTCCATCACGGACATTATCTCCCCGCAGGCCATCGCATCCACCAACTACACCCTGCTGGGAGACCTCAACTTCCACCTCGACAACCAACTGGACCCCAACACCACATCCCTCCTGGACAACCTCCACAACATTGGACTGCGCCAGATCGTGACCGAGCCCACGCACTCAGCAGGACACACCTCGACCCCCTCTTCACTACAGGAAACTCCATCACCTTCAGCCACACCACCGAACTCCCATGGACCGACCATCGTTGCGTCCACTTCACCTTCAGAACATCCACAGACACCAGCACCTGCTTCCACAAAGAAACTGGACCAAAATCACCGACGACCAGCTCACCTCCTCACTCAGCATCTCCACCCCAACCATCGTGGAAAACGACGACCCCAACACCGCAGCCCGAACCCTGCATAGATGGATCACGGACAGCACCAACACCATAGCCCCCCTCAAGAAAAACAACAATACACGCGCCAAGAAAGCCAGATGGTTTACCACCGAACTTCGAGAGTCCAGAAGCACATGCCGCCGCCTCGAAAAGGCCTGGAGGAACACCAAATCCACAGAAGCCCACGACAACTTCAGAGCCGCCACCAACGCCCACCATCAACTCATCAGAGAAGCGAGGAAAAAAGCGATTGAAGACAGAATCTCCACCCACGCGCACAACAGCAAGGAACTCTTCAGCATCATCAAGGAGTTCGCCCAACCCACTAGCGAGTCTACCGACATCCCTCCCTCACAAGACCTCTGCGACAAACTCAGCACCTTTTTCCACCACAAAATCAAGAGCATCTACGACAACTTCGACGAAGACAACCAACACACTAAACCCTCACCAACCACCCCGACACCGGGGAAACCAGCGATTGACGACTGGACAGCCCTCACCAAGGAAGACACACTGAAGACAATGAAGTCAATCCACTCAGGGGCCCCCACGGACCGCTGCCCCCACCACATCTTCAACAGAGCCGCCCGACACCATCGCACCCATGCTCCGCCACACCATCAACCGCTCCCTGGCGACCGCCTGGATTCCCCGACGACTGGAAACACGCCGAGGTCAACCCCTCCTAAAGAAACCCTCAGCGGACCCCACCGACCTCAAAAACTACAGACCCATCTCCCTGCTCCCGTTCCCAGCGAAAGTCATCGAGAAAGCCATCAACAGCCAACTCGCCACATTCATTGAAGAACACAACATCCTCGACTCCTCCCAATCCGGCTTCAGAAAAAACCACAGTACGGAAACCGCCCTCCTCGCCGCAACAGACGACATCCGCACCCTACTGGACAAAGAAGAAACAGTAGCCCTCATCCTCCTCGACCTATCAGCGGCGTTCGACACAGTCTCCCACCGCACTCTAATACGCAGACTCTACGACGCAGGAATCCAGGACAAGGCCCTCGACTGGATCCGCTCCTTCCTCTCCGGCAGGACGCAGCGGGTCAGACTCCCCCCTTTCCTCTCGGACCCCACACCTACCACCTGCAGAGTCCCCCAAGGCTCCTCCCTCAGCCCGACGCTCTTCAACGTCTACATGGCTCCACTCGCCCCCATCGTCAGAACCTACGGACTCAACATCGTGTCATACGCAGATGACACCCAGCTCATCCTCTCCCTATCCAACGAGCCCAACACCGCCAGACGCAACTTTCGAGAAGGCATGGAAGCCGTCGCCAAATGGATGAAAAACAGCTGCCTACAACTAAACACCAACAAAACAGAAGTACTCATCATGGGCCCAAACCCCGATGCCTGGAGCGACACCCGGTGGCCCCCCGCCCTCGGAAACCCGCCAACCCCCACGGACCACGCACGCAACCTGGGAATCATCCTGGACTCCGAGCTCAAAATGGACCGCCAGATCAACTGTCTCGTCTTCCTGCTTCCACACCCTCCGCCTCCTTCGTAAGACCTTCAAATGGATCCCCCTCGAACACCGAAAGACCGTCACTCACGCCCTGGTCACCAGCAGACTCGACTACGGCAACGCACTCTACGCCGGAATAAACAAAAACCTCACCCGCAAGCTACAGAACATCCAGAACACCGCCGCAAGACTGGTCCTCAACCTGCCAAAACACTGCCACATCTCCCAGCACCTGCGCACACTCCACTGGCTCCCTGTCGAGGCGAGAATCACCTTCAAGATGCTCACCCACGCACACAAGGCCCTCCACGGCACCGGACCAGCATACCTGAACAGCCGACTCAAACTCCACGCACCCCAAAGGACCCTACGATCAGCCCAGCTCTCCTACGCCGTGGTCCCCCGCACCAGAAACACCAGATCGGGAGGCCGCTCCTTCTCCTTCCTCGCGGCCAAAGCATGGAACGCCCTTCCGCTCCACCTCAGACAGACAACATCGCTCCCCATCTTCGCAAGAAACCTCAAAACCTGGCTCTTCGACAGACTCCCTCCTTGATGGATGGAACCTGCACCCCACCCCTAGCGCCTTGAGACCCTTACGGGTGAGTAGTCGCGCTTTAACAAACCCCTGATGGGGTGCCACGAATTACTCGACGCACATTGATCGACCCTGAGGGCAGATATGTAGCAGTTGAGGGGTTACTGGACGGGCTCCAATTACACAGCTTGCACTCTATGCACCCAACTGCAATGAACACCAGTTTTTGTTGACTATCCCCCCTACATTGAGACAAGCCCTGGCGACGTTGAGTGTCTGGACTGGAGATTTCAACGCTGTACTCAACACGTCCCTGGATAGATCCTTCCTCCCGCTACAGGGAACAAGTGCGATTAGGACATCCTATGCGCTGCAAGACTGGCTTCGGCACACCCAGATGGGTGACATCTGGTGTCAGGTGCATCCTGACGCACGTGAATACTTGTTCTTCTCCCCAGTACACCAACTACACACCAGAATTGACTTGTTCCTCTGCAACCCCTCAATGGTCCTGTCCATTGAATATCTAAACCGCATACTGTCAGATCACAATACCCTTTGAATGACCATTCAGTGGGGCAGACCTCATGCACCAGTGCCCAAGTGGAGGTTGTATGCCCCTACCCAACCGAGCAGCGCTTTATGCTACACCATAGGTGCTCATATCACTAATTACTTTGAGGAGAACGAGGGGACTGCCGCCACAATGGGAATAGAGTGGGCCTCTTGTAAGGCTGTCACACGAGGCCTATGCATTAGGACATCTATGGTGCCAGATATGCCTTGTGGACCCAGACCCTCGACCATGAACGAAAGATAAGAATGGCGGAAATACAGGCTGGGGTAGCGGCAGGAATGGAGAATACAATTGCCCCGCTCTGGAAGGAGCATAGGGAGGGGCTGTGGGAATGCTAGATTGTGCAGAACATGTGGCTAACCAGCACACAGATGGTGACAAAGCAGGTCGGGTGTTGGCATGGCTTCTACGTCAGCGACCGCGAAAACTACCAATAACGCCATTAGATCCCGACTTATAGAGCACTATACCTCTCTTTACCGGGCCGAGGAGGGAGTGGGAGATGCTCTATTAAATGAGTGTCTGGTTAGATTACTAATCCCCGGACTGAACCCCCTTCAGCGACATACACTAGATGAACCCCTAACCACTGAGGACATTAACCTCGCGATTGGCCAGATAGCGCCCAATAAGACCCCCGGAATGGATGGGTATCCGGTGGAGTTCTATTCCACCTACAGAGCAATCCTTGCACCTAAAATACTCTGTATGTACCAACAGGCCTGTGAGAGGTCACACTGCCAAGATCTCTATGTGAAGCAATGATAGTTGTCTTACCTAAGCCCAAAAGGGACCTCCTAGAGGTGCGCTCCTACAGACCTGTCCCTCCTGAAGACTGACTACAAGATTCTCTGCAAGGTCTTTGCTAACAGGCACCGAGTCTGCACAGGCACCGTGATCTCAGCCACTTTTGAGGTGCACAGGGAGTTGGCACCAATTATTTTTGCGCTTGCTGGTATGTTTTGTGAGAGGGACCCAGATTGGGGGATATCGAGCGGCCCGAATTGGGAAACCATATCGTTATATTCAGACGATGTGCTACTGTCCCTCAGTAATGTACAGGCAGATCTACCCCAGGTGAGGGACACCCTGGATGCCTTTGGCAAAGCATCCGGATTGGGAATGAATTGGGGCAAATCCTGTTTGTACCCCATGCGCAAGGTCACGCCTTTGGAGCAGGAAGCGCTGCCCCATTGGTACTTGAGTGGCGGCCTGACACTTTTAAATACCTGGGGGTGAACATTTGCCACACTGACGGGGACCTCATACAGGCCAATCCAGGAGCAGTGATTGCCGCGTGCGCACCGCCTCGTCGTTCTGGGGTTCTCTGCCACTGTCACCTTTGGGCAGAGTGGCAACTGCGAAAATGCTGGTATTACCCAGGCTGTTACATCACTTCTCGGCCCTTCCAGTTGTTCCTCCGCGGTGCTTTTTCAGGGACCCACGTGGACTCTGTCCTCACTGAATTAATTTGGGGAAGGGGCCACACAAGGGTTGCCTCACCACCACACTTTAGAACCTCTAGGCCCACAACATACTGCTGACATTTCAGGAACTGCAAGAGCGCAACGGCATAGACAGGGTCAATTTCTAACCTATAACAAAGATAGGGACATTATGGGGGCCAGAGCGAAAAGACTGTGAGCCCCCCGCTCCCCTGCAGGGGCTGCTTACCCATGGCAGCGCCCGGCGGGCAGGCACGGTATCGTACAAAGCATTGCTAGATGCACAGATGACCAATCTACCGGCTCTCAGGACAAGTGGGCAAACGTGCTTGGAAGGCACTTATAGACTAACGGTGGAGCACGGCGCCAGAACACACGCCCAAGGGCTCTAGACACCCCTGACTGAAGTACACGCACTTCACTCACATTCACCAGACGTGCCTCGCGCCGCTGTGCATACGCAGCAGTTCCCGACCTTATCCCCAAAGTCTCCTAGAGGCCCGTGTTCTGAGGCAGACTTCGGTCACATGGCATGGATTGCCCGATCACTGCACAATACTGGGCAGTGACAGACCTGACAGACATCATGGGGCGGACATTACAAGCAGGCGCGCTACAGTACAGGGTAATGGCACCGCACGTACAAACAAACACGCTGTGAAGTTTGTCCACCCAGCAGACGTGCTGCCAAACGGCGAATACCTATGGCTTGGAAATCCAGTGAGGCCCCACCTACTCTTCTCCTCTGGCAGCACGACCTAACGTAGTGGGCAACAGCTAAGGCAACCTGGCACTCACTATGATTGCGCCAGACTCACAAGGCCAAGACAGACAGTAAACCACCATGAGCGATAGCGCGCTCCTATTACAGCTCCTCCACCGACCGAACAGCAGGGGGTGCCCCTCACACTGCACCTAGAGTAACTGGGACAGTTAGCAAAGCGCCCCGGGCAGGGTACACTCCCCTCTCGGCTGCCCCCCACCCCCCCGTTCTTGCTTACGCACATCAGTGTAAAAACAACAATTGATGGACATGCAGAACAATGTCATACATTCACCCCAGTACAGAGATCTGGGCCTAAATCCATTGTTTTTTTGCTCACCATGCCATTCCAGTTTGGACCCAGCCATATGCAAATCAGTCTTGACCCTACGCCCAATGGGAACAGTCAAGCCCGAACTGCCAGGCCAGGTCCTCCCTGGACTGGAAACAAGCATCCTAGGACCGGTTTCGGGCTTTCAGCCCTCATCAGCCAGGATAGCTTGACTCCAGTGGCATGGAGAGCACGGGACCCACGTCTGGGCATACCCGTCCCGCTCGGGGTGACAAATGCAAAAACAACAATTGATGGACAGAATGCAGAACAATGTCGTACATTCACCCCAGTACAGAGATCTGGGCCTAAATCCATCGTTTTTTTCTCACCATGCCATTCCAGTTTGGACCCAACCAACGTGGGTCCCTTGCTCACTTTGCCACTGGATTCAAGATAGCCTGGCTGATGAGGGCTGTGAGCCCGAAACCGGTCCCAGGATGCTTGTTTCCGATCCAGGGAAGACATGGCTTGGCAGTTCGGGCTGGACTGTTCCCATGAGGCACAGGGTCAGACTGATTTGCATATGGCCATGACTGAACTGGGGTGGCGGAGGGAGCTAAAGAATGATGATGGATTAAACCCAGATCAGTTGACTGGGGGTGAGTGCTTGCAATGTTCAACACTCCGTCCATCATCCCCTTTGGTTTTGCATTGTTCGCCCTAAGTTGGCAGGGTATGCCCAGACGTGGGTCCCTTGCTCACTTTGCCACTGGATTCAAGATAGCCTGGCTGATGAGGGCTGTGAGCTCGAAACCGGTCCCAGGATGCTTGTTTCCGGTCCAGGGAAGACATGGCTTGGCAGTTCGGGCTGGACTGTTCCCATGAGGCACAGGGTCAGACTGATTTGCATATGGCCATGTCTGAACTGGAGTGGCGGAGTGAGCTAAAGAATGATGATGGATTAAACCCAGATCAGTTGACTGGGGGTGAGTGCTTGCAATGTTCAACACTCCGTACATCATCCCCTTTGGTTTTGCATTGTACGCACATCAGTGTGGCATCGTGGCTATGCCATCACCCCCCCCCCCCCACTCCCGCTAGACCACAATACGCCTCTGGAACACAGTGTGCGTCTGTGAAGAGAGTGGTCTGTAACTCATCCCATAATCTACGCTAACTCGTTTCCATGGCACGAGTGTTATAACGTGTTGGCCCGCGTTGGGCAGGGAAAAGGTTCATCATGGACAAGAGATCACATGTAGCACAGAGTCATACTAAGGGGGGACCACCAGGGTGCACCCCCACACATTTCTGCAAATGAGGGACTTACACGAAATAGCTTCTCTGTGATATGGTTTATGTACATCTGGTGTATGTGTTGTGGATTGGCGGATAGACCCAGCCGGGAATCTGTGAGTACATATGGAATGTTTCAGCATTGTATGGACTGCTTCTTCACTGAGATCTTTAGATGAGATTACAACCCGGTAACTCCTATGTGAACTGTGCAGTATTTCATTTTGCTGTGAGATTAAAGTACTTTTGATTTACTTAGACTAGGGCTGGACAATACATTATTGAGTCTGTTGATTTAGTTTTCTCTCTGAAATATGACCAATGTCTATCATTTTTTTTCAAACATCTTTATTGGTTTTTAGGATTTTTCTATTAGTTCTCAATCAATGAAACAAATAACAGGTACAATAAAGGGTAATCCAATCTCCGGGGTACGCTTTGACTCGTTAGGTAGAGAGAGGAGCCCGCACACTTTCCGACCTTTAAGCCTGATACCCTAAGCTTCTCACATAGGCCAAACATCAAGAATGCACAACAAACAGGGTCGCTTTTTAGCCGATGACCCCAAAGTACTTTAGTGCCTTATCAGGGACAAGAAGCATTATACAAGTTTTGCAATACAAAGCAGTATATTCCTGCATAAGTGCTTCTTTCTGCTGTTGTCTACCGTTTCCTAGATTCTGAAGACAAGAAGCACAGGTTAGACCAGTAGAGGCGAATCAAAAGTTTTTATTGATTCCAGGCCAGACAGACCTCATCATCTGCTCTCATTTCTTCAGAGACCAGTAGCAACATAGGTAGAGGGGATAAATAGAGCAGGAGAAACCTAATATGACAAAGGGACTACGTCTGCAGTTTTCCCCTCATCCACCAATGATTCGCTGCACAGATAGAGGTGTTCTGAACACATGGAGTCTTTCGGTGATCCTATGTTTGGCCCTGGTACATTCCCATAACTTTGTGCGTATGAGCGACTACACAGCTGTAGTAGAGTAAGCAGGTTCACCTAGTCTTGCAAAGGTGCAAATCATCGCCGTCATTGGCCACCTCTGCAGATAAACGTCAAGGAGTAGTAGCATTTGTGGAATTTGAGACAGCTCCATCAAGGGCCTCCCAAGTCATTGGGCCTTGGGCCACGTGTAACAGAGCGGCATTTTGTGTCATGTCTGTCAAAATAACATGAAAACAATCAAATATTTGTGACCTTTAGACCTATGAGTTAATGCTTATTGTGCAAATAGCATTTAAGCAGTTTTAGCACTAAGGGCCTTATGCTGCAAAATCACAGTGTTTATTGTTATGTACAAAAGCCCTTTCACGAGTTTCGACTCAGAAAAGGACTTTTGCGATCCTATCTGACATGCAAACAGGAGGGTTGGTGAAAGAAACGTCCCCCTCTCTCATTTCCAATTTGGAAAGGAATTTATCAATAGTTTACTACTGCAATTGTGGTCGCAAACCATTAATAAGCTTCCAATCCCTGAATAGTGTTGGTAACTGATTCGTATAGGGGAAGGGGTTGCCTTAGAACTTTTTTCACCTGTGGGAATAATGTGGGCAGCTTCAGGGGGAAAAGCAGTGTTCCAAAGGACCACTGACTTCTCTCCCTGAAATATTTCCAAAATGAAAAAAAATATTGTTTTAAAAGCAGCACTGGTTCCTTTAAGGAATCCAGACTGCTTTAAAAAAGGTTTTTCTTTTTTAATGCAGTTATAGGGATGGTGGTGTGCTGTCCCTTGCAGGCCACTATTCAGGTGATTACAGCCAGTTAGGGAATGTCGCATATTGCGACCTGCCTATTGAATATTAATTAGACAGGTCATTCTATGACCCCTGAGATCAGGTTTTTGTATGTCTTGGACCCTGTGGTGGTCTCTCTTGGAGGAATCTATCATAACTTGTTCCGCCCTTGATAATAATGCTGTTCTTTATATTCCCTATCTCATTAAATACTGTAAAGCGCTTTGATACCCCCTCAAGGGTCATGTTTGCGCTATATGAAATGTTATGAATGAATACATTTTAAACAAGCATTGGCATAGCCAATAGGTCTCGCCTTTGGGACCTTATAAGTGTTTAGCCATGCAACAGTTGATGTTGTTGCACCAAGGATATTGTGCTGCATAACTAAATACTTATAAGGTCCCAAAGGCGAGACCTATTAGCTATGCCAATGCTTGTTTCTGATGAATTTGGGCAAGTGCAACGTGCTGGAGTTTACCTGGTGAAGAACAGGCAGTATATGCGATATTTGGGAGAAAATGTAATTTTTCATTTTTTAGAGGAAAACTTGGAATAGGAGGTATTTACCAAAGTGCACCATGTGATGTGGATCTTTACCTCCGCATTTTCTGGCCCATTTGGGTAATCCTGAGCCAAGCTGCAGCTTGTTTAGACGTCTTGGAAATAACCGGTTAAATATATTCATTGAGAATGGCAGTTTATTAAGAGTTAATTTAGGAAATAAAATAGCAGCATTTTGAGCTATTTTTGCGGTGACAGGCGACATACGGGTTCTGTCCATACCATAGATGTTTTGAGAGCTCTGTTTGTCTCAGATACTGCCTGTACCCAGAATCCATTGTACTGAAGACCAGTCTATAATTGTGGGGATTATGTTTCACTTCAGTGAGAAAATAAAGGATTTGAGCGAGTCAGCAGCCCGGCGGAGGTTACCTCACGGCAGCTAAATGTGCACCCATGGGTCACGTTTGTCTTTTTTTCCAGTTTCCAAACCCTGCGCTTTTTGTGATGTGCTCATTGGCAAAACTTGTGCTGACAAAGAGGCCTCGGCGGAAACCTTCAAACTGCAGCTCCAGGGATTCCGACGAGAATGAGAGCCGTGCATTAGGCCACAAAGCTCCGAGGTGCATGATTGTCCAGTGAGAGGAGGGCTGGGCGGCCACGTGACCTGGGCACTTTCGGTGTGGTGGGGTGACGTTACTCCACCTCTGCTCACAATTGTCTGGAACAGACTGGAGAGGTGTTAAAGCTGTGCTGTTCAGTGATATTCTGCAGCCAGTGCCCCGGCGAAGCTGTGCAAGTCTGCTGTTTGCTCATGAATGAACATGTGACATAAGTTGCGTTTTTTTTGCGCGCTTTGAGGTGTGGGCTGGTTGCTGAACCCCTTCCTCTTCTGTCAACTGGCTTTTTCAGGCTTCTTTTTGTAGCAGTAATTTTAGTTCTAAATTGTAAATTGGGACTAACCCCTCCTATGTTTTTATCGACGTGTCTGATGCGCTTCGTAGTTATGGCAACTAGAGACCCGAGATCTTGCTTTTAGTGGTAGGAAATGGCTGGTCTCTAAGAAGAACACCTGGAAGCGTAACAGCATTTTATCGGAAAAAAAAGTGCTGGCTTTTGTGATAGCCGTTTATGTACACTTTACTGATTAAAATCTAAGATGAGGGGAAAAAACTGTAGTGCGACAAACACAAAACATAAACAAGCCCGGGAGTGGTGCGCGCGCCGACCTAAACACGCGAGAGAGGGCGGCCGTGCGAGAGAGAAGCAATTAACGAATCCGATCAGATCAATATGTAGCATTTGAGTAAAGGGAGTAGGGTAGCCAAAATGGAGTGGTGAGTATTAAAAGAGACAAGGTGGAGGGGTGGCTGAAGATGGAGAGGGTGAAGAGAGAAAGTGAAGAACAAGAGCGGCCGTGAAAGCGACACGGCCGTGAAAGTGAAAGGCCACGCTAATTAAAAAAACATATGGCCCCTGCGCGCCTGCGCCTGTAGACGCTGAGGGCATTTCTGGCGTTTCCCTTGCGGGAGCGAGCAACAAGGCGCGATAATTGCTGACAGATGGCGCCACTGCTCGCTCCCGCAAGGGAAACGCCAAACGTGCACGCGTTGCAATAGAAAGCAATGCAAAACGTGCACGCTTGTAGCCAAAATGCTGATCGATTCCAAAAGGTCCCCTCCTAAGCAGCGCATGCGCGCTGCGTAGGTGAGACCTAAAAACGACCTAATAGTACATAGGTCAGTGTACAAAATATCATTTCATTCACAAAAAGTCTGTGTGCAATTTGCAACCATTTTTTGCAAATGGAATAATAATATATTAGGACCCTTATCTGTTTAAGGAGATGGATGTCAGTTGTGTTAACACCTGGTTTGTAGTTCTACCTAGTGGTAAATGCCAGTTGAAATCTGCATAAGTCTTAATAATACAATATTTCAGCTGTTTAGACAGCAGCTGGGTAAATAGTGACGTTTCTCGTCTATTTGCATGGCCATTGGTCAAGTTGTGCATACTGACTGCTATCTAGCCAGCCACCAGGTGAATAAGGCAGTTTCATTTTCTATTTGCACAGCTGCTGCCCATATATAATTTCTGCAACTTAGCCAGCCGCTGGGTAAATAGTGTTAAATAGTAACATGTATTTGCTATTTGCAAGGTCACTGGGAAAATAGTACATAAGACCTTTTATTCTGTGCCAGCTCCCCTTGTGCAGGGTACAGATCCTGTACCAAGGTTGGGATACTCCAGACTATGTTCATAAGGGCTGCCCTAGGCTTGGCTTACTACGGGACAGGGCTCTTAATGTTTACATGATGTGTACCCTTGGCATTGCATGTTCAAGCTGTCTTCCCTGGGTCCGGTGCACTATGTATAATGTTGTTTCTTTCTACAGCTCATATCCTCCGATCACTTGCTATCTCAGAAGTCCTTCTCCCTCTATACTCCTAAAATCCTGCATGAAAAGTTGACCTTGACTTACTCCAGCTTGACTCCTCTCTCTTCTATTTTTCCCAGTGACCCTCTTCTTAACTCCCATCTTCATGCCTTATATTTCTGAGTGTAGCCTCCTCTTAGTCTCATGTCAGTCTGCCTCAATCATTCCTATTGTAATTCTGCAATTTGCTGATACCTCATTTCATAGATCCCAGCCGCTCCTCTTTAAAGCCCTTTATCTATAATTTAACATTACTGTACCTCTCCAGCCTATCTAGCTCACCGACCATTCCCCTGGAATCACGCAGCTCCCATTAATGACCCCGTCTAACCGGTATTAATAGAATCCATCGCAAAGTAACTGAAGCAAATACATGCAATTCTTCTTGAGTGCACATGACTAATCGCAATAACCACTGGATTAACTGCTAACCTTGGATTCTGGAGTAGCATGCTACTCACCGTAAAGTGCTTCATCCCCTCGTCAGGGGTAGTAAGCGCTATATAAATACAATTACAATGCTTTCTGCTATTTAGCCAGCACCCACATAAATGATGAAGTATATTTCCCATTTGCATGATTTCTAGCCAAATTGTACATAATCTCTGCTATTTTGCCTGCAGTCTGGTAAAGAGTAACGTTTCTTTGCTCTTTGCAGGTCAGCCGGCCAGATAGTATATAATCTCTACTATTCAGCCATCAGCCAAGTGAATAGTGAAGATTCTCTGCTATTTGCAAGGTCTCTTGGCAAACAGTAATTAATCTCCATTTAGCCAGTGTCTGGGTAAATAGCAGATAAAATTCACTGTTTACCTGTTGGCCGGCGAACTAATCATAAATCTTGAAGAGTGAAGGGGGTCGGGTGTAGAAGGAGGTCCTTGAAGCAGAAACATAGGTGGAAAGCCCCAGAAGCATGTTATTAGGTGGCGTGGGGGTCCAGCAGCGCCGAGGTTCAGGGGTGTCTCTCCCACGCTACCGGCACATGAAACCACCCGCCCACCACAGCAGATGAGGAAGAGGTGCAGAGGGAACCAATCAGTGCCCCTGTACTTTGCATTGCAATGTTTTAGTTTGCAGTATATTGTCCTGTCATCTTACACTAGATTTAGACAACTCTTGGAGACATGGCTCTTCAAACAAGCAGATGATTGAAAGGGCGAGCAGTGAGTCATGGTCCTGTTACTTAGCGCCAAGAAACCGTTTGGTGTACGTGTGCGCTACAAATGCTTCTAACATAACATAACTTAACATTTAACATAACTGCCTTGTGATGTTGTGCTTGAGGTGTAGTGTCACAGGTTCATGCTGGCTGGGTCGTGTTGCCAGTACTGGGTGGCATCACCCGCTGTAGTCCTACAAATGAATGTGCGGTTTGTGGCCTGCCATGGGCCACACGCCCTGGCCAGAGGTTCAAGGGTTCCAGCCTCTCGGTGCTCAGAGGGGGTTCTGGGGTTCTAAGCAGGGGTAATGCCAACAAGATTGTTCTAATATTTCATGTATGTTTTTATTCCCTCAGACCTGGCAGGAGGTTACCGCCTGGGGCGCTCGGCCTCCACTTCCGGGGTGCGCCATGCAGCTCTTCACGCTCAGAGACACTCCCTCCAGGGCAGGGAGACTCCAGCTCAGGTAAAAGATGGTTGGGTAGTCTCTGATGAGAATGCATGTGTTTCTCTGAGTGCTTCTTTAATCTGAAAATAAGAGTACCAGCACTTCTCAGCAGGGATACACTACTTTTAATAGAAGGGCACTATTTAGTAGAGGTTTACTACTTGTAAAGAGACAGTACTAGCACTTCTCAACAGGGGTTCCTAGTGCTTTCAATGGCAGAATACTGGCACTTCTTAGAAGGGGTTCAGCGCTTTCAATGGCAGAATACTGGCACTTCTCCGCAGGAGTTCAATGCTTTCAATGGCAGAGTGCCAGCACTTCTCAGCAAGGGATCAGTACTTTCAATGGCATAGTACCAGCACTTCTCAGCAGAGGTTCAGTGCTTTCAGTGGCAGAGTACTGGCACTTCTCAGCAGGGGTTCAGTATTTTAATGACAAAGTACTGGTACTTTTCAGCAGGGGTTAGTGCTTTAAGTGGCAGATACTGGCACTTCTCAGCAGGGGTTCAGTCTTTCAATGGCAGAGTACTGGCACTTCTCAGCAGGGGTTCAGTATTTTAATGACAGAGTACTGGTACTTCTCAGCAGGGGTTAGTGCTTTAAGTGGCAGATACTGGCACTTCTCAGCAGGGGTTCAGTCTTTCAATGGCAGAGTACTGGCACTTCTCAGCAGAGGTTCAGTGCTTTCAGTGGCAGACTACTGGCACTTCTCAGCAGAGGTTCAGTGCTTTCAGTGGCAGAGTACTGGTACTTCTCAAAAGGGGTTCAGTATTCAATGGCAGAGTACTGGCACTTCTCAGCAGGGGTTCAGTATTTCAGTGGCATAGTACGGGCACCTCTCAGCAGGCAGGGGATCAATACTTTCAATGGTAGAGTACCGGCACTTCTCAGCTGGGGTTAGTGCTTTAAGTGGCTGATACTGGTCCTTCTCAGCAGGGGTTCAGTCTTTCAATGACAGAGTAGGGCACCTCTCAGCAGGGGATAAGTGCTTTACCGGGGCAGTGTCAGCACTTCTCAGGAGCTTTCCCTACCCATGAAGCATTGTTCTGGCAGCTGCCTCCCAGAGTCAGGTCTTTTTTCTGGCTTGTGACAGAAGAATCCCAGAGCACTTAAACGGTTTCACTCCTCTGGTTTTTCAGTGAATTTTCACTTTGGATTTAGTATTTTTCATCTTCTTACGATCTTACTGGCAAGTGAAGATTTTTTTCTAGTTTTAATTTGTCTGCCAGAAATGCCTTGCCTGTTTGTAAAATGCCCCACTTGTGGGAGAAAAAAGCCGCTACAGAGTGTGTGTTGTGTCTTCCACCTGCACATTCTGTCAAATAATGTCAATTCTGCTTAAAAACCTAGTAGAGAGGACATTAACCCCTTCCGTGCTCATGACGAGCTGAGCTCGTCATGCTGCGCGGTAGCGCTGTGCGCATGACGAGCTGAGCTCGTCACGACCCCACCCGCGATCGGAATGTCCAGCACACGAGCGGAATTCCGATCGCGGTCAAGGGGTTAAAGGACCAGGAAGGCATCAGGCTTCGATGGAAATTGGAGGGCGTAAGAGCCACGGAGTGAAGGAAGAAGAAGGCTAAGAGGTGCTCTAGTCTCCCAGCCTCAGGAAAAGAGCCGGCACCTGGAAAAGACCCCCACAGAGGGAGATCTAAGGAAAGAAGGTCGAGTAGAAAAGAAAGACATCAACACCATCGCGCTTGACGTCAATCCAGGTTGACGTCAAAGAGAACAAAGTTGCTGTGGAAGACTTTGGCCGCTGTGTGCTTACCATTGAAGTCTGGCTCACAGCAGACATCGACACTTTGTCACCATCGAAGTTCTTCAAAGTCTTCAGCATCGAAACATTCCAGGACAACAGCGACTCACTCTCTTTTGCCCTTGATGCTGAAGACATCTTGTACGACGCTGGTGTATTCACCAACACCGCTGATGTTGAAAAGACCTCGACCCAGGAAGTCTCCTTTACCATCGACTTCGAAGCGCACCATGATGGCGGCACTTGACCGTTGATACATCCAAGCCGCTCAGTGTCACCTTTATATTATCCGAGGCTTGAATCACCGTCACCTCATCTCTCTACGTTGCCGAGATCAATGCAAGGTTATCCATGTTGAGACTTAGGCTCACCCCTAATTAACCAAGACCAGTTCCTCTGCTGCCTTCAAGGCCAAATATCCCTCCTGTGGATATGCTCAGATTCCATTGCAGCCTCTAGACATGCCTCCATTGACACAGATAGTTTCTAGGCCTCCTTCCATGTCTCCTCTGAGGGATTATCCAGGTCAACCTAGATCCTCAGCAAAATCGCCAAGGAAATCACCTGCACCCCCCTCACCTTGAGGTAGAGAAAGGTCGCCAGGTATTCCCGACGGGCGTAGGAGGCACACATCTCCATATAGGTCCAGATCGCCATTTCATTCGGACATAGGTGATTCAATCTCCTCATACACCCGACATCTCCAGCTACACCCCCTCCCGTGTCTCTCCAGTGGATGACATCACCGCTTGTCACAGAGTTCTTGCTCGGGGCGCTACAAAGCTGGACATTCCATTGCAGGCGCTGTAACCCGTAGTTTCAGGGATTATGTCGACTCTCCAATCGACCGCAATGCCAATATCTCTTTTGGCCTTACTGCAAGATCTTCTAGAGATTGTAGAAGAGAAGTTCCTCACTCCAGCAACAATTAGGGCAGTAACACCACGTATTCTCAAAAAATAGAGACAACCTAAGCAAGACCCTGACTTTCTTAATTTCTACCCAAAACCGCACTCCATCAGAAGAACTTTGGCCAGAAGATGACACATTTCTGGCCCTGACACTTCCAATCCACCAGAGCTTTTGAAAGCTAAGGGAAGAAAAGTTTGCAAATGGCCACTAAAGCTTTGAAAAAGGCCCGCGCTACAGCCCTCCTAGGAAGAGAAATTGAGGATTGGGATGAAATTAATTGATGACCTCTCACAAAGCAGACAACAGGACTTCAAGACGGTGGGGCAGGAAGGACACTTGGTCTCAAACCAAGTCAGTAGTGCTGCGGTAGACTTGACTCAGCTGTGACTGGCTACTGTCACAGAGTGTCCTTTAGAAGATCTTCTTGGCTCCAGTTAATAACTCTCAAGCCCGATGCTCGACTGTAAATATTTGACCTTCCCTTCTCTGGATCTGCTCTGTTCGGTCAGCACAGCAAGGCAGAGACCCTGAACTCTGCAGGCCTAGAAGAGAGGAAGATTCTTAACAGTCAACAGGTAAAGACAGCCGTGCTGTCGACAGAGGTTTCAGTCCCCTCATTGGCCATAGCAGCTGTAAAATCTCAAAGTCTAAGTCCACACATGCACGGCCTGCCAACTCAGGATGAAGACTCTTGTACTCGCTGCAGGAGACTCAGCGAGTTTCTTCCAAAGACAGGGCTTTTTTAAGATTAGATCGAGCGAGTCATCCCTGGAGCAGTGAACAGCTCATAGTCCAGATCCTAATTGAGCCAACATTCCAGCCCCAGTTCATAACCCTCTCAGTTCAATGTCCTCCTCTATCCCCATTGCCCCAAGTGCAATATGAGACCCCTGCAGCAATGCCTAGAAGGTTAATGGTCACAAAGACAGGGTCAACTGGGAAGACAGACTGCATCTGACTCTCGAGGCAAAGTAGCCCCTCACACGGTGGTGCAGACGATGGGATCTCCTCCGAGAAGTTCTCTTTCAGCAGGAAACACCCTCACCGACAACTGTCACAGCGGCATCGCTCAAGGGAAGTGGAGCACATATGGAATGGCTGGCAGCGCCAGGCTGTTGCGCAGACAAGGAGAGTACCTCAACCTGGCTCTCAAGGCTTTCAATTGTCTCTGTTGATAAAAACAATTCTAATTAAGATGGGCAATAACATGAACATTATCCCAAAAAACAGGGAAGCAACAGGTTGAGATACCCTCTTTGGAAGCACAAAAGATCTGGTTGTGGACATAGCCAGAGGGCTTATGCTAAAAGCAGTGCACATCTCAGGCATTGGGAATCAACAGGCAGACCTCCTCAGTTGATTCTACAAGGAGAATCAGAAGTGGGTTCTGGATGATGAAGTCATGTAAGACATCTTCGGAGAGTGGGACACTCCATCTTGAGACCTCTTTGCAACAGTTCAAAACAAAAGAAGCCACGACTTTGCGCCCAGAGTTCCCGCAGCCAGGATCATTGGGCAGTGCCCTTTTGATCAGCTATTTACTGATTAAGGACCACTAATCTATGCTGCTGCCACTCATTTTGACTCTGCTGTTGAAACTCTGCAAAACGTGGTCAAGGATGATTCTAATAGCGCCAGACTGGCCAGAGCAATAGCGGTACAGAGATCTACCACAAATGTCCATCACGGCCACACAAGGAGCTCCCATGCAGGCCAAGTCTTCTAACTAGGGTTCAGGGACAAATACAGATTCCAAACCTAACATAATTTAATTTGGCAGCAAGACTCCTGAAATCAGACAGCATGGACATTTAAACTTACCACTAGCAAGAATGGAAAGGCAGGAAAGAAGCAAAACATCCCCCAAGGAAGGCATGCAATGCTCTGAAATAGAAACAAATCTGCATTTAGTGCCAGAATTATGGACATTACCCAGTCTCATGCTAAGAAGACGCTATCATCCAATACGTCCTGCATTGGGCTCAATCAAAATTGCAATTCCCTTCCATAAACATACAACTGCTTCTATGGCTTACAGAAAGTCTTCAAGTCAAGTCTCCTTCTTCAAGATTGCGGTAATCAAAGAATTTTTGGATGGCCTAAAGAAAGAGTTCCCTCCAATCAGAGCACTATCTCCTCCATGGGAACTGAATGTAACCCTCTTTAAATTAATGGGCCTTCTCTTTGAGCCTAGTTGCATTTTTGATTGTGATAACATCTGCCCAAAGCGCAAGCGAGGAACAAGCCCGTTCTGCTGTAGTACCATACACAGTCTTTCATGGAAATAGTGTAGCTATGAGAACACATCCATCCTTTCTTACCATGGTGGTGTTGGAATTTCACACTAATCAAACAATCACATTTCCTCCCTTTTCCCCAATCCATTACCTCTAGCTGCAAGGTCACTGCATTCTGTAGACCTAATGAGGGTTCTTCATTTCTACATAGGTAAAACAAAGTTACTGAGAAATTCCAAGCAATTATTTGTTAATTATTGTGATATCCGACAGGGTATAGTCACATCCAAACAATCTCTTGGCAGATGGATTGTGGCAAGCGTGTCTTTATGCCACCAATTAGAAGATAAACCTCTCCAAGGAAGACCAAAAGCCCATTTTAGTGTTAAAGCAGCCACCACAGCTAGGCTCAGAAATTTTCTGTTAGAAGAAATTTGCAAAGCTGCCACTTGGAGATCAGTACACACATTCAAAAAGCACTATTGCCTACATTCACTCTAGCAGGCTGAGGCTAAAGTTGGTCAAGCCACCTTGAGAAATCTCTTCAAGAAGCCAAGTGTCATTACTATTGCGGCTCATTACCTTATTTAACTTCTGTTTCTTATACTCAAGAGCCATAGTAAGAAATGACCTCTTCGCCTTCTATTCTTGTCTCACGTTTATGACTATCAATGAAGATTCTACGATGCAGAATAAATGGCCACCTCTAGTCCTAGTTCTGCATCTTAGAAATCTTCATTGAAGTCATAAATGACCCACCTGCCTCCCTGGATGGGCTATCGTGGTCATTTGAAAAAGCAACTATCACATCTTCCCTACAAAAACAGATTTTGGGAGACAACTGCCAGTTCGGTGCATTATGGGCAAGGAAGCTCCTGGAGCCTTAAAGGGACAGGTGTCTATTTTCACAACTTTTCAATGGAAACCTCTCAGCCGGCACTTTTCCTTCAATGGTAGACCGGTTTAATTAGAATTTTGCACATCAGATACTGCAATGCAAGTTTCTTCTGGAATTCTAACATTTACATTCCGGAAACATTTTGCCATAGATAGACTTCTGAAGTGGGCTGCTTATCATATACACATATGGACAACAACACCATGTGTGCATAATTCTATGAAATAATATTTAAGATGAAGTGTTCCAGTGTCCACACATGCAGTGAGAAACATTCTAACATTTATGATTACAAGGAAGATTCCTATGAGGAGTCCTAGGACTACATGTGAGTAACCATTACTTACCTGCCGAACCAGGATTTCATCAAAACGAGATCCATAGTGGAGTCAAAAGAGCCACATCCCTGAGGGCCCCTCAATTTGAAATATGTCACCTTTGGAGAAGCGGAAGGGGGATTGTATATATTTGGTATGTATGTGGTATTTCTGCAATGCGAACCGAGCCAAAAGGCAGCTGAGCACTGTACAGGATCAACGACAAGCATAAAGTCAACGAGTGGTAGGACAGGTATCTGGTTTGTGCAGTGTACTGCATTATGATGTAGTGTTCTTTACAGAGGTCTTTCTTCAACTCTTTTCTAAATTGGAGCTCTGTTGGGGCCATCCTAATGGATACCGGGAGGATGTTCCAGAACCTGGGTGCATAGATTCTTTATGCTTCTCAGACTGCAGTCTGATGTCATGGCTACGGGTGAGATGGTGAGTTTGTCTTCAAGATAAGCAGGGGTGCTGGTCACATGGCTTTGTAAATGATGGAGCTGGTTTTGAAGCTGGTGGAGGCTGACAAGGGAAGCCAATGCAGCTTGATCAGAATAGTGATGATGCAATTATAATTTTTCAGGCCCTGCATGAGACGTGCAATGTTGTGTAGGATGCATTTAAGGGGTGCCGGCGTGGAATCTGGAAGGCCATGGAGCAGGACGTTACCACCATCCAGATGCGAGAACTATAGAGCTTGAAAAGCAGTTCTGAAGTTGCTTTCTGTAAGGAACGGTTTCACTTTCGTTAGAAACAAGAGCTGTGACAAGGCCATCCTTGCTTTTTGTATTCCTTGAGGTCGAGGTTGGTGTCCAGCGTGAATCCAAGTGATTTGGCATTCAGTGAAAGTTAGGGTTCAATGCTCTAAAGGGTCATGTCATTGAGCCAAGTTTTTACTGTTTCTTGTTTGCTTTTCTGGGCAAATAACAGGAATTCTGTTTGGTGGGTTGAGCTTCAGTTAGGTGCTGGAAATCCGGGTCTGGGTGATGGGCATGCAGTGGTTGAGGCTCTGAATGTGTGAAGCATAGGAGACAATTTAGCAAAGTTGTGTATCATCAGCATATTGGGGAATTTTGATGATGTTGTCTGTGAGTAGAGCATCACACTGCTCCCTCTAGAGGTTGAAAATGCCAGGCAGTAGTATTGAACCCTGACGGACTCCGCAGGTTACAGAAATCTTTTGGTACCTGGAGCTACACATGTGAACACATTGGTGTCTGTAGGAAAGGTAGGAGGAGAACCAGTGAAGGACACTGCCGGTGAACCATATTTGAGACTCCAGAGTGTGTTTGAGGGTGAGATGATTTACTCCGTCAGAGGCAGCTAAGAGGTCCTGCAGTATGAGGAGGTAGGTGCCATCTTCATCTGTGGTCAGGAGGGAATAGTCTACAATGTGTAACATAGCGGTCTCCATGCTGCAGTGTGATCTGAAGCCAGACAGAGTCATGCAGGATATGGTTGGCGTTAATGGGATCTTGGAGTTGGACATGGACTGCGTTTTCAACGATCTTGCTGATGAATGGTAGTTGAGTAATGTGCCCGTAGTTGGTGAGGTCATCAGGCTCAAGTGTAGGTTTCTGTAGGAGTGGGAGGATCTGACCTGCCTTGAGTGCTTCTAGGAAGATGACGAGTGAGGGAGGCATTGACAAGGACTAGGGATTTTATTATGCTGGTGTTGAGCTGAGAATATCGGCTAGATCTACAGTAGATAGGGCCTTAAAGACTGACCCTTGTGGGATTCTATAGGACGAGGCAGGTGTAAGAGATGAAACAGGCTTGGGTGTTGTTGAAGTGCTGTCACATCTTCTGTATTTTCCCTTCAAATTCTCCTGAGAGCTGACCACGTGTTAGCACTCCGCCATCATGTTTCTGGATTCAGATAGGATCTCATTGAAACGTACCCTTGGGAGGGAGGTGGGGGCTGCATCCTAGTTGCTATTCACCAAAGGGAAGCGGGAGCCTCACCTTCCACAGACAGCCCTGAAATCCCTGGATTTTCTTGCTGGGATCTACTCTAGAGATCAGTCAATGACAAAAGACCAGGCCAATTTAGAGTCATGATTCTTTTAGCCCCATTCTGTCACTTAAAGAGATTATTGCGTTCCCAGCCAGTCACTGACTACCCACAAATTTAGAGATGACATTACCCTGTGAAGAGATCGTCCTAATTCGTCGCTCTGATTTCCTGACATCAGGTGATTTCAGGAACAGGCCAAGACCTGTCAACCCCGGAAAAGATCACGCCTGCTACCAGGCCACCCGAAGCGCACCCAAGGGCCCTTCACCTGCCGGAACTGCAGCTTCGCCAGCACCCGCCCCGCCAAACCACCGCCCAGGAAAGAACCCAACTACCTCAGATGCATCCTCCTCAACACCCGCTCCGCCCGCAAACACGCCATCGAACTCTGGGACCTTCTCGACTCAACCTCCCCAGACGTCGCATTCCTGACGGAGACCTGGCTGAATCCCGCTTCAGCCCCCGACATCGCCATTGCCATCCCGGACGGATACAAGATCACCCGCAGGGACCGCACCAACGGAGTCGGAGGAGGCATCGCCATCGTCCACAGGAACACCCTCAGAGTCTCAACCAACACCGACGACACCCTCAGCACCGCCGAACACATGCACTTCCAGATCCACACCGATCCCAACACCACCCTCAGAGGAACCCTCATCTACAGACCCCCATGTCTCCTCTGAGGGATTATCCAGGTCAACCTAGATCCTCAGCAAAATCGCCAAGGAAATCACCTGCACCCCCCTCACCTTGAGGTAGAGAAAGGTCGCCAGGTATTCCCGACGGGCGTAGGAGGCACACATCTCCATATAGGTCCAGATCGCCAGTTCATTCGGACATAGGTGATTCAATCTCCTCATACACCCGACATCTCCAGCTACACCCCCCTCCCGTGTCTCTCCAGTGGATGACATCACCGCTTGTCACAGAGTTCTTGCTCGGGGCGCTACAAAGCTGGACATTCCATTGCAGGCGCTGTAACCCGTAGTTTCAGGGATTATGTCGACTCTCCAATCGACCGCAATGCCAATATCTCTTTTGGCCTTACTGCAAGATCTTCTAGAGATTGTAGAAGAGAAGTTCCTCACTCCAGCAACAATTAGGGCAGTAACACCACGTATTCTCAAAAAATAGAGACAACCTAAGCAAGACCCTGACTTTCTTAATTTCTACCCAAAACCGCACTCCATCAGAAGAACTTTGGCCAGAAGATGACACATTTCTGGCCCTGACACTTCCAATCCACCAGAGCTTTTGAAAGCTAAGGGAAGAAAAGTTTGCAAATGGCCACTAAAGCTTTGAAAAAAGGCCCGCGCTACAGCCCTCCTAGGAAGAGAAATTGAGGATTGGGATGAAATTAATTGATGACCTCTCACAAAGCAGACAACAGGACTTCAAGACGGTGGGGCAGGAAGGACACTTGGTCTCAAACCAAGTCAGTAGTGCTGCGGTAGACTTGACTCAGCTGTGACGGGCTACTGTCACAGAGTGTCCTTTAGAAGATCTTCTTGGCTCCAGTTAATAACTCTCAAGCCCGATGCTCGACTGTAAATATTTGACCTTCCCTTCTCTGGATCTGCTCTGTTCGGTCAGCACAGCAAGGCAGAGACCCTGAACTCTGCAGGCCTAGAAGAGAGGAAGATTCTTAACAGTCAACAGGTAAAGACAGCCGTGCTGTCGACAGAGGTTTCAGTCCCCTCATTGGCCATAGCAGCTGTAAAATCTCAAAGTCTAAGTCCACACATGCACGGCCTGCCAACTCAGGATGAAGACTCTTGTACTCGCTGCAGGAGACTCAGCGAGTTTCTTCCAAAGACAGGGCTTTTTTAAGATTAGATCGAGCGAGTCATCCCTGGAGCAGCGAACAGCTCATAGTCCAGATCCTAATTGAGCCAACATTCCAGCCCCAGTTCATAACCCTCTCAGTTCAATGTCCTCCTCTATCCCCATTGCCCCAAGTGCAATATGAGACCCCTGCAGCAATGCCTAGAAGGTTAATGGTCACAAAGACAGGGTCAACTGGGAAGACAGACTGCATCTGACTCTCGAGGCAAAGTAGCCCCTCACACGGTGGTGCAGACGATGGGATCTCCTCCGAGAAGTTCTCTTTCAGCAGGAAACACCCTCACCGACAACTGTCACAGCGGCATCGCTCAAGGGAAGTGGAGCACATATGGAATGGCTGGCAGCGCCAGGCTGTTGCGCAGACAAGGAGAGTACCTCAACCTGGCTCTCAAGGCTTTCAATTGTCTCTGTTGATAAAAACAATTCTAATTAAGATGGGCAATAACATGAACATTATCCCAAAAAACAGGGAAGCAACAGGTTGAGATACCCTCTTTGGAAGCACAAAAGATCTGGTTGTGGACATAGCCAGAGGGCTTATGCTAAAAGCAGTGCACATCTCAGGCATTGGGAATCAACAGGCAGACCTCCTCAGTTGATTCTACAAGGAGAATCAGAAGTGGGTTCTGGATGATGAAGTCATGTAAGACATCTTCGGAGAGTGGGACACTCCATCTTGAGACCTCTTTGCAACAGTTCAAAACAAAAGAAGCCACGACTTTGCGCCCAGAGTTTCCGCAGCCAGGATCATTGGGCAGTGCCCTTTTGATCAGCTATTTACTGATTAAGGACCACTAATCTATGCTGCTGCCACTCATTTTGACTCTGCTGTTGAAACTCTGCAAAACGTGGTCAAGGATGATTCTAATAGCGCCAGACTGGCCAGAGCAATAGCGGTACAGAGATCTACCACAAATGTCCATCACGGCCACACAAGGAGCTCCCATGCAGGCCAAGTCTTCTAACTAGGGTTCAGGGACAAATACAGATTCCAAACCTAACATAATTTAATTTGGCAGCAAGACTCCTGAAATCAGACAGCATGGACATTTAAACTTACCACTAGCAAGAATGGAAAGGCGGGAAAGAAGCAAAACATCCCCCAAGGAAGGCATGCAATGCTCTGAAATAGAAACAAATCTGCATTTAGTGCCAGAATTATGGACATTACCCAGTCTCATGCTAAGAAGACGCTATCATCCAATACGTCCTGCATTGGGCTCAATCAAAATTGCAATTCCCTTCCATAAACATACAACTGCTTCTATGGCTTACAGAAAGTCTTCAAGTCAAGTCTCCTTCTTCAAGATTGCGGTAATCAAAGAATTTTTGGATGGCCTAAAGAAAGAGTTCCCTCCAATCAGAGCACTATCTCCTCCATGGGAACTGAATGTAACCCTCTTTAAATTAATGGGCCTTCTCTTTGAGCCTAGTTGCATTTTTGATTGTGATAACATCTGCCCAAAGCGCAAGCGAGGAACAAGCCCGTTCTGCTGTAGTACCATACACAGTCTTTCATGGAAATAGTGTAGCTATGAGAACACATCCATCCTTTCTTACCATGGTGGTGTTGGAATTTCACACTAATCAAACAATCACATTTCCTCCCTTTTCCCCAATCCATTACCTCTAGCTGCAAGGTCACTGCATTCTGTAGACCTAATGAGGGTTCTTCATTTCTACATAGGTAAAACAAAGTTACTGAGAAATTCCAAGCAATTATTTGTTAATTATTGTGATATCCGACAGGGTATAGTCACATCCAAACAATCTCTTGGCAGATGGATTGTGGCAAGCGTGTCTTTATGCCACCAATTAGAAGATAAACCTCTCCAAGGAAGACCAAAAGCCCATTTTAGTGTTAAAGCAGCCACCACAGCTAGGCTCAGAAATTTTCTGTTAGAAGAAATTTGCAAAGCTGCCACTTGGAGATCAGTACACACATTCAAAAAGCACTATTGCCTACATTCACTCTAGCAGGCTGAGGCTAAAGTTGGTCAAGCCACCTTGAGAAATCTCTTCAAGAAGCCAAGTGTCATTACTATTGCGGCTCATTACCTTATTTAACTTCTGTTTCTTATACTCAAGAGCCATAGTAAGAAATGACCTCTTCGCCTTCTATTCTTGTCTCACGTTTATGACTATCAATGAAGATTCTACGATGCAGAATAAATGGCCACCTCTAGTCCTAGTTCTGCATCTTAGAAATCTTCATTGAAGTCATAAATGACCCACCTGCCTCCCTGGATGGGCTATCGTGGTCATTTGAAAAAGCAACTATCACATCTTCCCTACAAAAACAGATTTTGGGAGACAACTGCCAGTTCGGTGCATTATGGGCAAGGAAGCTCCTGGAGCCTTAAAGGGACAGGTGTCTATTTTCACAACTTTTCAATGGAAACCTCTCAGCCGGCACTTTTCCTTCAATGGTAGACCGGTTTAATTAGAATTTTGCACATCAGATACTGCAATGCAAGTTTCTTCTGGAATTCTAACATTTACATTCCGGAAACATTTTGCCATAGATAGACTTCTGAAGTGGGCTGCTTATCATATACACATATGGACAATAACACCATGTGTGCATAATTCTATGAAATAATATTTAAGATGAAGTGTTCCAGTGTCCACACATGCAGTGAGAAACATTCTAACATTTATGATTACAAGGAAGATTCCTATGAGGAGTCCTAGGACTACATGTGAGTAACCATTACTTACCTGCCGAACCAGGATTTCATCAAAACGAGATCCATAGTGGAGTCAAAAGAGCCACATCCCTGAGGGCCCCTCAATTTGAAATATGTCACCTTTGGAGAAGCGGAAGGGGGATTGTATATATTTGGTATGTATGTGGTATTTCTGCAATGCGAACCGAGCCAAAAGGCAGCTGAGCACTGTACAGGGTCAACGACAAGCATAAAGTCAACGAGTGGTAGGACAGGTATCTGGTTTGTGCAGTGTACTGCATTATGATGTAGTGTTCTTTACAGAAGTCTTTCTTCAACTCTTTTCTAAATTGGAGCTCTGTTGGGGCCATCCTAATGGATACCGGGAGGATGTTCCAGAACCTGGGTGCATAGATTCTTTACGCTTCTCAGACTGCAGTCTGATGTCATGGCTACGGGTGAGATGGTGAGTTTGTCTTCAAGATAAGCAGGGGTGCTGGTCACATGGCTTTGTAAATGATGGAGCTGGTTTTGAAGCTGGTGGAGGCTGACAAGGGAAGCCAATGCAGCTTGATCAGAATAGTGATGATGCAATTATAATTTTTCAGGCCCTGCATGAGACGTGCAATGTTGTGTAGGATGCATTTAAGGGGTGCCGGCGTGGAATCTGGAAGGCCATGGAGCAGGACGTTACCACCATCCAGATACGAGAACTATAGAGCTTGAAAAGCAGTTCTGAAGTTGCTTTCTGTAAGGAACGGTTTCACTTTCGTTAGAAACAAGAGCTGTGACAAGGCCATCCTTGCTTTTTGTATTCCTTGAGGTCGAGGTTGGTGTCCAGCGTGAATCCAAGTGATTTGGCATTCAGTGAAAGTTAGGGTTCAATGCTCTAAAGGGTCATGTCATTGAGCCAAGTTTTTACTGTTTCTTGTTTGCTTTTCTGGGCAAATAACAGGAATTCTGTTTGGTGGGTTGAGCTTCAGTTAGGTGCTGGAAATCCGGGTCTGGGTGATGGGCATGCAGTGGTTGAGGCTCTGAATGTGTGAAGCATAGGAGACAATTTAGCAAAGTTGTGTATCATCAGCATATTGGGGAATTTCGATGATGTTGTCTGTGAGTAGAGCATCACACTGCTCCCTCTAGAGGTTGAAAATGCCAGGCAGTAGTATTGAACCCTGACGGACTCCGCAGGTTACAGAAATCTTTTGGTACCTGGAGCTACACATGTGAACACATTGGTGTCTGTAGGAAAGGTAGGAGGAGAACCAGTGAAGGACACTGCCGGTGAACCATATTTGAGACTCCAGAGTGTGTTTGAGGGTGAGATGATTTACTCCGTCAGAGGCAGCTAAGAGGTCCTGCAGTATGAGGAGGTAGGTGCCATCTTCATCTGTGGTCAGGAGGGAATAGTCTACAATGTGTAACATAGCGGTCTCCATGCTGCAGTGTGATCTGAAGCCAGACAGAGTCATGCAGGATATGGTTGGCGTTAATGGGATCTTGGAGTTGGACATGGACTGCGTTTTCAACGATCTTGCTGATGAATGGTAGTTGAGTAATGTGCCCGTAGTTGGTGAGGTCATCAGGCTCAAGTGTAGGTTTCTGTAGGAGTGGGAGGATCTGACCTGCCTTGAGTGCTTCTAGGAAGATGACGAGTGAGGGAGGCATTGACAAGGACTAGGGATTTTATTATGCTGGTGTTGAGCTGAGAATATCGGCTAGATCTACAGTAGATAGGGCCTTAAAGACTGACCCTTGTGGGATTCTATAGGACGAGGCAGGTGTAAGAGATGAAACAGGCTTGGGTGTTGTTGAAGTGCTGTCACATCTTCTGTATTTTCCCTTCAAATTCTCCTGAGAGCTGACCACGTGTTAGCACTCCGCCATCATGTTTCTGGATTCAGATAGGATCTCATTGAAACGTACCCTTGGGAGGGAGGTGGGGGCTGCATCCTAGTTGCTATTCACCAAAGGGAAGCGGGAGCCTCACCTTCCACAGACAGCCCTGAAATCCCTGGATTTTCTTGCTGGGATCTACTCTAGAGATCAGTCAATGACAAAAGACCAGGCCAATTTAGAGTCATGATTCTTTTAGCCCCATTCTGTCACTTAAAGAGATTATTGCGTTCCCAGCCAGTCACTGACTACCCACAAATTTAGAGATGACATTACCCTGTGAAGAGATCGTCCTAATTCGTCGCTCTGATTTCCTGACATCAGGTGATTTCAGGAACAGGCCAAGACCTGTCAACCCCGGAAAAGATCACGCCTGCTACCAGGCCACCCCGAAGCGCACCCAAGGGCCCTTCACCTGCCGGAACTGCAGCTTCGCCAGCACCCGCCCCGCCAAACCACCGCCCAGGAAAGAACCCAACTACCTCAGATGCATCCTCCTCAACACCCGCTCCGCCCGCAAACACGCCATCGAACTCTGGGACCTTCTCGACTCAACCTCCCCAGACGTCGCATTCCTGACGGAGACCTGGCTGAATCCCGCTTCAGCCCCCGACATCGCCATTGCCATCCCGGACGGATACAAGATCACCCACAGGGACCGCACCAACGGAGTCGGAGGAGGCATCGCCATCGTCCACAGGAACACCCTCAGAGTCTCAACCAACACCGACGACACCCTCAGCACCGCCGAACACATGCACTTCCAGATCCACACCGATCCCAACACCACCCTCAGAGGAACCCTCATCTACAGTCCCCCCGGACCCCGACCACAGTTCAGCGATTCCATCGCTGACTTCGTCAGCACACACGCCATCGCCTCCACGGACTACATCCTCCTCGGGGACCTGAACTTCCACCTCGAGAACAACAAGGACACCAACTCCACCACCCTGATCGACAACCTCGCCACCCTCGGACTCAGACAGCTCGTGACTACACCCACCCACGCCGCCGGCCACACGCTTGACTCCATCTTTTCCGCAAGCCCACACGTCTCCTTCAACCACACCTCCGAACCCCACTGGACTGACCACCACTGCATCCACTTCACCTACAGGAAGCCCACCACGCACCACCGCACCGAACAAATGCCTCGCCGCTGCTGGAGCAGAGTCACGGAAGACCAGCTAACCACAACCCTCGCCCTGAGCCCACCCGCCGAACCCTCCGACCCCGACACCGCCGCCCGCAACCTCAGACAGTGGATCGACGACTGCGCCAACACCCTCGCCCCGCTCAAGAATCCGCCCAACAGCCACACCAGCAAGAAAGCCACCTGGTTCACCGAAGACCTCCAGGCCTCCAAACGAACATGCCGAAAACTGGAGAAGATCTGGCTCCACGAACGGACAGCGGACAGCTACGCCGCCCACAAGAGTGCCACCCGCAGTCACCATCACCTCATCAGATCCGCCAAAAGGGCCTCACTCAAAGACCGCCTAGACAACAACGCACACAACAGCAAAGAGCTCTTCAACATCGTGAAGGAACTCTCCAACCCCAGCTCCAACACCAACGACATCCAGCCGTCGCGAGACCTGTGCGACTCACTGGCCACCTTCTTCCACCGCAAAATCGCCGACATCCACGACAGCTTCAACACCACGACCGCCCCGGCAACCACCGAGACCACTGCCCCCACAACCACCAACCGCCTGCTCTCCTGGACCAACATCAACGACGAGGACACCAGCGAGATCATGAACACCATCCACTCCGGTTCACCGCTAGACCCGTGCCCTCACCACATCTTCAACAAAGCCAGTACAGCCATCGCGCCCCATCTCCGGAAAATAATCAACATCTCCTTCGAGACAGCAACCTTCCCGGAAAGCTGGAAGCACGCCGAGATCACCGCCTTACTCAAGAAACCCAAGGCAGACCCCAAGGACCTCAAGAACCTCCGACCCATCTCTCTGCTCCCGTTCCCCGCGAAGGTCACCGAGAAAATCGTCAACAAACAACTGACCCGCTACCTCGAGGAGAACAACATCCTGGACCCTTCCCAGTCCGGCTTCCGCAGCAACCACAGCACCGAAACCGCCCTCATCGCCGCCACCGATGACATCAGGACCCTGCTAGACAACGGAGAAACAGCAGCCCTCATCCTCCTGGACCTATCAGCCGCCTTCGACACGGTCTGCCACCACACACTACGAACACGCCTTCATGACGCCGGGATCCAAGAGAAGGCCCTGGACTGGACCACATCCTTCCTTTCCGGCAGAACACAAAGCGTCCGCCTCGCCCCCTTCCGATCCAAGGCCACCAAGATCATCTGTGGCGTACCCCAAGGCTCCTGCCTCAGCCCAACGCTGTTCAACATCTACATGGCACCCCTCGCCCACGTCGCCCGACAG
Organism: Calotriton arnoldi; assembly: GCA_963921515.1. Taxonomy (NCBI): domain Eukaryota; kingdom Metazoa; phylum Chordata; class Amphibia; order Caudata; family Salamandridae; genus Calotriton; species Calotriton arnoldi. Next base: position 1,416,230 of record CAWUFW010003322.1, on the reverse strand, counting down.
CACAACCTCAACATCATCTCCTACGCCGACGACACCCAGCTGATCCTCTCCCTCACCAAAGACCCTCACACCGCCAAAGCCCACCTCCACGAAGGAATGAAGGCCGTCGCCGAATGGATGAGGACCAGCCGCCTGAAGCTGAACTCGGACAAGACGGAGGTCCTCATCCTTGGTTCCAACCCTTCAGCCTGGGACGACTCCTGGTGGCCAACATCACTGGGAACAGCCCCGCCACCCACCGACCACGTACGCAACCTAGGGGTCATCCTCGACCCCACCCTCTCCATGACTAAGCAGGTCAACGCCGTTTCCTCATCCTGCTTCAACATCCTCCGAATGCTCCGCAGGATCTTCAAGTGGATCCCCACCGAAACAAGAAAAACAGTCACCCAGGCCCTCGTCACCAGCAGGCTGGAGTACGGAAACGCCCTCTACGCAGGAACGACGGCTAAGCTCCTGAGACGGCTGCAACGCATCCAGAACGCCTCTGCACGTCTTATCCTCGACATCCCCCGACGCAGCCACATCACACCCCACCTGAGAGACCTGCACTGGCTCCCTGTCAACAAGAGGATAACCTTCAAGCTCCTCACCCACGCACACAAAGCACTCCACAACTCCGGACCAGCCTACCTCAACAGACGACTCAGCTTCTACACCCCCACCCGCCAGCTCCGCTCGACCAGCCTCGCCCTCGCCACAGTCCCCCGCATCCGGAAAACGACCGCCGGCGGCAGATCCTTCTCCCACCTCGCCGCCAAGACCTGGAACACCCTCCCCACCAACCTCCGACAGACCCAAGACCTACTGGCCTTCAGAAGACTCCTCAAGACCTGGCTCTTCGATCAGTAGCAGCACCACCCCCCGCTTCCCCCTGCGCCTTGAGACCCTCGCGGGTATGTAGTGCGCTTTATAAGTGACATGATTGATTGATTGATTGATTGAAGAACTACAGAGGATCTTTAAACCTTACTCTCACTCCACTCCATGAAAGATTTACTCCACATGGGGTTCAACCAGGAGAGAGGCCCTATTTGGCTTCCCTTCCTCCAGGGTCATTCTGAGGTCCACGTGTCCCCAGTCTGAAGTAAATAAAAAGTACCATAATGCGTTATTGTGTCAGAGGCTTGTATGTGAAGCTCTGATGTTGATCTTTCAATGGGTTTCCTTGTAATTTGCTTCAGTTCTGTTACTGATGGTATTTGCTTTGTGTCCTCAGTAAAGCATGCCAGTACCTTTGAGGTGCAGTAGCACTGTAGAAAACAGCTAAATAAGTCAATACACCTGATTGAAGGTCAGAGTCCTTCACAAAAGGCACCTGCAGGTCCCATCTTATCTCTCAGCAAATAGGCTAGGGGCCTAAAATCCTTCACCAAAGACTTCCCGTGGCCCCTGGGTGAAGCACTGACACAGCAGAGAAGCAAAGGCATGGCTTCCTAGCCCTGCAGGCCAGTATTTGTGACCACGACCATCAACAGACCCAAGCGCTCTGCCACTTGACTGCAAGGTTCTAGTTCATGTTAAAGAAACAACACGGTCTAGATTTGTAATACACACTTCCTGTTAACACCGTCTTTGTTACGTTTTTTTTGCAATTGCCAGGCCTGAAAGGTTTAATTTTTCGAAAAAAACACAGTTTCCGCAATTCCCGCCCAACTCCTAGGACCATGTCATGTTTTGGTTTGCAAACCATGTACCTTGGCTTTGATTTATGCGCCTGCCCTGTTTGCTACATCACTAGCTGTTGTAAAAAAAATTAAAAAGGTTTGAGGGTAAATTAAACTACTACATTCATGGTGAAAGATCAGACAATTTTTGGTTTGCATATGAGCTTTTCTGTGTTTGCTTCATACCGGTTTCCATTTTTACGTTTTTAAACGTTATCGTTTGTCAATGTATCTTTTGTTCTCTCCAGACTGTAGTCAGTTTTATCTGTAAATGTTTAAAGTTTGAGAAGGGTCTTAATATCCCACCAGCTCTTAACTATTAATTACTTTAAAGATGTTCAGTGGCAGGAATCATGTAAAGGTCAAAGTTGAATGAGTTTTGGCACCTTCCCTGGATTTATCATTTTAATGTCTGACTATTTGCACATATATGGTGTTTCATCTATTAACTTGCGTTTAGATGTAGCAGGAAACAAGCTGAATGACCTGTTGAATTTTTTATTTTTTTGAGATGCACCTTTTATGATGTTCTAAATTGCAATGAATTATAGTTTTAATCTGCAAAATTGCTATGGTTTTAATTAACTGAAACAATAAACTTGAACTAGTCAATGTATGTAGGTTTTGAACTGGTGCTTGTCCTGCCTCCGGCAGCTGACCTTTGTCATGTGCTGTTTTCCCAGAGTCTTATCCAGGAGCAGGAAGTGCCCCCGCAGGCCCCCCAGGGAGGCAAGGAGCGGGATGGGAAACTGCTGGAGGTGATCGAGCGGAAGCGCTATCTGTGCCGGGAGATAAAAGCCCGCCAGAGGCCAGAGCGGAGCCTTTGCAAGCAGGAGAGCATGCCCATCCTGCCCAGCTGGAGGAAGAACGTGGAAAACAGGAAGACGGGCACGCCGCCATGCCGCCGACAGCAGGCCGTGGTGTGGGACACAGCAATATGAGAGGCCGTGGTCCTCCGGCCTACACAGAGAACTCCGTGCCGCGGACACAGCCGCAGGGGCGGCGGACCCCGCAGACCTGGGGCTTGCCAGGAAACCTTGCCAAATAGGGCGAAAAAGAACAGGAAATTAGTTCTGATTCAATATCAGTGACGTATTTATATTTTATCATCGTTGTTTGAGGCCGCGATGGCGCAGACGACTAGGTTCTCCATATTTCCTGGCCCCAGAGAAAGAGGATCTTTGGGTTGTATGGCATGTTGGGGGAGGCGGGAGGGAGATTGTATCAAAGCGAGAACACTGCAGAGCGGGAAGCTCCACCGGGGGCCCCTGCAAGGCTGCCTCTTGTCTTCGGAATGCGCCATTAAATGTTTGACCATATTTTGGACTTCCTGATGTTTAGCAGCAGAATGCCCTGGACTTTCATCGGTTGGGCCTGGCTACAAGTAGTCCTGGCCACAAACCGATCTCTTTTTCATTTATTTAAGGTCTCTTGATGCAGACGGCAGCAGGAGGGCTTGGGTAGAGACATATGTCCTACTACCGGCCCGCAGAACAGAATGTATTGTAATTAATCTGCAATGTTATTTATTTTATCTATTTATTTATGTTAATTTATAAATAGTGCCAGATCCCCACTGTCCGTGCCCCTGGCAGGGCATCATGATGCTGTATCGGAAATAACAGGAATGTGGTATAGCCGCCATCTTAAAGACAGGCATTGGGCACAGTGAGACGAAGTGGGCAACCATCATATAACAGGGATGTGCTTCCAGCTGGAATACATGCAGGAGGGGAGTGCAGAATGTAAGTAGAGGGAAGGCGAGCCCAGTTAACCTTTGTGGAGACGACTGAAGTGTAAGTACAGTTTTTGTTGAAGGAGAAAGTATAGGATTGTGTTAAGCCACTTGTAGAGTATACATGGCGGACACCGCTCAATAAAGTTTACATTACTCTATTAAACGCCTGACTTTGAAGTGGTATTGCTGAAGTGAAGAGAGTGTCATTGCCTCTGCAGGCACATGTATGTAAACAAGCAGGAAAGCCAAGTTGTGACACACAGGCAAGGCAAGCAGCGGCTTGCACATGAAGCAAGGTCCGGCTATTGTCTCTCTTTCCAAGGAAGGGAGGAGGAGTGGCTGTATGTTTACTCTTCGGTACAGTCGGCAGTTGTTTGGCCATGCATGTACATAGTCAAATAAAGTTTTATTTGCATATAACAATATAAAAAATATTTAAAAACTGTTGAATTCGAACATTTACAATTTAAAATTGAACATCCTCCATTGACGAAGAAATGCACCAACTCACGCAATCTATCGGTTGCCGCGCCCATTCCAATACTAATAAATATGAAGCAGTACGTCAATAGATTCCACAACCCGAGTACAGTGCTATTTGGCATGATACTGAAGGGGTAGAAGATATGCTAAGTCGACAAGACATACTGAAAGCAGATAAAACAGTGAATGACACAAATATTGCTTCAAAGATATCAAGATGCAGGAATATTGTCTCAAAAATATTGTCAAGTCAAAAATATTGAGGAACAGAATACAAAGGTAACAATATTGTTTTTTATGTATATAATATTGTTTTTCTTAAATATTGTATAATATTTGTTTACTTTAATATAGTTGTATTAAATAACATTTTAATGAATTTAATTCTATTAGTTATTATATTAACTGTATGTATTAGTATCATTATAATAATTGTTTTCGTTTTTTAGTACAGTTTGTAAGTTTTAATGTGTAATTAACATTTTTTACATTATATTAGTAATTTATAATTTAGTAGCGGGGATACGGTGGCAAGTTATTTAAAAAAATGTAATTGTTTTTTCTATTTAACTTATATTTTGTGTGAATTTCATATTTATTTGGTCATTAACTATGTAAATTGTGTATTTGCTTACTTGTGTCAATTATTTGTTGTATTATTTAATTAATTGTTAATTCATTAATAGGTATATTTAATATTAAGATTTTTTTAAAGAAATTTGTATTTATCATTTGTTTTAATTATATTTGATTTATTTAATTACTATTTTAATATTATTGTTTAATTGTAATTTTATTTTAAATGTTTATTTCTTGTTGGTTTTCTTTTAAATTAATTTATTTCATTTTTTTATTTGTTAGATTTTTTTGTTTTAATACATTTAATTTATTTCAACTACGTTTCGTTTTAATTTACACATAATGCATTTTTTAAATTTTAAATATGTTTTAAATATTTTTTGTTGTCAGGTATGGTTAGGAATTGGAATGTTGATCTAACGCTTCCTAAGTTCAATATTTTCCCTGCTTTTGCTTACACTGGAGTGGGAATAGTAAATCTAACCCCTCCAAAGTCTAACACATTCCCTCATTTTGCTTATGTTGTAGTGGTAATAGTACATCTAACCCAGAGGTCTTCAAACTTTTGTAGGTTGAGCCCCCCCAGCTGAATTTATTTAGATGTCGGGCCCCCCCACCACCTGACAGAAATTTCTGGAATCTGGCACACTACATAATCGACCGCCACCCGCATATCCCGGGCCATATCCGGCAAATAATGTTCAACACAATAAGAGTGTTTAGTAAACTGCAGGTTTGTGAGTGGGTGTGGTTAAATGACAGAGGCTTTTTACACAGCTCAAAAACAATTTTCCAAGATAAAATGTGCGCAAATTGTTTTTACTAGGATGCTTTATTTTACACAAGACATAGATTGATAATAACACCACCAACATTAATGTGACAGGTGTGCCTATTTTTCGCCACAGAGACGGTCAATCTGTGGATGGATTTGTGCTACTGCCATACTCAGGCTGTGCTCCACATCCACTAATTTTACAGCGAATAATATCTGTGAAATCCTTCAATTTCTCATATGAGAGGGCCCGTTTTGATCTAAAAAAAACTTTTTTTGAAAAGTAGGATTGAGGAATTTTGGCAAGAAGTAACCAATCAAACGATTATTATGACCGCACCTATGATGCTATTTGGATATGATAATCGAGCTAAGCTGTCAGGACCCCATCGGGATTTTATATTTATTACAACAGCAGTCGCTAGGCTTTTAATAGCTACAAGGTGGAAGGATAATGAACCTCCGTCATATATGGCCTGGCTCCATAGGCTATTATCTATCCATATGCAGGAGCTGGCTTTATATAATTGTAAGGGGTGGCGGGCGAAAGAGAAAGGTCATCAGATTTGGGGGCTAATGACCAGTTGGATTAAAAAGATCGTAGGGTTATCGCCAATAGGCTGGGAATCGGTTAATAATTCTTTTGATTTCAGCTTTGTAGGATTTTAGTTAATAATAGGGCCCATGATGACAGCTTAGCCGCAGCTATTGTTGAATTACAGATGTTTTTTTTTTTCTGTCTGCTGCGTGCTTGTAATGTATAATGTATAATGTATTTTGTTTTTTCTTTTGTGGCTGAAAAAAAAAAAACTTTTTCATGTTTGTTGCATGAAACAAACACATTTCTCTGCAAATAGTAATAGACTCTCCCACATCAATCACATTCAAAAGAAATGAAAAAAACAGTATTCACAGGAATCTGCTTAGGAATTATTCCAGGCCATCAGGGCAAAAACATAGCTGTCTCTATCAAGGGGCCCCTGAAAGGCTGGATTGCAGTGCATGTAAATGTGTCCTTTTATACTTTAGGACAAAAACTTGATGGGGCACGACATGCCCATACTTGTGTACAGGGGCGCAACAAGACCTGAACTTCGGAGGGGGGGGGCTAACACTCCCAGCCAGGGCTGGCCATAGCACTGGTTGTACACAGTGCAACAGTATTTTTGGCACCCCCCTCCCCATTTCCTCCTTCTCCATGAATTCCCTCACTACCACTCACCAGCACCTCATTCTCTATAGCACCTTTCTGACAAACATTTCATTTTTTTATAGCACTACTCATAGTTTACTCACACTCAGTTCTTTGATCTGCATGGTACACACTCTTTGTAGCAGGCACATTATCCCTCTGCGCTGTGTGGGTGGCAGGAGTGCCCATGTGAGTGCACAGTGAGCGATGCATCAGTGTGAGAATGAGGTGAGAGGATTGACTGCAGGGTGAGTGAGGTGAGCATATGAATTTGGGTGCGGATGTAGGTGCAGAGTGGGACGAATGAATGTATGGTTAGTGATGGGCTTATTTGAGTGAGATTGCAGATTGAGCAGTGAGGGGGACAGGCGAGTGAAGTGTCACATGAGTGCAGGTTGAGTAGTGTGCTCGTGTGACTGCAGGGTGAGGTACAGGGCGAACAGCGCAAGTGCAGTTTGAGTGGAGAGTGATCACTGTGAGTGCAGGTCGAGGTGGTGAATGCTGTGAGTGCATGTTGATCAGTGCGAGTGACTTGTGATCACTGTGAGTGCAGGGTGAGCATGAAACTGAAGGGCGAGAATGAGGAGAGAGTTGTCTGAATGCGGGGTGCATTCCCAGACACTTGAGGTAACTCAGCATGTTATTGATAGCGGCGTTTGAGTTTCAGATATGTTAAACTATTGCTATTATGGCATTAACCAGGGATTGAGGGTGGAGGAAATAAATAATGTGCTGATCTTGCAACAAACTTCCAGTTTTATGATTAGGGTTGCCAGCTCATTATTTTGATGTCCCAGACAGTACACAAATAAGCAGTCACCTAAAGCTGTATTTTCAGCACTGATCTGTGCATACTTTGAACAGCAAATATAAATTGAAAGCACTTTTAATTTTGTTCTAGGGCTGCCTGAATGATCCGTGACTGATAATTAAAGGGAACAAAGACAGAAAAGTCACATTACAAATGAATACATACTTCTTTATTTATAACCTGTATTTAGTGTCAAGACAAGCAATTTGCAGGCTCTTTAACCCACACATGGCTGGCCTTTTCTTTTGGCAACTTGAAGCCATTTTAGCCCTGTGGACGTTGTGTGCCTGCCTGTGTAATTTTAAAGAAATGTGGTCTCTTTTCTGGGAAGAGGAGGGGTTAAATTCTTAGGGCTGAAATGATTCAGCTGCAGTGGGAGGCAAGGAGTCTCCTCTGCTATGAAACTGAACGCGAAGGAACAGATAGTCCACAGTGGACTGTCTGTTCGCTTTGCTTTAGCAGAGGAGACTCCTTGCCTCCCACGGCAGCTAAAGCATTTCAACTGTAGGAATTAACCAGCTCATTGGAAAAGAGATTGTTAGGGCAGTTTGAGCAAGGGTTCTGTTCTGGAAGGTTATTTCTTCTTCTGTGACTTTGGTAGTTTTATCGGAATCAAGGTTTGCTGTGCTTGGAGAACGACAGAGGCACCTCCTGCAATTGTCTTTTATTATGGATTTGTAAACATTTTCCTGCATGCTGTCCACAAATTGTTCTGCTGTGCTCAGCCAGTGATAAGTTGTTGCTGTTTTTATATGTTCTCCAGAAAAAAGATCTCTAAAGCTCATGTCTCATTGCAGATTACTATGCAAAGGCAATATACCGGACTGTATTATCAGTTACACATATCTGGTGTTTAAAATTACTTATGGGTGTACATTCAGTGCCGTGATTGCTTTGGTTGTGCCCCGTGTTTTGAAGTTTTATCACTTTGCTAGTCTAAGTAATGAGATCTGGAAGATGATTAGACTGCTCCAGGACGGTTAGGTCGTGAAATTAAAAAGAATGAGCACGTCGTGCCCCATCGATTTCCCCTCCTCCCCTCCCTCCAACCCTCCGTTACTGCTGAACCCCAGGCCAATTCCTCCCCAACCCGCCCCCACCCCCTTTCGAAAAAGCCCTCTTACCTGCTGTAGATTTCATTTCAGCAAAGTCCTTCACAGCCAGGCGACGGTAAAATACAGGAAACAAAGAAGAAAAGGCAGCAAGCAGTGGAATGCAGGAACTTTATGCACGCAAATTTCGCGGCACTTCCTGCAATCTCTGCTGCTGTCCCATCATTGGTGGAACGTCAGTGGTGACGTTCCTACCTGCTGATTAGCTGCTGCTGCTCCGGAGGTCTCCTATCAAAAATCCCCATTTGAAATGGGTGACGACTTGCGATCGTAGCACAGTACAAGATAAACAAAGGTAGGATTTTACAGTGCAGTGCGCGCCCCCCCTGAGATGGTGTCGCGCCCCCCCAGGGGGGTGCGCCCCACAGATTGAAGACGTCTGATCTAACCCCTCCAAAGTCCAACACTTTCGCTATTGTTGCATAGATTGGAGTGGGGATCAATCAATCAAGCGTTTGTTAAGCGCGACTACTTACCCGTAAGTGTCTCAAGGCGCTGGGGGTGCAGGTTCCAGTCCATCAAGGAGGGCGTCTGTCGAAGAGCCAGGTTTTGAGGTTTCTAGCGAAGATGGGAAGCGATGTTGTCTGTCTGAGGTGGAGCGGAAGGGCGTTCCAGGCTTTGGCCGCGAGGAAGGAGAAGGAGCGGCCTCCCGATCTGGTTTTTCTGGTGCGGGGGACCACGGCGTAGGAGAGCTGGGCTGATCGTAGGGTCCTTTGGGGTGCGTGGAATTGGAGTCGGCTGTCAGATATGCTGGTCCGGTGTCGTGGAGGGCCTTGTGTGCGTGGGTGAGCATCTTGAAGGTGACTCTAGCCTCCATGGGGAGCCAGTGGAGTGTGCGCAGGTGCTGGGAGATGTGGCAGTGTCTTGGCAGGTTGAGGACCAGTCTTGCGGCGGCGTTCTGGATGTTCTGTAGCTTGCGGGTGAGGTTTTTGTTTATTCCGGCATAGAGTGCGTTGCCGTAGTCGAGTCTGCTGGTGACCAGGGTGTGAGTGACGGTCTTTCTGTGTTCGAGGGGGATCCATTTGAAGGTCTTACGTAGGAGGCGGAAGGTGTGAAGCAGGAGGACGAGACGGAGTTGATCTGGCGGTCCATTTTGAGCTCGGAGTCCAGGATGATTCCCAGGTTGCGTGCGTGGTCCGTGGGGGTGGGCGGGCTTCCGAGGGCGGGGGGCCACCAGGTGTCGTTCCAGGCGTCGGGGTTTGGGCCCATGATGAGTACTTCTGTTTTGTTGGTGTTTAGTTCTAGGCAGCTGTTTTTCATCCATTTGGCGACGGCTTCCATGCCTTCTCGAAAGTTGTGTCTGGCGGTGTTGGGTTCGTTGGATAGGGAGAGGATGAGTTGGGTGTCGTCTGCGTATGACACAATGTTGAGTCCGTAGGTTCTGACGATGGGGCGAGCGGAGCCATGTAGACGTTGAAGAGCGTAGGGCTGAGGGAGGACCCCTGGGGGACTCCGCAGGTGGTTGGTGTAGGGTCCGAGAGGAAAGGGGGGAGTCTGACCCGCTGCATTCTGCCGGAGAGGAAGGAGCGGATCCAGTCGAAGGCCTTGTCCTGGATCTCTGCGTCGTGGAGTCTGCGTATTAGGGTGCGGTGAGAGACTGTGTCGAACGCCGCTGAGAGGTCGAGGAGGATGAGGGCTACTGTTTCTCCTTTGTCCAGTAGGGTGCGGATGTCGTCTGTTGCGGCGAGGAGGGCGGTTTCTGTACTGTGGTTTTTTCTGAAGCCGGATTGGGAGGAGTCGAGGATGTTGTGCTCTTCGATGAATGTGGCGAGTTGGCTGTTGATGGCTTTCTCAATGACTTTCGCTGGGAACGGGAGCAGGGAGATGGGTCGGTAGTTTTTGAGGTCGGTGGGGTCCGCCGAGGGTTTCTTCAGGAGGGGGTTGACCTCGGCGTGTTTCCAGTCGTCGGGGAACGAGGCGGTCGCCAGGGAGCGGTTGATGGTGTGGCGAAGCATGGGTGCGATGGTGTCGGCGGCTCTGTTGAAGATGTGGTGGGGGCAGGGGACCGTGGGGGCCCCGGATTGGATTGACTTCATCGTCTTCAGTGTGTCTTCGGAGGTGAGGGCTGTCCAGTTGTCAATCGCTGGCTTCAGGGTGTCGGGGGTGGTTGGTGGGGGTTCAGTGTGTTGGTTGTCTTCGTCGAAGTTGTCGTAGATGCTCTTGATTTTGTGGTGAAAGAAGGTGCTGAGTTTGTCGCAGAGGTCTTGTGAGGGAGGGATGTCAATCGGCTCGCTGGTGGGTTGGGCGAACTCCTTGATGATGTTGAAGAGTTCTTTGCTGTTGTGTGCGTGTGTGGAGATTCTGTCTTCAATCGCTTTTTTCTTCGTTTTTCTGATGAGTTGGTGGTGGGCGTTGGTCGTGGCTCTGAAGTTGTTGTGTGCTTCTGTGGATTTGGTGTTCCTCCAGGCCTTTTCGAGGCAGCGGCAAGTGCATCTGGACTCTCGAAGTTCGGTGGTAAACCATCTGGCTTTCTTGGCGTGGGTGTTTTTCTTGAGGGGGGGCTATGGTGTTGGCGCTGTCGGAGATCCATCTGTGCAGGGTTCGGGCTGCGGTGTTGGGGTCATCGTTTTCCGCCATGGTTGGGATGATATATCTAACCCTTCCAAAGACCAACACTCCCTTATTTTGCTTGCTTTGAAGGGGAAATAGTCAATATAACCCCTGCAAGGTCCAACACATTCCACACATTTGCTTAAATTGGTCTTAGAGTATTACATTTGACTCATTTGAAGTCCAACACTTTTTCTACCATTGTTTATTTTCAAATGTTTATATTTGTTTATTATTTAATATTTTTCTTTGTGAAAACAAATTATATTTTTTATTTAAATTTTATATATTCGTTTTTATATTAATTCTATTCTTAATTAAGTGTGGTATACGTTGTTGTTAATTTTAACTTTTAAGTTAGTGATAATACTTTTCAGGTAATTCTTTTAATTGCTTCAATAATGTTTTTATATATTTTAAATTATATATATATATATATATATATTCTATATGTGTGTGTGTGTGTATATGTATATATAGAATATATTTGTATGTATGTATGTATTTGGTTGATACTCAAAAGAACCAGAAAGACAGGGGCTACAGAGCTAGAATAGCCAGGTTTTGAGGGATCTGCGGAATTTCTTGTGACCGGTTTCCAATCGGAGATGTAAAGGCAATGTGTTCCATATTTCAGGAGCAATTCTGGAAAAGGATCTACCACCGTTCCTTACTGTGTGGACCTTAGGTACGGTTAGGAGTTGTTTACTGGTGGAGCGAAGGGTTCTAACTGGTTGGTGTTTTATCAGTTTCTTAGCTAGATATTTCGGTCCTTTATTGTTAAGGGTTTTATGTACCAGACAGCAGAGTTTGAAATTGATCCGTTTTCTGATTGGGAGCCAGTGGAGGGTCTTCAGACTGGGGGCCGAGGGTGAACGGGGGGGGAGGTTTAGGACCAGCCTGGCCGCAGTGTTCTGCAGGACCTGAAGCTTTATTAGATGCTCTTCATTTATGGATGCTAGTAGTGCGTTTCCGTAGTCCAAGCGGCTAATAATTAGTCCCTGTACAAGGGGCATACGAGAGGAAAGGAGAATCCATTTGAAGATTTTTCTAAGATTGCGCATTAGACCATAGCTGGTGCGAACCACATTATTAATGTGGTCCGACATGGAGAGTTTGTTGTCTATTATCACTCCAAGATTGCGGGCTGCCGTCTTGGGTGGGGGGCAAGGTCCCAGAGAGGGTGGCCAGCAGTCGTTGGTCCATAGTTTCTGTGCATCACCAAAGAGCATGATCTCTGTTTTACTAGCGTTAAGTAAAAGGTGGTTATTTGTCATCCAGTCGTTTATGGCCGTCATGCAACGTTTGAATCTGTGTTTAGTGTCGGTGGGATCAGGTCCAAGGGTGATTAGTAATTGAGTGTCATCAGCGTATGACACTGTTTCAAAGCCATAGGCTTTGATTATCTTGGCTAAGGGAGACACATACAAGTTAAAGAGTGTTGGGCTTAGGATGGATCCCTGAGGGACTCCCTTGTCGATTAACCTGCTTTTGGAGGAAAAATCTCCTATTTGGACCTTGGATGACCGATCCGTCAGGTAGCTCTTGAGCCAGTTCAGTGCGGAGCCCTCAACACCAAACTCCCATAAGCGCTCCAAAAGGATGCCATGTGAGATGGTGTCGAAAGCAGCCGACAGGTCAAGTAAGATCAGGATGGCAGATTGTCTGGCGTCAAGAGAGAGCCTGATGTTATCGACCATCTCTAATAAGGCAGTTTCGGTGCTGTGGAAGGCCCGAAACCCCGATTGAGATGGGTCCAGCAGGTTATTGCTTTCTAGATGTTTAGATAGTTGGCTGTTGACCAATGATTCCATGATTTTACCAAACAGGGGTAGGAGAGAAATTGGTCGATAATTAGAAAGCTGTTTAGGGTCGGCTCTCGGCTTCTTTAGGATGGTCTGACTATGGCCTCTTTCCAGAGTGAAGGTACAGTGGATTGCGATTGTGAAAGGTTGAGAATTCTAGTCAGATTGGGGAGGAAGGCAGGTCCAATTTTAGATAAAATCTGGGAATTTGCAGGGTCGGTCGGTGAGCCGGATTTAATCCTGCTTAGAGTGGAAGATACTTCTTCCTCTGTGACTGCGTGAAATTCTCTGAGAGAGTTTGCGTGCAAGGGAGGGTTATCAATGTGTCTCTGTTTTGGTGGTGTATCGGTTGGTTGGGGAAAGAGTTTGTGAATGTCATTTATCTTATTTACAAAGAAGAAAAAGAGGGAGTCGACCCACTCCTGGGAAGCGTTATGCGTTAGTTGGCAGGAGGGGGGGTTAGGTGAATTCCTTCACAATCTTGTACAGCTCTTTGTGAGAGTTGGAGGCCTGATTTATTCTATTTCCTAAATAAACTTTTTTAGCTGTGGCTATATGATCCATATAATGCTGGTGTGTTGTTTTATAGTGCTGTCTGTCTGTTTCATTTTTTGTATGCCTCCATTTACGTTCTGCCTTCCTAACGGCGAGTTTGTCAGTTTTTAGGTCTGGGGTGAACCAGGGGGAGAGTTTGTTTGGACATTTGTTTTTTTTCCTAGGAGCGATTGTGTCTAGGGTCGTGCTGATGGCTAGTTCAAGACATTTGGCTGCCTCGTTGGGGTGGGCCCGCTCCGAAGGGGAAAGGGGGACAAAGTGTGCAGAAAAGGACTCTAAATTTATCTTATTCCAGGGCCTACTTAGTTTAGATTCTTTCGTGGGATGTAGTTGAGTCGGTATTCCATGTATATGGAACCTTATTACATAGTGGTCAGACCATAGGACTGGAAGTAGTTGGTCGAACTTTACTTGGGGGGAGTTTGTGAATAGTAGGTCTAAGGTGTGACCAGCGATGTGGGTG